>JAOTOL010001654.1:1625000-2202500 GCA_034440575.1 Imbricaverruca yamaguchii | reverse complement strand
CACACCGACTGTGTTCAAGCGGCATCTAGATGTTGAAAATCTAACGTTAGGCTACTCTTGCTTTGGCAGAACATCGCTTAGAGACAAGAAATTGCACAGGAACAGAAAACATCACCTGCCATCTTTTATCAATGTCAACGACGGAAATGATGGAGTGACATGTCGAATGTTGTGTGATGTTATAGTGATTGATGGCTGCGAGAAGAAATTGGCCGATATCTGAATCGCTTCGACAATTCCTTTCGACGTTGCAATTCCATGTCAAATAAGTTCCATGTCGTGCTGGTGCCACCACTATGGTAAGGCAGCTGATGTTTGAAGGCATGCGGTGGCTCCGTGCCTCTCAAATATGGCCTTGATCGTTGCATATGCAGAACGGTCTTCGGTCTTCGGAAACGATTCCCTCCATCATCCACCAGCGGCGCCTCCCATGACTCACCGACACGTTCTCCAGTGACCGCTGGAATGTCGACAACACTACAGTCGAAACAAATTGGCCCTGGCAGTTGCCGTCATACACGCCGAACGAGCCATCAGCCTCCCCCCCCACCCAGACGGCGACCGGCCGGGGCAGTCTCGCCTTTTTACGGCAGCCTCGGTGACTCAGACTGGGGGCAGCTCGCCAGTGACAACCGTCCGACGACTCGTTCAGAGGCGAGACCACCTGGGGGGACGGAACCGTAAGCCGGTGCGGCCGGCCGCCCCGCGGGTCGCCCCACCCGCCCCTCCCCGCCGGCGCCGACTTCCGGTCACAATCAGCAGTCGACACCACCACGGCGTCGTCTGTCGCACCGGCTTGCGCTCCGCTGCGAGGCCGGCTCGGCAGGAGGGCCGCCGTCGCCGGCCGGCCGGCCACTACCGAACCCTGGAGCATGCGGAGAAGCCCGACCATGAACTATGTCGAACTTTGGAGCATGTAGATATCGCTGTCCGACCGTCCGCTACCGACCTCTGGGGCAGGTGCCGCCCGGCCATCCATTACCGACCTCTGGAGCGGGTGTCGCCCAGCCATCCATTACCGACCTCTGGAGCAGGTGCCGCCCGGCCATCCACAACCGACCTCTGGAGCAGGTGCCGCCCGGCCATCCACAACCGACCTCTGGAGCAGGTGCCGCCCGGCCATCCACAACCGACCTCTGGAGCAGGTGCCGCCCAGCCATCTATTACCGACCTCTGGAGCAGGTGCCGCCCAGCCATCCACAACCGACCTCTGGAGCAAGTGCCGCCCAGCCATCCATTACCGACTTCTGGAGCAAGTGCCGCCCGGCCATCCACAACCGACCTCTGGAGCAGGTGCCGCCCGGCCATCCACAACCGACCTCTGGAGCAGGTGCCGCCCGGCCATCCACAACCGACCTCTGGAGCAGGTGTCGCCCAGCCATCCACAACCGACCTCTGGAGCAGGTGCCGCCCGGCCATCCACAACCGACCTCTGGAGCAGGTGCCGCCCGGCCATCCACAACCGACCTCTGGAGCAGGTGCCGCCCGGCCATCCACAACCGACCTCTGGGGCAGGTGCCGCCCGGCCATCCACAACCGACCTCTGGAGCATGTGTCGACTGGCCATTCATTACCGACCTCCGTAGCATACAGATGTCGTGCCATGCATGGGGTACTTTTCCTTTTGGCGATGAGTGATATCTCCTTGCTCAGTTCAGCGCTTTTCTGCTATTATTTGCAGTATTATTAATTCGATGCATATGCACTCTCCTCAAGGATAAGAGGTGGGGCGTCACGAAGAGGATGCATGCAGCAGAAGTTGTCAGCTATGAATTAGTTTCAATTTATATAGATACCACATACCGTGCTTAATACACTGCATATAATATCAAGCAAGCCACAAATCATTCTGTAAATAACATCATCAGTGTATAATTTATGCTTCCCATCACCTGCTTGCGTTCATGACTGGAGTGATCGGCCCTTCAGATGGGTTCCTCTAATAGCCATTCCTCCCTATAGCAATTCCTCTAAACATTCCTCAAGCCTACTCTTATGCAGTCGATAAGCCTGATATAAATTGCTACCGAATCGATAGGAAGTGTACCACTAACTTCAATGGCTCTTACCCACATGCCATCGCCACTGAACACACAAAGTCAGTTAAGACGTAGGACGAAAGATGCTCCGATTGTCATTGACCATACTGACGCTGTTCTAACCGTCACTGACCATGCTAACGCTGTTCTAGCCGTCACTGACCATGCTAATGCTGCTAGGATCGCCATTGACCATGCTGGCGCTGCTCGGATCGCCACTGACCATGCTGGCGCTGCTCGGATCGCCACTGACCATGCTGGCGCTGCTCGGATCGCCATTGACCATGCTGGCGCTGCTCGGATCGCCACTGACCATGCTGGCGCTGCTCGGATCGTCAACGACCATGCTGCAGCCACCATAAGAGTACAGAACATCAATGCGGCGCGAGGGCACGACACCAGAGCCGTTCTGGCGCAGCTCTCGTTTGCGGTGCGCCGAGAAGCGGGTGGCGACGTTTACGGCGCCCACGGGACATTGCCGGCGCGCACATATTGCAGTCGTGATTTACCGCAGTCGGCGAGAGTGGCGTGCTGGAGGTCAGTGGGCCGTGCAAGTCGTCAGACGCCACCGCAGCGCCACCACCGGAGGTCATGAGGGCGGGGCGGGGCGGGCCCATCACAGCCGCTACCCACGTGCTTCTTCTTCGGCCTCGCCACAAGCGTCGTTCTCATGCGACTTTAAGCGCCGGGTGTTATGACATTCTGTGACCCGGATTCACCCCGCCCTCGACTTGTTGACAGAGCTGCTGAAGACGGCGACGCGGCGTCTTCTGTGGCCAGGGGGGACGCCATGCGTCTGGTCGATCCAGAGACGCTGAGGGCGCCACACGGAGCGACACCGCCGGCCAGGCCTGGCCGGTCGGACGGCCAGTGAGTCAGAGCATCGGCGCTTTTTATCACAACACAGTCGGGACACATGTCGTCCGACGGGTGAATACGCACTCCCCCACAGCATCCGGTGACCCGACCCCAGCGGCTCAAATATCGCCGGGACACAGCATGCGGCAACCCGGCCCCATCGGCTCAAATATCGCCGGGACACAGCATTGGCGACCCGGCCAAATCTGCTCAGAGGTCGCTGGGACACAGCATGCGGCGACCCGGCCCCAGCGGCTCAAATATCGCCGGGACACAGCATTGGCGACCCGGAAAAATCTGCACAAATATCACCGGGACACATCATCCAGCGATCCGGCCCCAGCTGCTCAAATATGGCTGGACACAGTATTCGGCGACCCGTCCCCCGCAGCTCAGAGATCGCCGAGACCACGGGGAGCGCTCTCCGTCTTCCCACGCGTCGCTGAAGACCGACGTCGGGTCCGACGCAGAAGGGGAGGGGTAAAGAAGAGGAGGGGAGGGGGCAGACGACGCGATGGGAGCGGCTCCGATCGAGCCAGATGGCCCAGACATGGCGACGCTCAGCATGTGCGCGCTGTTTCGCCGCCGCTTCTCGGAACAGTTGGCTATGAGCTGGGGCAAAAAGCGGACCTGTTCTGGCGAGTGGTCAGGTCGAAGTATGGCATGGCAACGGCCGGTCCACTGTGCCGGTCCACTACGTCGGTCACTACACCGGCCCGTGATCCACTCGGTGTGCATAGTGTTCAGACGTGATTGATACCAGGGAGGAAAACACTGCAGCTGAAGCAGAAGGACGCGTTTGGCAAGGACATGAAATTGTTCAAGCAAACTATGTAGGTGACGCCGAAGTTATTAATATTCACTTTCACAAGGATTCCCCTCGATGATTATGTGCCACGCTACATGCATGTGTTCGTGAGTAATCCTTCAGAGAATCGCTTCAAATACTAGGCACTTGCCGTAAAAGCTGCTTTGTACGTGCAACGTACCTACTGGACGTAAACCTTCAGTGGTACAGCGGCTTTGTGCCTTCATGCATGGTAAGCACGTGAAGAAATCGAAGGGATAAATGCCAGACAGCTTCCGATAGCATGCTTCATTACAGATAAGATGACATTGCTACCGACACAAAACACAAATAACACCACAAAGCCTCATGTTCACGAATGCTGTTAACGGGGATGACTTTCGAAACTGTGAACTTGTTTAGTTGCTAAAAAGAATATTGCTGGATTAAGGCTGCCGCACGGATAAGGGCATGCTGCTGTGTCGAACATCACCACCATAATGTGCAAGTGTCACGATGTAATACGATCCCCCTTGAGGCTAAGCCCTCCTAATGGACAGGTGTAGCCCGTCATCTGCATGAGGTATCGTCCCCCATCAAGGACAGGAGTGAAAAAATGATGACAAGGTTATTACACACATAGATGACAGATTTGCCGCCATTAGTTGCCTCACCCGACCGCTTTCTTATTCTACCAGCACTTCAGAGATCAAGGACTCTGCAATGTCGACTGCCTCCCAGGAAAGACGGTCTCATGCTTTGCCAGACTGAAGTGCCGTTCCTGGACTGTTACTATGTTGCATTGAAGGAACAATGTGATGAACTTTTGTCAAAACCGAATACTAACATCTGACACATAATTAGCCACCTGGACTAATTCCATCTCCGCAAATTACTTCGCTTTCATTATGCTTCTGTGTTTGTAGCATTTGCTGAGGTTGCGGACAGTAAATGAAGTCGTTGCAATTACAAAAGATTCATGTGATATCGGCTAAGTGTAAAAATGTAGCAACTCATCCTTTTCGCCAAGAGATGTCTTCTCGGATGAAATGTAAATAATGTGGTGATACAAAAATAAGTGAAAGGAGTGGAATGCACAACAATTTCTGTGAAAAATAGTTCGTGGCGTGAAGTTTCCGTCACTCAATGCTGATAAATGTTCCAGCATAACATACATGTTATGTTTGCACATGCCTCAGCATTGCGTGGAAGTCATGAAACCACATACAGTTTCATGATTGCAGGATATCGTGACTGTTTGCTTGCTAGCTATTTGGGTTCTGTGGAGCCTTAAATGTCACAGCCACATTGTGCCCTCAGTCATCCTTCCGCATTGGCTTCTGGAGTGGCACATCACCGTTCAGTGCTGGGGGTTGGTGGATGAGCTGCGTTATACCGTGTTCATCCGTCCATCGACGCCCACCACAAAATCATCGCTGATTGTTAGTCCCCAAGCGAACGGAATCGTTCTCGAGCCAACCGTTCCGACTGGATCCACACCACCACAGAAGTTCAAAACGAAACCATAGCTTTTGTTTAATAGCGCCGGCCTAATCTGTACATAGTTGCCCAACAGGCAATAATGGCTCGTTGTCCGATTTTCGTTCTCGGTGTGTTTGACCGACACAAACAAACACCACTCAGCACACGCCATCGGGCGGCGGACTCGTAATCACGGCAGCGCCGATCGCCCGACTTTTTGTGTCGCTTTCGCTGGGCAACAAATCACTCTGCCTGGGCGACACGCCCAGAGTGAGCGCACCGACCGCGGAGATGCGCTCACAGTGTATAATCAGCAGGGCCGGGCAGCTCCACCCCGTCACCACCTCCCATTTCATTCCCAGGCACACCTCCAACCCGGGTGGCAATCGGAAATGCTTTGTCCAGGTTAACAGGCATCAAGGCAACAGGCAACACGTGTTGGCCTTGTGTCAAGTGGAACTCTCCCTCCTTCTTGCATAATGGTTCGTGAATTGCTTTCCTTTTTGCGGAAATTAGGTTGGCTATTTTTTGTTGGACTGAAAACTCACATTCCAATTGTTTGAATGGAGGTGCTTGTCATTTTCACCATGCTTGTTAGCAATTGCCGTCAGAACTGTCGTTTGTATGTGGTGTGCAGGGGTGATGACATCAGTTTAAACTAAAATGTCACATTTCCTCCGAAAACTTGTGAAACATTCAAATGATTTAATTACATTGCAAATATAACGCCTAATACGAAAAATCGCAATACATATACTCCCAACAAAATGTATTAAACAAGAGTGGTACGAACAGGAAGAATATGCCGACAGCGGTCGCACGCAAGCTTATTACCAGGCATATTACCGGCCTATATATTACCAGGCTGGGCCGTGGTAATGGGCAGTTGGCGGCGGACGTGTGTGTACGATCTATGGTCGGTGGCTGACCGTCAGCCCGTCGCCAGCCGCCGGCTACCATCCACGGACAGGCCAGGTGTACCGGCACATTCCGCCGCCGACCGTGCCGGCCGGCTACCGCCAGACAAAGCCGGCGCATGTTTGCTCAGGTCGCGGCGTGCGCGAGCGCCGGACCGACATTGGTGGCGCCCGGCTCCTTATCGGCGGTGGCCCGCGGCAGCTGCGGCAGCTGCGCCTGCCGCCGCCGCCGGCCCGACTCACCGCTGGCGGCTCGAGTGTTTGTCGGAGCGGCTCGGCCTGCAGCAGAGGCCAGCTGCCGGCTGCTTGAAGGGCCGGCAGCGACCATGCTCGGCTCGACGCGCAACCGTCCGACCCTTGACAAGACACGGCCGTGTGGCGCCTGTGGGACTCTTGATCGTCGATCGGTCACCACGCGGCACCGCGTCGCCGTCTCTCAGCCTGCCAATCTACATCTGTCGCCGTCGCCAGCCTCACCGGCTGAGCTTGGGCCGCGCCAGCTGCGCCGACGGCCGGCCGCCTCTCATCAGGGATCGACTAACGCGCTCAAGTGGGTAATGTCGGGGAGACCTTCCTTCCCTCGCCGTCCGTCTCCTGACGAGGACCCTCAACTGCGAGTGGGCCGCCGCTCCCCGTCAGGCTCGCCTCTCAATTGGTGTGAGTGCGCTGTGACGAGCAAAACGCGGCCGGTCATCGCCCGACGTCCGAACCCATCCAACTTCGGCAGCAGGCAGGCAGACCCGTCTCGGTCCATTGAAAACGCCACCGACTCATGACTCAGCCACGGCGAAATAGCGCCCTGAACAACAATCGCTCACCCCAACCCCAATGTCGCCGGCCAGTAATTAGCCTACAGCCCGCAGATCCAGACACAACCAGCAATCAATCCATCGGGGACGTCAAGCTTCAGACAGACAGACAAACAAACACACCCTCATCACACGCGCCGCGCCGGCCTGGGAGGGATGTCTGTAGTGGTTCGCAGAGGCACTCAAGGCTCTTACCAGCGGATCGCATTCACCAGAAGCGGAGGCAATGCTAAGAAGTCAGCCATGAACCACGTCCTCACCGGGTCAGGACGGTATTTAATTATATCTGATCATCCCAACCTGTCCACTCAATCTTTCCCCATGAGCTACACGGAGCGTTGGTGGCGGTGGTATTCCAGTTACCCAAGGTTACCGCAGACAGAGGCGAACAAGGGAGAGTGGTCCATGACCGATGTACCTGCACAATGGCATCACCACTACGATGGGGATGGGTGGGAATTGTCTGCAAAGCTGTGTGGACACAGCCGCTAACCAGCTGGTCCCTGCAGTGGGAATTATCTGTAAAGCTGTGCTGATACAGCCGCCGACCGGGTGGTCCTTGCAGTGGGAATGATCTGTAAAGCTATGGGGACACAGGCGCCGACCGGCTGGTCCTTGCATCCATTTCGTCAGTGGCCAGGGGCCAATAGTCCTGAAGTCAAAGAAGCATTTCAGGGGCCGCAGGGCAACACCGTTACACTACCCTATCGGTCAGATCAGTGCGGCCGTGTCCGTGGCGTTTCGGCGGCACTTCCGGTGGTCATTAGCTACAGCCACCGGCGCTGGCTGGCTGTGACTCCGACTGTTTCGGCGGCTATTGTTTTCGGCCCCCGCCAAGGGTGGCGGCCGGCGGCCGGCGGTTGGCCACGGCCGAGGTGTCCCGGCCGGCCGGGGTGGCGGCGGCGGTGATGGTGGTGGTGGTGGCGGTGGTGGTGGTGGCGGCCCGGCCGCGTGGGCAGGGGTCACCGTGTCAGGGCGGGGTAAACACGAGCGGGCCGCACAACGACCGCGTAATCGGCGCGCCCCGCCCGTCGGCACGGCGCCGCCTCGTTAGCCGACGGCGGGGCGGCCGAGACGGCGCTCGTGCGCCTCCACCTGGTCGGCAGCACTCGGCGAACGGCACGTACACCACCTCAGACGCACTGTTCGGGCCAGCGGCAAGTGGTCGGCGGATAGGCTTTACGACCTGACGTGCAGTGGGCGCTAGTCACGTGTACGTGGTGTCGGAGTACGCAGCTTACGCTACGGTGCTAACACGCACAGGTGGCCATCGGTGGTTTTTAAGCATGTCCGGTCCGTCGACCTCCTTGAATGGAGACCCCGCTTCTGATCAGGGGTCTTCAACCAGGACGGAATTTCTGTGGAAGTTCCGGGGTTCAAGGAATGAAGTTACAGGAAGCTGAAGACGCAGCGAGCTTTAACGCCCGTTGTTTCGGTGTTTATGGTGAAAAATAATTAAGACGTGCTTCACAAGCTGAAGGGAAGTGGTCTTAAACGGGGACTAAGAAATCTGCTCTAGATGTGTAAAAACGAATGAAGACGAGCATTCGGACATTTCCTGACATCGCATCGTCGTCATAATATGCTGTAAACACCGCACACCTAGGCAGATATTGCGATGACTCATGAATGGTTGTCACACGGCGAGTAAACAGATAGCTATCGAGTCTAGAGCGCTGATACGAAAGCGACCACCTGCGCTCCAATACATGAGTTATGTCACTCGTAGGAGCAAACAATCGACTCAACCTCCTCGACCTTCACTCTCATGGCATAAGTTCTCATAGGCGAGGAAGGGTTTGAGGAGAGGGGTTTTTCGTAGGGCTCTGTCTGTCTGTCTGTCTGTCTGTCTGTCTGTCTGTCTGTCTGTCTGTCTGTCTGTCTGTCTGTCTGTCTGTCTGTCTGTCTGTCTGTCTGTCTGTCTGTCTGTCTGTCTGTCTGTCTGTCTGTCTGTCTGTCTGTCTGTTTGTCTGTGGTTGAGTTTGGGCACCCTGTGGTCAGTGTTGGGAGGGTGGTCGGGACCTACCTCGCGGCGTTCTCGTGACCCTGCCGTGGGTGACCGGACGGTGTCCAGGTCAGTGTGTGTCCTCAGCCGGCCGTACTGCGAGAGCACCATGGAGGCGGGCCGCGCCGCCAACTTCTTGTCCACCAGCATGGTGACGGCCGTCTGTGAAGCACACAGCTCAGGTCAGTGGCCGGTGAGCCACACTCGCTCCACGGGTCGCCGAGCAGCAAACACACCGGCGCACCAGGCGCACCTCGGGCTACTGACCAGTCAGCACACATGCACACTTCGGGCTGCCGAACACACACACTTTGGGTCACGGGCTAGTGACCACGCACTCACACATCAGGTCCTCGAACAGTGACCTCGCACCCTCACTCTGGGTGCAAGGGACCTGTGACCCACGCACCACGACGGGACTACTGGCGGGTGACACACGCCAGCAGGAGCAACAACCACCGACACGAACGGAGGGGAGGGGCGTGGGATAAAGAGGTCCAGACGCGCGAGCGCCGTCCCAGAGGGGCTTGTTTTTGTCGTGCCATTCCGCTTGATTTCAGACAGCCGTCATAGGGGTTCGCATACAGCCTTCTGACCTCTGACGACAATATTAGCCAGCAGGCGGCCTACGAACGTCAGCTTACAATCTGTACTAACAGGCTGCACTTCTGTTCCAAGTCACTCTGCATTGGTGTTAGCCCACATGTGTCGACACAGAGCTTCGACAAGTAGAGGACTAAGAGGTTATAGGTCGATTTCATCAATGCTAAACATGACGTAAATTTCATGAAGTTTGGAGAGACGGACCCCGTCCCACACCACAACCACACCGTCGCACCGCCAATGTGTTGGCCACATTTGCTATCGGACCTTTCAGCCGCCTGGAGGCAACCAGCTGGTGGGGTGATGTGAGATGCAATCTTTTTTTCTTCAATTCTAAACTAACTGTATGGGCATTGGAGCTGCAACACATTTTTGATTCGTGGGACGAGAGGGCTCTTCGGTCAATTTTTCCATACAACGAGATGGGCGTAATGCCATGCTCCGTGCAGCATGGACGATGCATCCCTCTATATCCCGCGGCGTATGGTTCTGATGACCGAAATTTTAAGTCCAGAGGAGTCAAGGGTCCGAAAAAGGCTCGACGTAATACAAAGAAAGACAGGATCAGCGCCATCCGAACGTCATCTGAAATGCAGACCAAACGGGCAGAACTGCCTCACCTCACTCCCGAGATCCTGGCGCCGAAGTCCGACGGTCACGCCAGCACTCAACCCGACCGCCACCGGCACCACACTGCCGCCGCACGCGTCCCGTCAGGCAGCCCGCACGCAGCCGACCTGACACCTGGCGGCGGCGGGTGACACCAGGCGCCGCCGGCCGGGCGGAGGGCACGCTTCCTGCCGGCGCGACTGTACCGGCCGGCCGGGACGGCAGGAAGCCGGCGGCGGATCCCGCGCCTTATCAACGGCGGGTGCGATGGCGCAGAGAAGGTGATCGCGGAGTGCAGACCGCCGAGATCACCCCCGGTAGGAGACTGTCACCAGAGTAGCGCCACAGTAGCCCCACAGTAGCGTCAGTACCAGCCGGTGCGATGTCACTCGAGAAGACCGAGCGACGGTGGCCAACAACAGGAGCGGATCTGGGGATCTTGATCGGAAAAGGGGGACATTGTCTGGAGAGGCGCCACTGATTAAGAAAATGTCAAGGGGTGCACTCAAGTGTCCTTGAATGGAAGTCTCTTCCACCCGGAGAGGCGTCTTTCCAGACAGAGGGTCGCCAACTATCCAGTGACGGGGAGGAGGCATGACACTATGCACCCTCCCCGTTGGATCCGCTCATGGCCAACAATACTGAATCGTACTCGATGATGTCAAGCATTAACCCGCCAAATCCGGCGGGGTCTGACAATGAATCCGCATGTGAGCTGCCGGGCAGGCCACTATAATGCCGACCGGAACAGCCAAGCGATCTGCAGCTGTAACAAGTGATGTGCAGTTGGTCAGCTCATGGGTACAATGGCACATACATTAGCTATTGCGGCATATTGTCAGCATAGCTGGCGGCTACACGCTAACCCATGCCACATCCACATTCACGACGATGTCACGAATGCTTCGCCAATGAACTCGCTACTCGCTGATCCCTACCCGGAGGTGGAACGGAAGCTGAAGCGCTCTGACACAAGTTGACTTTTGTGCAGACTTGTCTTACAGCAACGGCTATATTATATAAAATGCCGCAATAGCCAAGGAAGACTTTCCTTGACGCCTGAAGTCAGAGAGCTATTGCCGACATGGAGTGCACGCTGATAGGACATTCTAGCCTACACTGGCGTGTTGGATAAATGATAGCCATGGTACCGGATAACATGGAAGCAAGTCTAAAAAAATTAACCTGAGCCATAAACGTCGTAAGTAATCGATGACTGAGAAGAGGTTAAAACAAATACCAGTTGGGTGTCGAAGAAACCATATTACATGCCCTTTTAGTCCTCACATATGCATTCGTGTAAGAACGGCATGGACCTAGGACGGGAACTCGAAGATGATCGATGAAGACGTTCGATGACGATGATGATAATGATTGACGATTATGTTCACACTTTGATACATTAAAGTAGGGCCAGACGAGGTCGGACGAGATTCAGATTGCTTGAGCAGAACTTTTGTATACTGCCCACGTCACAAGAGTCCCGCTAGTTGAAAATATCTTGCCCGCATGCCACTGACGCATTCATTACTCGATGCACCAGTAGAGCTTGTTGTACAAAGACATGAAAAACCAGACGTCGCGGACCAAACTGACACCCACACTGAGCGCGCTATGTCGCCAGCAGCCACTAGATCTTCTCCACCCCCGTCACCCTCCATCCTCATTGAGGTGCTGCACGACAGACGTCATTTCATCAGTCCCGGAAGTCGCCAACGCCGGCGCGCGCGGTGAACTTTGACCCGGCTTAAACCGGACGGCGTGCACTGGCTGCGTGATCGTATTCAGAAGTGTCGCGGGTCAGCTGGGTCGACGAGGTCAGGCTCGTCCGGATGAGGTCACGCGACGGCCGCGTCCTGGACGTAAGCGGTGGCGCTAGACGCTGATTGTTTTGACCGCCGGACCTGAGTCGTCGTGGGCAGAACGGCCACTGGGGGCGGACCGGCTTCCCACCGGCCCGCCCCCGCCTCAATGGCCAGCCAGTACGTGCAGCGCTGCCAGTACAGGGATTACCCATAATTCGCCATGTATGCAGCATTGTACACCCAGAGAACAATTAGTTAGGTGTGCCTGTCGGTGAGTGGTCATGAAATGGGGACCGCTCACGCTATTGCAGGCAGCCGAAAGCGTTTTGAGCCTACAACTCACTTTGCTGATTCGCTGTTTATCTTGCTCCATACTGGGTCAACGATACGCGAAACATCTGTAATGGTAGGTATTGTGTTGGAAGTGAGATGATTGCAGTAAATTCCGCGCTAACTGATTGCGATGCATCACACAATTATTTATCGATCCACGGAGATCAGGGGAACTCAACGAAGATAAAGGAAATGAGGAGTAGGATTAAAGGCGTTCGATGTGTGTGACGTGGGCATACGAAAGATGCAAGTCTAACGGAACGTAACTGCTTCTACCTTCCATTAGCTAATTGGTCTTTTTCACTCGCGTTGACTTGAAGTATCCTAGTCATGTATTAGTGTGCACTTATCGGTAGAAATAACTCGCATTTGAGGCTTTGGATTGTTCTAATGGGTCATGCATGATATGCCGTGCCGAAGATTCAATTTGGATTAACATATCATATAATTTTGCTTAAGCATGTCATCCTAAGAGCAAGGAAAGGCTAATCTAGTGCCGACTTATTTACCAAAATCATGCTCCCTGCTGTCGCACTTCAACTAGGATAAGGTAGACAGATACAGGCCGGCGCTCTAAACAGCGAGATATCAAGGCCGTGAGATGATGGGTGACAAGAGGGGAAAGTTATTTACTTGTTCATGTTCTATTGTTCTATTGCTCATATCGATCATTCCTTACTTAATCTACTTTTCATGCTGCCGGAAATGCCCTCAAATTATTAACCTCGCTGTAAAATTGTCTTAAGTGTGCGAAACTTCTTCATGCTGCTATGCAACACAGATCCTATAAAACAATTAGTTCATATTCTCTTGTGCATTTTGCCTCATTAGCCTCTTGAGTTAATAATCTGACGAAATAGGATTGTTTGAAAAAGCGCGCATTTTCTTCCGAAGCCGTCACCAGTAAGCTCAACGGTGCACATGCCAAGATGACAGTTCCCGGACAAAACCCGTCGGACCGTGGCGTAGTCTGAACCACCAACAAAGACAAAATGCAACCTTCAGGAGAAGACGGAGGCATGACCGACCACAGGGACCAAGACATAGGCCACGGCCAGCCCGACTCCGGCATTCTGCTTCCGAGAAGCAGTTGCATTGTTGGGCGCTTTTAGCGACCTCCACTTCATTGTGAGACGACGGGGTCCAATGGAATCCATGCAGTGCCGTCTGTGCCGACTGATCCTATGGAATCTATAGAGTGTCGTCTATACCGACGAAGCCTGATGAAATCTATGGAGTGCCGTCCATGTTGACTGGGCTCGATTAAATCTATGAAGTGGCTTCTATGCCGACGGCTCCGATGGAATATATGGATTGCCGTCCATGCTAACGGGGTCCGATGGAATGTATTGAGTTCCGTCTATGTTGACGGTGGTCAGATGGAATCTTTGGAGTGTCGTCTATGCCAACCGGGGTTCAATGGAATATATGGAGCTGGAGTGCCGTATATGCCGACGGGACCTAACGGAATTTTTAGAGGATTACCTATGTCGATGGAGGTCCGGTTGAAGATGTGGAGCGCCCTCTATGTCGAGGAGGGTCCGGTGAAATCTCTCATCCGGCACAGTGAACACCCAGCGTCTACGCAGTAAATGGGTAAGCCTGGACAACGGCCTGATTCAGACCATAAGCATCGCAGTTCAGACCGTCAGAAGCATGCTGACCACCGAAGGAAAGCAATTCCCTGCAGAAGTACGTGTCGTCCTGGAACGGACCAGCTACGGCGTGACCGGGGAATGGCCAACATGTGCCGCACACGAGTGGCTCAACGTCGCAGTTATCGGCACAGCAAGACGGCGGGGAATGAGGAGCCATGCAACGCTTAAAATTTGATAAGTGTGGCGATATTTTGGTAGCATGCTTCCTTCTCTCACGACATTAGCAGTGATTGTAGCCATCGCCCATGGGCGCGTCATGCAGTCAGTTATGACATGCTGGTTAGGTGTGTTTTTTTTTTTACCACATGAGCTGCAGTCACTGCATCTAAAACATATCTACTCAATTACAAGGAATGAGAAGGTGTCAAGTGGCAGGAAAGCGTTGGAGCGATGTCCCGTGAGGAAACACTGGGGAGAAATATAAAACTTCGAAGTCGCGTCAAATCTACCCTAACTGAATAAGCAAGTGAATTGTATTTGCATATATCCAATCACTCGCCTGGGAATACATCATAACTTGTGCTGCTGCTGTTATTGAGGTTTAGGAGCGCATCATCTGCATGGCTTATACAATCCCCATTCACATCTTTTGCTAAGGCAAAGTAAAGTGAGATATGATTTGTCAATCTTGCTAAGTTTGATAATCATAAATCATCACCATTTATCTGCCATGCAGATATCTCAACAAGGTGGGCCCAAAGTGTATCGAAGTATCGAACACCAACTGATTACTCAGCGACAGTCTGACAGCATGTCATCTGGGTACCATACCCAATAGAACAGAACAGGATCCCAGTAGCGCCGACCAAGGGCCCAGCAGCGACGACCAGGGGCCCAGCAGCGCCGACCAAGGGCCCAACAGAGACAACCAGAATCTCAGCAGCACAGAGCAGAGTTCCAGCAGGGCAGGCAGTCTCACCGCAGTGTCTCAGCAGCGCCGATCGTTGTCCCAGCAGCGCAGACAGGATCTTCAGCAGTACAGACAGAATATCGGCAGCACAGAAAAGGTTCCCGATCATCCTCAAGCCGGGTGCTAGTAGCCCGAAGCCTCAGCAACACAGAGTAGAGACCCAGCAATGTGGGACATGGTCCTACTGTAGGGTGGGTGGGGTTTATGGCGGAGCAGGGTCTCAGCACGCGATGTTGAACCACCGGGGGTCTGCTATCGCCAGCAGTCGTAACCACCGGGAGCCAGTCATCGCCAGCAGTCATAGCCAGGAGGAGCAGTCGCAACCACCGGGAGCCTGTCATCGCCAGCAGTCGTATTCCGGCGCCAGTCGTGGCCACCGGTGTGCTGTTAGCTCTGTTCGTCAGTCCGTGTCTAATGAGCGCGCAGCGGCGGGGCGGACCATGCCTCCCCTCCCCTACCGCTGCCGTGTGACACCGACAGTGTCGGTGGCAGCCCACCTCTACGACCTTGCCGCCACCTGCCAGCGACTGTCGCCACCTGCCGCCACCTGCCGCCACCTGCCAGCGTCTGCCGCGGCCGCAGCAACTCCGTCCAGACACTCGTTGACTCATGACAATGGCTCTCACAGACACCGACACCGACGACGAAGACGGCGAAGGCACAGCGGAGGCGGAGGCGGAGGCGGAGGCGGAGGCGGAGGCGGAGGCGGAGGCGGAGGCGGAGGCGGAGGCGGAGGCGGAGGCGGAGGCGGAGGCGGAGGCGGAGGCGGAGGCGGAGGTACGGCGGAGGCGGAGGCGGAGGCGGAGGCACGGCGGAGGCAGAATCGCATCTTGTCTCCACGTCGGTGCCGCTTTGGCAGACACCTCGCTCCCCGGCGCATCCCACATTCAAACCAATAATCACGCGCTTCACCTACGAAACAATTCGTCACGCGCTGGCACTGTCACCCCGTCTTACGCGCCCTTGCCGGGCATGTCAAGGTCAGCATCGGCAGACGTCCGTCGATACCTCGAGGACCGGTGCACCTCATTGTCTGTGGCCATGCTGACTCTCCAGGCGACTGACAGCCACATGCTCTCTGCAACACGAGTTCCGCTGGGCCCCTCGGAGCAGGGATCAGAGTCGAACGGAAGCCGGAGGCTGGAGGTGTTCATTTTACGCCGTCGCGGTCCAGATCACGTGCGCTCAAGTTGGGCTCCATTTCGGAAGGGCCCATTGTGTCAATCTACACCAAATTGTGAGAACAGAATAGCACAGAATGTTGTTTCATCCAGAGACCAAAAGGAAAATGAATTTGATACAACGGAAGCGTTTCATTTAGCTATCATTGACTATCGTGGAGTGCCCATCAACATCACATCAATTTCATTGTTAATTCAGCCTTTCAACATGATGAATTGAAGGATATAAATTATGACGCACGAACAACACATTCAAGTGGCATTGGTCACACACTTTGTGGATATTGCAACTCATTGCTATTCATTATGTTCCTTGGAAACGTACAATTCAGTATCCGTACTCCTGTGCTTGTGAATACCGATGTTATGCCATAGAACCCATATATTGGCAAAACATAATGAATTTAATAAATCGCAAATGCTTTTGAAAATATCGATTATATTATCAATAGACTGCGGTTATCCTCGAAATTCGACACTCACGGGGTGCATGACACAAGTCCGAAAACTCAGGCCCAATCTACCCCAAAATCTTGTAATTCATGTAAAGAAACCTTGGATTATTTCTGGCGGCTCTCGACCACTCCAGGAAGCCTATAACTGACCGAAAAGCCCCCCCCCCCGGGGGTTCCGGGAACTCACACAACCTAGTCCTGGGTCCGTCCGAGACTTCTGAAGCTGGGCACGCGTTCCTCAGGACTGCACACCAGACACAAATCCCCCAGGACTGCACCCCAGACACAAGTTCCTCAAGACTGCAGTCCAGGTTCGAGCCCCCCAGGACTGCACCTCAGACACGAGTCCCCCAGGACTGCAGCCCAGACACGAGTACCCCAGGACTGCAGCCCAGACACGAGTACCCCAGGACTGCAGCCCAGGCACGAGTCCCCCAGGACCGCAGCCCAGACACGAGTCCCCCAGGACTGTACCCCAGGCACGAGTCCCCCAGGACTGTACCTCAGACACGAGTCCCCCAGGACTGTACCCCAGTCACGAGTCCCCCAGGACTGTACCCCAGGCACGAGTCCCCCAGGACTGTACCTCAGACACGAGTCCCCAGGACTGTACCTCAGGCACGAGTCCCCCAGGACTGTACCCCAGGCACGAGTCCCCCAGGACTGCAGCCCAGACACGAGTACCCCAGGACTGCAGCCCAGACACGAGTTCCTCAGGACCGCAGCCCAGACACGAGTCCCTCAGGACTGTACCCCAGGCACGAGTCCCCCAGGACTGGAGCCCAGGCACGAGTCCCCCAGGACCGCAGCCCAGACACGAGTCCCCCAGGACTGTACCCCAGGCACGAGTCCCCCAGGACTGTACCTCAGACACGAGTCCCCCAGGACTGTACCCCAGACACGAGTCCCCCAGGACTGTACCCCAGGCACGAGTCCCCCAGGACTGTACCCCAGTCACGAGTCCCCCAGGACTGTACCCCAGGCACGAGTCCCCCAGGACTGTACCCCAGACACGAGTCCCCCAGGACTGTACCCCAGGCACGAGTCCCCCAGGACTGTACCCCAGGCACGAGTCCCCCAGGACTGTACCTCAGACACGAGTCGGCCCGTGACTGTTGCCCTGTCTCGGGCCGGCCAGCTCATCCGCCCGGCTGCCAGCGGCTCCTGTTACGCCTGATTGCCTCCCGCCTCAGGCGCGCCGCCGGACCAGATCGCGTCCTCGTCGGCTGTATCGGCGCCGCCGGTCGGCCGCGTCAGCCGACGTACCGAACACGACAGCCGGCCCGGCGGCGCCGGGCGCGCCCCCGTCGCCGCTCAGCTGACGCGCGGTGTCGAGTCGCGCCGCCCGCCGCGTGGGCGGCCGTATCGTCGGCGGACGGCGAGCTCGCCGAGTCGTCGCCGCTCCACCATGTGACGCACATTGTCAGTCAGGCGGTGAGCGTGACGGCTGATTGGAGCCGCGAGTCAGCACGGCCGGAGCGGGGTCCGTCTGCGCACACGACCCGACCGGGCCGAACTCGACACGACCGACGCCGGCAGCCCCACCGCCAGCCACACCGCCAGCCGGCGAGTCGGCAGTGCGCCAGCCGTCATCACCGCCTGCTGGCCTGTGTCTCGCAGGGGCCGAACCGTCCACAGCGGCACACACAGTGGAGCTGCTGACAGCGGCCACTGGTCATATTGGTGACAGCGGGCGACAACGGACCTGGGCCGACATTGCTCGGACGCGATGTACCGTGGCCGGGAATTCGGCCGGTCGGCTGGTTTTGAGACCATAATTGTGTGGCGGACGACCGCCTAGACTGTCTTGCCATTAGATAATTGAACAAATATAACAGAAAAAGGATATATGTATATACATATATATATATACATATGTACATACATATATGCATACATGTATGTTTGTATGTGTGTGTTGCGCTTGTGCCCATATATACAAAGAAGGATGGGCCTATGCCTGTGTGGGCCATCGTTTGTCATATCTGATATTTCCATTCCATTCCTGTTGCTTTTTGTATTTCCAGCAGTACCTGCCAATTAGTGGGACGGCCTCGCAGTTCGGTGTCATTGGGCAGGTTTGGTGATGTTATCCGGTTGCAGGGGCCGCTTTACGATCGGCGCTGTCCGTGGCCGGGCCGTGGCCGGGCCGTGGCCGGGCCGTGGCCGGGCCGTGGCCGGGCCGTGGCCAGGCCGTGGCCAGGCCGTGGCCAGGCCGTGGCCGGGCCGTGGCCGGGCCGTGGCCGAGCCGTGGCCGGGCCGTGGCCAGGCCATGGCCGGACCGTGGCCGAGCCGTGGCCGGACCGTGGCCGAGCCGTGGCCGGGCCGTGGCCAGGCCATGGCCGGACCGTGGCCGAGCCGTGGCCGGACCGTGGCCGGGCCGTGGCGGTGTGTGGGACACGAACAGTGCCCACGCTGAAGCGTGGTGCGCCCTTCCGGTCAGCCATCGACCCAATTACCGGCCCAGAGCGCGACCGCCGCGTCCCGGGCCGGGTGTCGACCGACGCGGTGCACACGGCGACTAATTGGTCACAGCGCCTGACCGGTCACGGCGACTGACCGGTCACGGCGACTGACCGGTCACGGCGCTGACCGGTCACGGCGACTGACCGGTCACGGCGACTGACCGGTCACGGCGACTGACCGGTCACGGCGACTGACCGGTCACGGCGACTGACTGGTCATGGCGTCTGACTGGTCACGGCGAATGACCAGTTACGGCCACTGACCAGTTACGTCCACTGACCAGTTACGGCTACTGACCAGTTACGGCTATGGACCAGTTACGGCTACTGACTGGTCACGGCGAATGACCGGCCACGATACCCAGCCCGCCACGCCCAGCATTGCAGACACGGCGGGAAACAGAACAGCCTGGCTCGAGTGGGTGCGCGTTGGTGGGGTGGGTGTGCGGCAATGGGGTGTTTGTGCGGCAGCAGGGTGGGTGCGCGTTGGTGGGGGTGGGGGTGCGTTGGTGGGATGGGTGTGAGGTAGCTGGGTGGGTGGGCCAGCCGGCGGCCTCGTGGCGTGCCAGCCAATCATGGCCGATGGAGGTCCGACTGGGTACTCAGTCGGACCCCACAGAGACCGGCTGTTGTGGTCACAGGCGTGCAGCCTTACACTGGTCGTGGCGGTCGCTGGCGACAGCCGTAGTCTTAATACCGTAGCTAGAGTTTATATCCGTTCGAAAAGTTCTATTACTTTGTGGTTAAAGGAGGAAATAGAAATCCGAAGATGCATAGTAGAAATATAATTTAGCCTTTTGCATAGTTCGGAAGCAAAAATAGGAGATGGTCATACGCCTCTGCGTATACTACTATGCATCGCCCTGACGAACCGTACTGTTATCGAGTCACTATTCTGAAGCACATAGTATGGTTTGAAGCGTGTATCGCATTCCACTCGAAAGTCATTAAGCTGCGGCGTTGTTACCTCAGCTCAATCAATGCATTTCATTATGATAATTATTAGACATGTGTGAACTCTCATTTGTTTCGTTTTATTTGTGGCCGATTATCGGCATCCTGGCCCATTGATGACACATATTTGCAAGAAAAGGAAAACGAGTCTCTTAGAAATGGTTGCATAATTTATTCTGCAAATTCGATTGCAAGAAGGTAAATGGAGATGTTAACAGGCTATTCTGCAAATTATGAAATGGTGACAGTTGAAGAAAATCGAGGGCACTATGGCTGGAAACAATTCCGGCGGTTAACTGTTGACTGATTTAATCCACATGCATACATTATTGCGCATACACATACACGTGCATACATAATACGTGCATTATGTATGAATGTATTACCGTCCTCAATCACTGAGAGGAAATTGACTACTAACTCTCTTTTGAATGTCTTCCAATCCATCATGAATGCCGTTGATTCCTGATTCATGATTACCAATTCATCATGGTTAGATAATGCCAACTTCCATCGTTGAGCTTAACAAGTTAAACGATTCAACAAGCAACAAGTAACAAGAAAACAAGTTCTGACATTTTTAGACAGGGTGCAATGGATAGAACGTTACATGTGTTTTTGGAGGCGCTTGCCCGAGACCCTCCGTTTCTCTCTCCCGCTCTCTCTCTCTCTCTCTCTCTCTCTCTCTCTCTCTCTCTCTCTCTCTCTCTCTCTCTCTCTCTCTCTCTCTCTCTCTCTCTCTCTCTCTCTCTCTCTCTCTCTCTCTCTCTATATCTCTCAATGTTGTGAAAATAGACAAGGTACCTTATGAACGTTGACTGGAAAGAATGGCATAAAAAACCAACTTCCCTCCACCAATCATCTTGAAGAAGTTGCACCCTGCAGTCGCCTGCTATGGATTCAGCAGCGCAGGAGCAAATCGCTCTCCACGACCACAGCCCATGACATTTTCGTGACGATCCATAAGTTCAAACAGTAATTATATGTGTACCCTTCGATATCTCATTACCGAGATATGTAATCGGCTCATGCAGCACCAAAAATGCGTGTTGGATGAGGAAAATGGTTACTCAAACCAGATTATGGCACATATGAATCAGCTTTGCCTTCTGATGAGCCAAATAGTGTCTACTGAATGATGCGATGGTCGGAACTGCCGGGGAAGCCAAGCCACTTAGCTGGCACCCTCGCGATTTCTTCCTTTCGCTGAACTGGTTCGCATGAACGATAAATATTGTCGGACCACAGGAAATACAAGTTCGCATGAACATCACTGGGAACAGTTCGCCTCGGTCTGCCTTGGCTGTGGCGCTCAAGTGGAAAGTCTTCCCAGGTATTGTTCAAATTCTGGTTCAAATGACCACGTACGTCACGGCAGTTTTATTAGTGCGCACACGCTCATGCTTAAGGAAGTCTGAGAGGGTGAAGATACTACCCCATGAACATTTCTAAAATGCCCAAACCTCGATGATTGTTCTCCAAGACCTGCCAAATTTACACCATTGCTTGGCGGGAGCAAGGCCATCGACCGGAGCAGTACCAAGCCAAAGTGCCTAAAAGCACAATGCTGCCAATAACCAACAAGTGAGGAGATCGAGATGGAAGTGAGCCCGCCCGCTTGGATCATGTTTGAATTCAAACAATGTAGAAAAGCATTGTGCTAGGTGGATGATCTTCAGCTTGGGTGGACATGTAAATATTCCGCAACATTGTTACCCAGACACGCAGTTACGGATCATTGACTGAAGACCGGCCACACATTAATGAGTCTAATCCTAAAGCAATTTCAACAGGATTGACCCCAATATTGCTCACACACCACTCAGCTCTGACAGCAGAGCTCCTTAGCATCCGTGCGCCACTCACGCCCCGTCGATATCATCATCGTCATCGCAGGAAATCAAATGCCGATCTGGGTCGACCAAGAAACGCTGACCGCATGGTCGCCACTAATCCGATGACCCCAGCTCGGCCCAGAGGCCGGTTGCTCTTGCGCAATGTCAGCCTCCGCGTCACATGTGTCGCTCATGCGTGAGATAGCGCGTGTCATAAAATTCCGGCCGTGTCCGTTGGCGAGAGCCGTCTTTTACGGTGCTCAGATGGCGACGATACGGCCCTGGGGAGCGCGCCGCTCGTCGTGTGCGAGGTGGCGCACCGAGTGCACCTTTGTCGTCGGCAGGCTGCGTCGCCCGGCGCCCATTCATCTCCCGCCGCCGCGCACTATGCCCGCCGTAAAACAAATGAAAGGCGCGCGCAAATGAGACATCGTCTGCCGACGGTGTGCGGGCGCGGCTGCCGACCGAGACGTCGGTGGCCGCGAGTGAGGACGTTGCACCGGCTGCACTGCGCGACCTGCCCCGTCCTCGGCGCCGCCAGTGACCGCATTGCCCGTCAGTCGACACTGTGGAATGTGTGCGCGGCCGAGGAGTGTGGCCGGCCGGCGCGCGCCGTCGCGTCCCCCGTCCGGCCGAGGAGTGTGGCCGGGTGGGTGTGTGTGCGCCGGCCGAGGAGTGTGGCCGGCCGGCGCGCGCCGTCGCGTCCCCCGTCCGGCCGGCCACGGTCGGTGCGCCGTCCGAGGAGTGTGGCTGGGTGGGTGTGTGTGCGCCGGCCGAGGAGTGTGGCCGGGTGGGTGTGTGTGCGCCGGCCGAGGAGTGTGGCTGGGTGGGTGTGTGTGCGCCGGCCGAGGAGTGTGGCCGGCCGGCGCGCGCCGTCGCGTCCCCCGTCCGGCCGGTCACGGTCGGGCGCCGGCGCGCCGGTGTCGGCCCGGGCCGCCAGACGGACCGGCGGCGGCGCGACTGGCCGCCTGCGCCACCTGCGCCGCGGCAGCGCCAGTTTTTGTCGCAGGGGACTCCCGACCAGGGAGGAACACCCCGCCGCATGACCGGGGCCGGTCGACGTGAACTCGCCCAGAGATGTCAACATCGCATCCGTAGTGTGCTCTTGCCGACGGCTAATTAGCATTTAATTGCCCGGCGCAGTGTTGAATGGTGGGCGGTGGAAGCCGCCAAATATGAAATCCTTAGCAGGTCTACTATAACAGAGAACACCTCATTTCATTCTGGCTGCACTCCTTCTCGGGTCGTGATCCGACTGCTGAATAATACCGTCATCTGAAACGCTGAAATTGAACGAAACTCCGAAAGGATTCTGGAAGTCATCCGAAGCCTGGTCATGCGCAATTTCGTGAATACACGTGGCGGAAATATCCTCTGAACAAGAACAAATGGGTGACATAAGGAATGATGTGTGGGAATTCTTATCCTACAGTTACGTAGACTAAATGTCTTGACTAAGACCATATTTCCACCAGTCCTCTGTGATGGGACTCGGTTTTGGCTTGAGGGAAAGACAATTGTACCGTTTGTTATCATGGAGCACGAAAACATACGTGTTGTACCATATAGCTTAAGCACGCTTTACTCTATTTTAAGTTTTAAGTGTTCTCGAATATTTTCGACGCCCTTTTTCGTTCACGCCCTAGAATTCTCAGCAAATGGGGATGTGCCGTGAGAAAAACGCAATGAGGTTCCATTCGCTCTATTGGAACTATATTAAAATGAGAACCATATGCTTTCCAGCCGGGTTTACCGAGACTCAAATGTTTTCAATGCTTTCCGTGCAGGTTTTATTTTCAATGAACTTGAAAATGTACTCTCAGTATTATGAAAGTAAACGTGGAACATCGTCCGAAAGTGTTCCGCATAGGGTCAACTGGATGCTAGAGTTCATATGTAGTCCAGTTGCACTGGGTCTGACCACACCTCTTCTTATCTGATTCGTTCAAGCAGCACCCATGCTAAGCATAACTCGCGAAATCTCGGTCCGTCAGAAACACGTGGCGAGCCGACTGCCACAGCTTCCCTGTCGTACCACACAATACACCACAAGGTCAGTCTCACCTGACTGACCTCCACAGGGTCGGGCTCACGTGACCCACCCCCACAGGGTCAAACTCACCTGTCCAACTCCCACAGGGTCAGGCTCACGTCTGGCCGACCCCCGCAGGGTCAGACTCACCTGACCGATCACTGCAGGGTCAGGCTCACCTGACTAACCCCCGCAGAGTCGCTGGCGATACGTGGAGGGCCGACCGACACAGAGTCAGGCCCACCTGACCGAACTCCGCGGGGTCAGGGCCACCTGATCGACCCCCGCAGGGTCAGGCTCACCTGACCAAACCCCACAGTGTTGGGCCCACCTGACCGAACCCCGCGGGGTCAGGTCCACCTGACCGAACCCCACAGTGTTGGGCCCACCTGACCGAACCCCGCGGGGTCAGGTCCACCTGACCGAACCCCACAGTGTCAGGCTCACCTGACCGAACCCCACAGTGTCAGGCCCACCTGACCGAACCCCGCGGGGTCAGGTCCACCTGACCGAACCCCACAGTGTCAGGCTCACCTGACCGACCCCCACAGGGTCAGGCCCACCTGACCGAACCCCGCGGGGTCAGGCCCCCCTGACCGAACCCCGCGGGGTCGCCGGCAACCTCGCCGCGACCGAGCGGGACCGAGGCACGCTCGGAATGCAGTGACGCCTGCATAAGTCACCCGGAGACCGACTAGATTTGACTGCGCCGACCGGCGGTGGTCGGCCGGCGGCGCTCTGCACCGACAAAAAAAAACACCTCTAAATGAATGTTGGCCGAGTCGATCTATATTCCGCCGGTCGGCCGGCTGGTGCCGAGACACGCCGGGCTGGGGTTCGGAGACTTGTCGGCGGCAGTGGAGGCGGGGAGTGGGACGAGACGGAGCATCAGGGGTGGTCAGGGGCGTGAGTTGGGGACGACACCGGGCCATGCTTGTAGCTCTGTGACGGGATGAGTTGCCAATCCTCACCCTATCACCCCCTCGCCGCCTCCGCTCTGAATATCACGCACACATATACACAATGAACACGCACACATATACACAATGCAGACAATTTCCAGAAGGTATTTAACATCACAACCTTTCCTTCTATCATATTGTGGGAAAAGGCAACAGCAATACTCTTAGAATAGGAGCTTTCTATCGATCAAGAACCCTGCCACATTCTCAGCAACTGGAGCTTGACAAGGTGATTTGTGAGGAAATCAGTAGAAACCTTAAGAGGAAGTGCCTTATTCTTGGTGACTTTAATCTAAAAGGTTATGAAAATGCTGGTGTTGGCTCCCCATCATGCAAAATGTTTAGGAAATGCCTTGAAGAGGACCTGTTCTTACACCAGTTTGTATCGGAATCTACCAGGTATGGCTCATTCTTGGACCTTGTATTCTCGGATTTAAGTGACTTGGTTCAAGACTTGACTGTAGGCGAAACTCTGGGAAGAAGTGACCATAACATAGTTAGATTCAAGGCACATGTAGGGGAAATTATCAAGGATAATTTGGTAAAGGTTCCAAATTTCAACAGAGCAGACTTTGACTGCATGAGAGCGGCTTTAAGTGCCATCAGATGGGAAGAAGAATTCTCCAATTTAAATGCCTGTGAAATGTGGGAAAAGTTCAAATCTTACTTGAAGGAAATTCAGATTAGACATGTCCCACAAAAGCAAAGACGCAAAAGAAGGGTAGGAAAGCCAGCATGGCTTACACCAGACTTGATAAAAGCAATTAAGGCTAATAGGCTATTACAGGGAGGGCTGATTGACAGATTTGGTGGGCAACTGGTTCAATGTACAGATTGCAACCAAGAAGGGCCCTTGTGGCTCATAGTTGCACTAATCTTTTATGTTTTTATGTCTTTATGTCTTCTACTGGTAGGCCTGCACTCATAACTTTACCAGGGAGGAGATCAGATGACATTATGCCAATACTAAGAACATTACGTGTATAGAAAATATACGACCTTGAGGATCGATGGAGGTGCTGAGTTGATATCAAAAGGAACGATGAAGGTTATATCTTATTTCTCAACGTTTCCGCCAGGGGCCATCGTCAGAAGTAAATATACTGAAGGAAGTATATTTTCTTTACACGTAATGTCTAAAATCCGAGAGCATCTAAGAGCCATTCTTCGTTGTATTAATACTGAGAACTGTCTGGCTAAGTATGCCTAACAGTCATTACTGTTGTTCTAAGTCCGAGCTTCGCCTATTGGTGGATTTTCCTCGGTTGACGAGTTTATGAACAAAGAGATGAAGTTGGAAAACACCATGCGCTGTTTAAATCTCAAAGTCTCTCAATTCCCACCCCCGTTTGACCACCTATTTATTCCGTGGAAGATAAGGGCATACACGCTGTCCGCTAGGTTGGAGGCATGCGTGCTTGGAGGCTACAAAACCAACTTTTACGCAAGTAGCACCACCTTAATACGGCAATAACAACCTTCTCACAATGCGTCTAACTGTGTATGCTTCCTGATTTTAACTGTCTGAATGCACATTTCCAGAATGGAATAATTTACAACACCGCGCCAGTGGGTAATCAATCCTCCACCAATGAGTGTGGTTGAACTACTCATAGGCGCACACATTGGTGTACGTGTGGGTGTGTGCATGTGTGTGTGTGTGTGTGTGTGTGTGTGTGTGTGTGTGTGTGTGTGTGTGTGTGTGTGTGTGTGTGTGTGTGTGTGTGTGTGTGTGTGTGTGTGTGTGTGTGTGTGTGTGTGTGTGTGTGTGTGTGTGTGTGTGTGTGTGTGTGTGTGTGTGTGTGTGTGTGTGTGTGTGTGTGTGTGTGTGTGTGTGTGTGTGTGTGTGTGTGTGTGTGTGTGTGTGTGTGTGTGTGTGTGTGTGTGTGTGTGTGTGTGTGTGTGTGTGTGTGTGTGTGTGTGTGTGTGTGTGTGTGTGTGTGTGTGTGTGTGTGTGTGTGTGTGTGTGTGTGTGTGTGTGTGTGTGTGTGTGTGTGTGTGTGTGTGTGTGTGTGTGTGTGTGTGTGTGTGTGTGTGTGTGTGTGTGTGTGTGTGTGTGTGTGTGTGTGTGTGTGTGTGTGTGTGTGTGTGTGTGTGTGTGTGTGTGTGTGTGTGTGTGTGTGTGTGTGTGTGTGTGTGTGTGTGTGTGTGTGTGTGTGTGTGTGTGTGTGTGTGTGTGTGTGTGTGTGTGTGTGTGTGTGTGTGTGTGTGTGTGTGTGTGTGTGTGTGTGTGTGTGTGTGTGTGTGTGTGTGTGTGTGTGTGTGTGTGTGTGTGTGTGTGTGTGTGTGTGTGTGTGTGTGTGTGTGTGTGTGTGTGTGTGTGTGTGTGTGTGTGTGTGTGTGTGTGTGTGTGTGTGTGTGTGTGTGTGTGTGTGTGTGTGTGTGTGTGTGTGTGTGTGTGTGTGTGTGTGTGTGTGTGTGTGTGTGTGTGTGTGTGTGTGTGTGTGTGTGGAGCTTTGGGGAAGGTTTGCGTGGGTGTTTTTTAAGTCATCAGATTACCGAAGCTGACAAGAGTGTCCAATCTAACGCTGTCTTAGACAATCAGCGAGCTGCCGACGCGCCCGTTCGCGAGCAGGAAGTAATCAGACCCCGCCGACGGCACACACACACAGGTCCCCCCGAATGGTCACGCGTCGTCCCCGCGAGTGACCATTCCACACGACAGGTGCCACTCAGAGTGACCATTCCGGGCGACAGGTGCCACTCAGAGTGACCATTCCGGGCGACAGGTGCCACTCAGAGTGACCATTCCGGGCGACAGGTAGACTTCCGGAGTTCCTGCACGGCAGCCGACGCCGTGCCGAGCTGCCATTGTCGTCTGCTGGAGCGGCCGCTGGCTGCGGCGCGCCTCAAGGGCGCCCGTCCCGCGCGACCTGCCCGAGGGTCAGACGGACGACACTCGGCGGATGTCAGCCTCGGCGGTGTTAGGCTGTGGGAGCGGCCAGATGGAGGCGGAGCAGGCGAGCGCTGACCGTTGGCGGCGTCCGTCTCACCACCACGCTTCGTTGGCGGACATAAATTAACTGGTACGGCGTTCCGCCCATCTGAACATTGCGAGTAAAAAATGAGGAACGTCGTATGGAAGAATCCAGCCTCATTAGGGTCTTCGGCTGACAACGCGATCTATATTACCCAGCTGGGTGGCTATACGTCCAGGCACTGCTCTAACAACTGTTCGACAACATAATTGTCTGGGCAGTGTCAGTCAATTGCTTCATTGTGACGCTATGGAAGCTAACGCCCAACGCTTCCGAAGGCGGAGGGTCGGTTTCGATCTGCAGTTCTGCAAGCTTCCTGCACAGCCGTGTTCTTGTGCCCGGGTTGCCTTTTCGACTGGTGGAGAGCAGATCTGGTATCTGCGCACACAGCTCTGGGAGTTGACTATGGTCGCTATGGTGACCGCTATGGCAGCTGCGCAGTCGGTTTGGTGGTCAGGTAGCGTCGGTGGCTACCAGCTGGTTCTGTATGGCCGCACAGCACTGACGGATCTAATTCTGAGGGGTGCCGTACCGCCCGGAGAGGCACTTTCGACTGAACGCGTCGTTGAGCGGTGGATAGGGGTGTGGGGTTGAGTGCACTGCAGCCTGCCACAGGGTGCCCTTCCTACTCAGAGGGGCCCCTCGGACTGCACATTTTGCTTGACGGTGTGTGGGTGAGGGAGAGGGGATGGGTGAACTGTATCTTCCCGGAGGGGCGCCGATTCTTGCTGGGGGGGACTCAATTTCTAGCTTTCGAGGTGCAAGAACCGAGGGGGTCGTCCTTCCGTCATCCTTGGATTCGTTCCCGCCGCAAGAGCCTACCTTCCAGATCTTAAAAATGGGAGTGGCAAGTTATGGCTCAAGGTGGCACGGTCTCCGTGTCCTGCTGGCTCAAACGAATAGTCACAGGCAAAATTAGCTGAAATATAACACGGCTTTTACGCAGCTAATCATTCACAAGACGTACATGAGTTCAGCATGCATAGAGCATAGACTCGGGATAATTTCAACGTACCTCGACAACCAAAAAGATACATGAACAACGCACCATGGAATGTTGGAAATCAGTTTACGAGGTGCGTCTGTTTGCATACAGCTAGCTGATGTGTGGAAGTGGAAAAGACTCAATCACTATGAAATCGAATTGGGGAGGGTGATAATAAGGGGTCGACGTTTCCGTCGAAAATGAATACAGGAAAATGCAGCCCTCGTAATGTTACGACCAGATAAATGTTGCTTGCCTTGGCTTTGCATCGGCTGTTTGCACCGACTGCTCATTTTCTGACTAAACATCTGATAAAGATGATTGGATGTACAAATTTCGCTCCCGAACTACGTCAGCGTTTTTCCATCATGAATGACAAAGAGAGAAAGCGCTTTGTGGATAAGTTATTAACGTTACCTTGTTGCGGCAAGAAAAAGGGGTAGGGGAGCAATACGGGGAACTGAAAGTTTTATGATTTCAGGTACAAAATATGGAAATATAGTCAAAATATTTTGTCTTTAAACTGAACCTCAGAACGTCTAGTCCCATCGTGCATCACATGTAGCCACATACAATACTTTGCTTAGGCATTGGTGCTAGGTAGACTTTTCTTTCTTGTTTTCCAATTTATCCCCACTCGCGGGATGTAATGGAACAGGGAACGGCGCATGGAGTAGATAGCACCGCTGCGGTAACTGATACTGATACTGTTCGTTAGTTTGCTACTAACAATCTATCAGGATCAGTGACATGTAGTTTATTCTATTTGCTGAGCGGAGGGAAGCAGGCAGACAAAGTATATGATGACGTCGAAGGAATTTGGGAATGGAATATAAAAATGGGCAGGCTAAGTATGATGTTGATAATTCAACACGGGAAGGTTGCGATGACAATGAAGCCGGAAATATAGAGAGAAAATGTAATAGTTACCACAATAGAAAGGTGTGAGATACAAGGAAAATTGGATGTCCCGTTTGTCCCCTTCCTTCACACCCCGTTATTTTCAAAGTGACACACTTGGTTATTTGGGCGTACCGCCATGCTTGAGCACACTAGAGTCAAACTTCTTACGACATGGGAGAATAAAAGAAGAGCTTCCAGTGTAATATCAGTCCGAAATAAATAAGTGCTTTACAAGCCTGTAACCACAAAAACCAGGGATGCGCAAGTAACATCGGAACATAAAAACCATGTAAATGCGCACTATTCTCGCTCCATGCCTCCTCAGTCGTTTTGCTACACCAGAAAATGACGGCAAATGGAACAACTACTAATTGATAAGAGTTAATCCAGGTCGCAATGCTGAACCAATTAATAATTACGAAATCCCAATTCACCGCTAGCCTTGCATTCCCCCTTTCTCATACAATAGTGAATATTACTAGAAATTCTGGTGGCGACCAATTGAGTACACCAAACAGGTGCATGTCGTGAACAACTTGATATAAATGTAGAGCATAAGTGAGTCGGGTTTCGGTGAGTCATTTACCCTGTTTGGCAAATTGGGAATTAGTAATGAGGGAATCTAACTTGCATTGAGGAAACATGTTCGCTTTGCGGGGAAAACACCACTTTTCCTACAGAAGTTCGGGAGATAGGTGCTGTTAAACGGTTCTGAATACCTCCCTTACATGTACTATCAGAGAGCCGATGTGCAAGGCACGTAAAGTCCTACGCCTTTTAGCTCACCCTGGCGAGAACACATCGCAGTGAATCTGCTCCACAGAGTTGGATAGTTAACACCGCCCGCGCGGGGATCGACCGGGGGTCGCTGTTATCCACCAGCTGGCAGAGCACGAGCGCCGGCCCCCACCGGCGCTTCACACAGCTGCGCTGTTTTCCACCCTGGCGGACCCTCTGCCCGGGCTACGGATGGACCCCCACACGTGCCGGCAGCCGCGCAGGAATGCCCGAATACCATGCATCACGCTGATAAATAGGTATATTAATCTCACATCGTGGACAATTGCTCAATTTTGGTAATCGGTGTAGTGGCGGCGCGCGGCTGCTTGCTTGAGCGTCGGCGTCGGCCACCGCGGCGGATGCGGCGCGCAGTTGTGCCGTCGGCTCCGACACAGACGCCGACGGCCGACGGCTTGCGCGTGAGCCGTGCACGGCCGGCCGGCCGGCCGCCGGTGCACGGCGCCGCGCCCAGATTGCCGCAGACACCGGGCGAGCAATGACGCCGGTTCATTACCGCTAATGGGTTCCTGCCGCCGCAGCCGGCCCGTTGCACAACGCATTTCACCTTTGCTCCTTTTAACTGCAGATTTATGCGGCCGGGCGACCTTTTCCATGGAGAGAAACCGGGGCCAAAATAATTACAGCGGGCGCCAGCATTACCGATGTTAATGTATTTGTCTATGAATGCAACTGAGTCTCTTGCCTGGCATCCGTCCAAGTGCGCGATGCCCTTGTCACATGTGCTCTCGACAAAGATGACGCATACGCAATCTGGAGGTGGTCGGCCCCTCGACTATTGCTCCATTCGACGCCTGTCAGTCATCGTAATAAACGGGGGTAATTGAACCCGAATTGTCTGTAATGCCCGACTCGGGCTTGCCATCATATCGCTGGCTGAACCCAGCGACAGATTAAGGCTGCAATGAGTCCGGGGTCGATGCTCCCAGACAGCTGAACCTGGCGTTACTCTGCAAACTGGGGCGCATCCAGAGCAGCTTTTTAATAACCTATAGTGCCAAATATAATGGAAGCGACAGGTGGACATGTTTGTTCAGAAGGCTGTATACATTCAGCACCTTCATTGGCTGTTACCTTAAGAACAGCAGATTATGGGCGCTGTATGACCGAAGCAGTCGAAGCGCCCCTAAGCCCAAATAACTAACTAACTAAGAACAGCAGATTTGCCCTTGCTGACGTTTCGTCTCTTTGACTTGCTTGAATGTATGCCCGAAGCAACAGCAGCATACTTTTATTATAGCGAGACCTAACTAAAAGTAAAACAGTCAATTTTTTGTACCTATCCTTCGGCCAATGATCAGGGAACACACACCACTAGACGAAACGCGGGCATGGTACAATGAACGGTTTAATGTTTAATTTTAGATCCGATTACCAAACGTGTCTTACATGCAGCCCTGTTTACGAAAAATTCCAAAGCGAAATTTAGAAACTGAAACTGAAGAAATATTGATTGGAAACTGAATATTTATCTTAATTTATTTTAAAACTGAGGAAAAAAATGTAAATTTACGAGAGCAGCTGGGGGAAAATGTTCACCCAAGAGTCGCGGCATATTTTTTGCCTTGCTGATCTCCCATTGTCAAGTCCACTTTGCTTCCGTTGAGAATTCGAACATATATTGCAACCACGACCCCTTCGGTCATGCTCTGGGTGCGCTACAACGAATGATAGCATACGACCATAGTTTCTAAACCGGAGCCGGGACTTTTGGCTGCTTGACATAAACGAGAACCAACATGTTTTCCAACCAGCTAACATTCATATCCATTTGGAGAGACCCTAGCTTCATAATATTCGGTTTGGCCCATTATAAATTACAGAGTTGATTATATAGCCATTAGGACGGGTATCACATTTTGCATTCAGCAGCTCTACCCCTGTGGCAGCCATCTCCCAATATTTTTTTTGAAGCTGCAGAGAACACACCTGCCGGTGCCCATGTCATTTCCTCACAGAAGCCAGTACCGCAGTTGCCTGCCAACAACCCTCGCCAGTAGCTCCCTGGCAGCAGCTGACACCAGCGGTCATCCGCAACAAAAAACGACCTTCGTGACTTGCGTAGCGTGAGCTCCAATCTAACCTGATTTGTCCAGGAGACGGGCAAGCACGTAGCTACAGCGATGCACACGCTTGCTTCCTGGTTCGATGTCGCAAACGATGAAGCAAGCAGGTGCACCCCGCTAAGGAGGGATGCCAACGTTCCGAAGACTACTTGGAGTGTTGGTCGAGCATGTGTTTTTCTGAGAATGCAAATCGCATCCAGACTCAACCTGCTGCATTGGCGCATTAGGGTAGCGGGTCAGCCTGGCGTCGAGCGGCCGTATCCGCGCACCGACCTGATGCAAAGCGACCTTATCACCACCCGATCTCAGCATAGTGGCCAATGTGCGCTCTTCCCGCCTGCTGCAAAAATCCGGAAGAATCGCGCCAAACCAGCTGTCCGGACCCAGGGCTGGTGGGTGGTGCCACCGAACAATGCAAGATGACCGAATTAGGCGCGGAATGGAGCGCAAAATTATCGGCCCACCGATCGGTGGGTACCTGCACGCTCAGTCCGGATCGCAGTGCAACAAAAATGTGTTCGCGTAGGCCGAGAAGCGAGCCCGCCCTTCGGTTCGCCACCCGGTGAGGTTGGTCAGGGGACTCGGTACGTCGCAGAGGCGTAGCCAGGGGATGGTTCAATGACCAGAGCTCATCTTTAGTACCGAAAAATACACGAGATTAAGTAAGAAATGTTGAGATTTTGAACCTCAAAACCCTTAAAAAAATTTGTGCACTTCGCACCGAAAGCTTTCCCTGTTCGCTGCATTATTTTGATCGCGATCTTAGGAAGATCCTGGCTGCGCCACTGGAGGTCCGTACGTCGAGGGATCAGTCCGTCATTCAGTTCATCTGTTAACAGGAGGATGAGGATGAGCAGGAATGGCTGCAGCTGTACCGAGGGCTGTGACGCGCGGCGCCAACGACACGGCATTCACTAAACTGTGAGCCTGCTACTCCAGAACCCAGGGCACAGATACAGCGATATATCAGCCGAGATGGGTGGGGCTCACATGATGGCGTACTCATACCGAAGGTGATGTCACAAACATGACTAATTGGTTCCTGCACCCGTACGACAGTTAGTCATGGTCGACATTAAGTAGCTTGTCTAGCATGACGTCTGTAGTAAAATAGCGTGGTACACGAAGGAGGCCTGGTAACGATGGAATCTGTTTCGCTCCTAAAAATCGTGCGCTATCATTAACCATGCGCGCTGAACAGTTATCGTGCTGAGCTATGCTCATGCTATCCCACAAATCAGCTTACTTTAACTGACTATGCACTTCTGCTGAGAAAATGCTGTCGTTGGATTGATTTTAGAATGTCACGAATGTTCAATGGCGTCATTTCACAATACACTGACGCGCTGAATGAAACATACAAAGGACATTGGGCTACGCTCTGATAAAGCAACCGCCATACAAGCACACACAATCGGAAATCAGTGGGAATCAACTTTTTTGGTGCCAGTTGTTCATTGGGGCGTGCACTTCTTGGCAACAAAACAACTCAAGCCAAGGTATGGAACAGGCTTCAGCGACACTCAGTGCAACTTGCAAAATCATCATCGCTACTATTTCCACAGTCATCACCGCCAATGCATTGGGGAAACTCTGCGTCCGATAAACAAAGTAAAAATATCAGGATAGTGGCGAAGGCCTGTGCTAACATGTCCAAATATGTCAAAATGTTTATCGTGTCCAGTGAACGATAAATAATGCAGCGCAGGACGGGAAGGCAGCTAATTTAGCCCAGATGGCAGATAAAAGGGATATCAGATATGTTCTACACCTGATCGATTTGTAGTGAAATTCCCTCTCCCAGCACCACGAGCTTGATCGGCCCTTGAATAACTAGCGCGCTCGCACAGGCTGAAGGCGCAGAGATACTAGAATATATACATCGGTGGTGATGGAAACCCTGACAGAAATCGCATCGATCGGTTAATTATCGGACGCTTTAAAGCGCAAAGCCGTCTCTTCAATGGGACAGTCATGCACACTTAAGCGGACATGACGACAGACGACACCTTATCGGGTACCGTAAGAGCACCGCCCACGGTCGCCAGTCACATCCACTCCCCGGCGCTCACATCAATAGGCTCGAGAGCAGGCCGTATCCTGCTGATAAGGTCTAATCGGACTCATCGGGTCTTCGGTACGGCTCATCGCTTTCCATACGCTTCTCGTACACGCCGGCGCCTGTCGTGGCCGAGCACGTGGCTCCTCTGTGTCGGCGCTGTGGGGAGCAGAACCAGCGCACTGCCGTCTGCCGGTGTTCCGGCCGGTAGCACCACCGGAGCACTCCGGGGAGCCAATGCCGACGCAGAAGGTGCGCCACTGTCGGCAAGAGGAGGCGCCAGCGAGGCGGTCTGACGCCATACCTGGCTGCCGCCCGTACACGGGATTAGCCGAGTCCGTTGTACGCCCAGCGCGCTCATAGGCGTGTCGCCATCGGCGCAACGGAGGATCGCACAACCGCTCATGGCGCTGCACGTGAACGATACGCCCCCGATATCGGCATCATAGTCAGTCTCGCTGATGAATGGGCACAAGGCTGCCCGCCGCAGCGGAACCTGCGGATAACCGTGCCACGTATGCCGGCCTGATGTTGATCGGTACCGGCGGAATCACGTGAGGCGGCGATGCCTTTGAGGACGCCGGGCCAGGCACCGCCCGCCCTACACGCAACGCTGCCGCGAGGGGCTGGAGATCCACGGCGCAGCATCGATCCCGCCGGCGGCGATGCCGTCGCGTCCCCGCCCCGGCCCGGCCTGCTTCGACGTTTCGTTCCGCACCGCGGCTCGGCCTATCTCGTCCCCGCCGCGGCCCGGCCTGCTTCGACGTTTCGTTCCGCACCGCGGCTCGGCCTATCTCGTCCCCGCCGCGGCCCGGCCTGCTTCGACGTTTCGTTCCGCACCGCGGCTCGGCCTATCTCGTCCCCGCCGCGGCCCGGCCTGCTTCGACGTTTCGTTCCGCACCGCGGCTCGGCCTATCTCGTCCCCGCCGCGGCCCGGCCTGTCTAATCCCATAACGCGGCCCGGCCTTACTCGTTTTCCCACCGTCGTTTGGCTCCAAGCTTCTTCTCTCCCTGACTTGGCCCGCGTAGCTTTCCCCGTGACCAGACCCGCCTAGTCTCCGGAGACTCGGTGCAAAAAGCTGATGAGACGATGGAGAATTTCTAACGCCGAGCTATTGTGCGTCCTGCCATGCCCTGCAGTGACAGCGACAGAAATGGCAACAAGATAGGTGAGGGGAGAGCTCGGAGCGACGGAAGTAGCTTGGTGTTCTGGAGACAAGAGACGGGGAGATAATCAAAAGCAGCTGGGTTGTGCCGGTCCGGAACAGCTGCGGAGAACCGGTCCGGAACAGCTGCGGAGAGCCGGTCCGTAGTATCTGTGAAGAACCGCTCCAGAACAGCTGTAAAGGACCAGTCAAGAAGAGCTGCAGAGGACGGGTCGGGAGCATCTGCGGGGAGCCGGTCCGGAACAGCTACGGAGAGCCAATCCGGAAAAGGTGGGGAGGACCGGTCCGCAATAGCTGCGAAGAACAGGTCCGGAACAGCTGGGGAGGATCGGTCCGGAACAGCTGTAGTGGACTATAATCACGCACGGATCTGTCGGCGATATTACTGCCGGTATCACCTCACCGTCACTACGATGACGAGAAGCCGGCTAACACATCACACCACGAGAATCTGTCGCGCGTCGAGCTGCTGCCCGAGGAAGCAGGCTGGCACATCACACCACGAGAATCAGCTTCGCATCAAGCTTGAGGAAGTCGGCTGACACGTTACACCACGAGAATCAGTCATGCGTCAAACCCGAGGAAGCCACCTGACACTTCACACCACGATAATCAGTTATTCGTCAAGCCCGAGGAAGTCGGCTAGCTGGAACGGCTAACCGGCCGCACACGGAACCAAGATGATTCGATCGACGTTGGGTGTTCATCTTGAAAGGAATTCCCGTGGGAGATAGGTGGCCATAAGATGATAATATTGCACCAATGTACCATCAACGGCCGGGTATTTGAACTTGGCGGAAAACAACGGACAAGATAGCACATACGAGCATGAAATCATGGACATACGGCATCATTTAGCTTTGGTGCCCAGTATCCTCAAAACAATGCACAGACCATGAGCATAACGAAACAATTGTGACATGCTTTGACCAGTTGGCTTCCATTCAAGCATTGATTTTTCAACGAAGTAACGCCAGGAAAAAGGCAGCAATATTAGGGGCGGCGTTCCAAATCATGTCTTCCTTCCCTGATGCAGGCCAAATTTCCGCCAGTGATAACTATTGATCGCAATTTACCGCAACATGCAAATTCTCATGAAATGAAGATGGTTGAATTAAATTGAATTGAATTTATCATAATCCGTACCAAGCAAAGCACAGCTATAACGGTAAGCAAAGCACAGCTATAAGTGAAAACATTGAACATCACGAGAGCCCTCTCGGCACGCTTGCTACCACAGGTGGCCGTTATTTTTCCACAGTCACGCCGAAAACCTGCCCAGCTATGAGCAACATTCAGCTGGGGCTCGGTCCGCAGGTGGTCCCCAGTCTCGCCGGTCGGCATCTCCACAACACCTGCCTGCCCGAGAGCAACATTCGGCTGGGGCTCGGTCCGCAGGTGGTCCCCAGTCTCGCCGGTCGGCATCTCCCCAACACCAGGCCACTCGGCAGCCGCCCACAAACACACATGTGTGGACGCGTGTCCACGCGGCTGGGAGCCGGTGTTTTCGTGGATGATGCGGACGCCGATAGCGCCTCTCGCATACCAACGGGTCGTCGACGAGGGTGGCGTGCCCATGAGCCGGCGCGGGCGACACCGGCAGCGTCCTGTGAACGCCGAACAACACACTCGCGCCGGCACACGAGGTGGCCGCGACTGACAGTGTGACCAGACCGGCACACATCAAGCGACGCCAAGTAGCAGCTGTCAACTAATATCGAGTGGCGTCGTCGAGCAGTACCGAGTGTAAATTGACCGGCGGACGGCCGCCTTGCCAAGATATATGGCGGACAAATTCCAGTCTGACAAGATATATGGCGGACAAATTCCAGGTGCCACTTCACGTCCGACTACAAACAACGACGAGATGCCGATCCCACGTTTGGCCAAGACGGATTAAAGAGCTGAAGCAGAATTCAGAATGCAGTTCTGCGTTAAATAATCCACTGGATCTTATTAAGGTGTGCACCAGAGCCCGATAGCCCAGACAATTACTCTACTGCATATGCAGCTTCGATGTTCAACTTCTACAGCTAAGTAGCAGATCATTTGTTTTATAACTATCAGGAGCAGCTATGTTGCATTTCTGGTATATACACCAGCTTTGTGGCGAGATATGGTCAAGACTAAAAGTGGATACAAGGAAATCAAATCACATCTGATGCATTGCTTTGGTATCCAATGCAATTCCCTAAGAATGCATCCGTGATAACCCCGAAGTCGTGTATGCATAGATAACTTGGAAGCGAAGAGGAGAAAATGAATAGGATGAAAGAGAGATACATAGACAGAAGTGGGAGCAGGTATAGATGGAAGAGCGAGTGGAGACATATATGGAAGTGGAAGAGAAAGAGAAAAAGAAAGAGAGAACGAGAGAGAGAGAGAGAGAGAGATGCAAAGAGATAGAGATACAAAGAGACAGAGAGACAGAGCTGGAGCGAGAGAGATATAAAGAGCTATAGATACAACGAGACGGAGAGACAGAGCTGGAGTGGGGGACAGAAGGGGTGAAGAGGGCTGCAGAGCCACGCCCACCTCGAAGACTCGTGACGGCCGACTTTTCGCTCGGCAGCGCGGCGTCGATAGCGATCGCGGCGTGCGGCGCGGCGTCTCTATCGCGCCATCTCGGCCGTGGCGCGCGAGACGTCCTAACTGCTGACTTGACGGTCGGGATAGAGACTTATTTTCGTCCGTCAGGCGGCTGGACGGCTGCCCTCCGCCGCCTCTGTGTCGCCGAGATGGGGAGGCAAGCTCAGACCACTGGCAGTTATTTCCTGACACATCCACACACTACATATTCATGGACAACCCACCCAAACACATTAATCCCCCTCCTCCCCTTCCTTCCAGCACACACACACACACACACACACACACACACACACACACACACACACACACACACACACACACACACACACACACACACACACACACACACACACACACACACACACACACACACACACACACACACACACACACACACACACACACACACACACACACGCACGCACGCACGCACGCACGCACGCACGCACGCACGCACGCACGCACGCACACACACACACACACACACACACACATATCGGCGAACTTTTGCAAACACAAGCACGCGCCTGGCGTCCCAATCCGGCCCCAACCCATCAATCCGACCGTTAATACCTCCGGCCACCCGCCGCCAAGCTGATCTCCAGCGAAAGGCTGCGCGCTCCCCGCTCGCAACGGAGACTCAGTGGCGAGTTCACAATCAACCCGTAACGATAATGCATGGTCTCCGGCGGTGGCCACGGCAGACTGCGATCGACCGCCGCGCGCCCCAATCACCCACTTCCGCGGCCCGACTGCCAGGTAAATTGGCCGCGTGCGATTGGCTAATCTGCTGGCGCGTGGCCCGGCCGCCGCGCCGGCCGTCGAAGGTAGCGACATCGTCAGATACTCGGATGTCAGATCAGATACTGGCCGCGGTCTAGCTGCCGGCAGATCACGTGTCAGTATCACCCAGCTGATGTCTCGGTGCGAGATATAGCGCCGACGGCACCGTTGGTGAGGAAGATAGCAACATCGTGAGATACTGATGCTGGCCGCGGTCGAGCCGCCGCCAGGCCACGGATCAGTCTAACCTAACAGATTCCTCGGTAGTAGATATGACGCCGACTGCACTGGTGCTGACGTCATCACTAGTCTAGTGGCCCTGTGGGTGCCATCAGAGATCAACCGCAACCAGCTGACGGCGGATATCATCATTGATGTAACTTTTGATATAGTAGGTGTTTCTGGCACAAAGGACGACAACGCGTACAACTGACATGCTATTCCTTACCATAACGTTACTATTTCTGGGCAATGTGCTATTATCATTATCGATCCCATCGGAAATTAGCATCGTTGTTCCTGCACATGTAAGCTGTCGAAAAACGTCTTTGGTCGTTGGGAACTGCACAAAAAGCGAACTAGCGGTTGATTCAGTCGTATACTAGCCATATTTACCAGCAACAGCACCAGCAAATTGTGGTTTGATAGTGATCAGAATCTCCGCGGTTCTGGAAGCGTATGTTCACTTGTACATGAATTGGACATACAGCCCGGATTATAATGCCAATATTTGGCGGAAATTTGGAAATGTCACCATTTGGTAGGATTTGCTAACCTGGGGATGCGCTATTTTGTTCGAGTACCATCGCGTGCTAGGTAGGCATTGGTGCTTTGAGAGTGGTATGGGTTGCGGGGATGGTCTTGTGTTTTTACGTTCATTTACCTCTGTCAAAGCTGTTTCTTGCGTTGAACAGCTAACCATTGAGGAAAAGGTACCAGTAGAAGAGATGCATTTTGAAGCCAGTTCAGAGCGAAACATCTTAACAACTTGTTGTCGAGACCTAGACCCGCTTGTTACCTAGACACACCAAGCTATCTATTTAGGCAATCAGATGCAAGTGACCCATTGATGGATAATGCTATTGCACATGTGTGACCACTGCCACATCTGTTGCCTTTTACGCTTGAAAAAGATATGCCTCGGATACGGCACAAATGTTGGCATATCCGAGATTTACCAGCACATTCTGGCTAGAAAATTCCCCAGGAAATCTGGCAGAGGTGGAATTTCCTCTGGTTTCGATGGGCTCTGGCCCTCATCATCTTTGCCTTGACCCCAGCAATGTCTTGCTCTCTTAGCATGGGACCCTATGAGGTGGAACTCACAAACCATATTGGCGGCGGCACTCGGTGCCCATTCATGCATTTACCCCACCAATTACTTTCGAACTTCTCAATCAATGAGATTTGCATTTGCGTGGCAAGCTATGTAAGCGCTCACAACATCTGGACTCGTGTTTGGTTCGAAAACCCCATCCCAATCTGAGCCGCCATCGAAGCGCGGCTACTGTACATGCGCGCAGATCCGCCTCTTGATCAAAACGATCCCACGTTTAAAAACAGAGAGGGCTGAATGGTGGGCATGGCTTCGGACAGCTGCCCACGTCACGACTATCAGAAGACTGCCGACGAGTACAGACGCCACCGTGAGAGCTCGTGAGTAAGCCTTCCGCTGTTCCGAAGGCGACAGGTTTGCATACCGCACAGCGCCTTCGTTCAAAAGAAGCCAAGTCTACATCAGAAGCGCTGACTTGTCGATCAATTGCTGTTGGCTGATAGCCAATTCTAGCACAACCATACATGATAAGCATATCACTCTGAACGCTGAGACAGCACGTTCCTCAGAAAGTCCGCCCTGAGTGCGCCCCTGATCAGGCATGGTGTTCATGGGACCTGTCGGGCGTCAGATCGCGCCACTCGCCCTCCCCACCCAGCCAACCACCGGCCGTGCTGCACCGGAAACACCGCCGCCGGGCGCCATCCGTCAGGCAAGGCGGCGCCGCCAGCAGCCGGCATCACAATGGCCCATGTGTTTCCCGGCGGCGGGCGCTGCGTGGCGGGAGCAGCGTGGCGGGGTGGCACTGCGCGCGTGGCGGGAAAAGGGGGTGGGGCGGTCAGCCGTGGACGCAGGTGGAGCACAGTTGGGGGGGGGGGGGACAGGTATGTGGCGTCGAGGGCCCAAGGAGATCGATATCGATTGCGGGTTACGTGTGGTGCGACGGTGCGCCGTTCACGTGCCGTGACGTCGACAGCCACCTGCGTCCCCACACATGTGTACATGCAGGCGTGTACAGGGGAGGCACGGACAACCAGGGGTGTACAGGGGACAGGCACGGACGGGCATTTATGGGTGTACAAAGAACAAATGAGCCCAGTCAACCGAGAGTGACCAGAAATCAAGAAGTGAACTTTACCCACCCAACCGCGCATAGGGTCAAGCAAATGCGCAAACTGTATTCCCCACACGCATCCATTCATGTGTGGGAGGAATAAAGATCAGATGCACACTGGCTTCAACTAGCCCGACAGGGATCAGCTTTGTGGTCCAAATACGAGCTGAACCCACTGAGCTGAACAGGGACCAGGGCTCTCTGTGGGCAGGGCAGGGGTGAACTTGGTGGCCATCCAACCGCATCGGAAGCGGAACGGTCGATTCGGGCTTCAGGCATGATGACAACCTGTCTACATGATGACGAAACATGGCGCCCTGGGCCAGCATTCGCCAGCGTGTCCGTCCGGTGTGACATGAGTGCGGAGACGATAACCACAGCCACAACCGCGGCCACAACCACAGCCACACAACCACAACCGCGACCACAATTGAGGCCGAGTTCCAGCAGACATCAGCGGTGAGCAGCTACGGTGCCTTCATCTCGCAGTTCGGATCGACATATTCGGACGTAACGGAGTATCGGACGTCCATACGTGGACCTTCGGTCCTCAATTCGACCTCCGATATATCGGAGGTCGAATTGATACAAATAATGACAAATGCAGCATCATCTCAAATTCAGATCAGCGCAGAGGAAGAAACAGGTGACATGTGTTTCGATTGCCTACCGATCTCCACGTGCAAAAGCCCAGGCTGGTCGCACCGGAGCGTGCTTAACAAATACGACAGAATGGGGCCGGTGGGCGGCCGTCTGCTGGCTGATGTGGGGCTGAGGAAGGCTGAGGCAGGCCGCTGGGACAGCCGATCCGGCCCCGCTCCTGACTTCCAATCACCATCTGCACGCGCCGACGGCCGACCGCCAGGAATGTCTGCAGATCGGTGGCTGTGGAAGCCGTCCGTCACGGTCCGCTGACGATGCGACGCAACCCGCGCGACGGTGGAAGGCAGTGGCATGTCGCGACGAGTTGGAACACGCCACGGGTGCGGGCGGTCGCGGCTGGACACGTCGAGACACTAGCCCGATAATGGCCCCGGTGGGACCCGTAGCAGGGCCATTACAGGGCTAGTCAGTGTAGGATGTGATGGTCACGATGGGTGGGGGCCACGATTTCAAGTGCAATTGCGTCACACGGGGGCAAAGGGTGACAGGAAATGTTGCTACACCAGGTTTTGAAGCCGGCATATTGGTGTACGCCGTAAACAGGAAAATTGTACGTGCATGCCGAACGACATGCAAGCGATCAAGCTAGGAAAACATGGGTGGATGGCAACACTTGGATCATGGATGATTTCAAGACACCGCCACCTGCAAAGAACCCCACAAAGCTAACATCACCATCCACTGCCGCATAATCTGCAATCAGCCAAGATTACACGACAAGCCTCCAGCGCCTCCGGAGAGTAATAGTCTGCCGGATTGCCGTGGGGCCCGCCCGCGTGACGTGTCGTCACACCTCCGATCACGGCCGGCCGGCCGGCGATTGACACGCGTGACGCCGGCCGGGCACGGTGCCAGACAGCCCGCGGCGGTGTCGACCCGACCCCGCCTGGGAGCCGGGCCGACGGCGCGGCCGCGGCCACGCGGCGTGTCGACGAACGCGACGCGAGCGAGCTATTTGCGAGCTCATTAGCCAACCGTGCCGACGCGGCTCCCAGCCGACCGGGTCGCCAGCCGTCTGAGGTTCAGACCGAGCCGAGCGCCCGCCGTCTTAGGTTCAGACCGAGCCGAGCGCCCGCCGTCTTAGGTTCAGATCGAGCCGAGCGCCCGCCGTCTTAGGTTCAGACGGAGCCGAGCGCCCGCCGTCTTAGGTTCAGACGGAGCCGAGCCCCCGCCGTCTTAGGTTCAGATCGAGCGCCTGCCGGCTCAGATGTGAGCCGAGCGCCTGTCGGCTCAGATGTGGACCGAGGTCGTACCGGCCAAAGCACAGACCCGGTTCCTCTGGATCAGGTACCGGCCCCAGCCGATCATCGAATTTTGTCAGGATAGCTATTGGGTCAAGGTCTGTTCGGCAAGGCTCGGCCACTTCGAGTTTATGGGATAAATAGGTGGAATGAACAGTGCAGAAAGAGCGAAACCTAAGTGAAGCCTCTCCCTCTTCCCCCCCCCTCTCTCTCTCTCTCTCTCTCTCTCTCTGTATGTGTGTGCGTGTGCTTATGTGGGGAAGGGGTGTGCGTGTGTGTGGATTAGGATGGAATGAGCTCACGCAGTCGCTTGTCAGTCCGCCTTGTGGAATAAATATATTTTCAGTACCATCCTTACCGCCAAGCAAGCAAACAATAAACAATCAGCGGAGAGGAACATTGCACCAACAGCAAATCCGGCAGATCAGTTGGCTTCGGATGGACGTGCTGGCTTGCTGACGGAATTCGATGGACGCGTCAGAGCGAACTTGGCACGGTCGTACATAATAGAACCCGCCCGAACAGCACCAGCACATGACGGAACTAGTGACTAAGGTCCAGCGAATACGGCAAGGTGTACCGTACCGGGTTGGGATGGCCAAATGACGACGAGGTGGCTTGCTTTCACGTGCATGGCGGAAGGGATCAATGTTTTGGTTCAGCTCAGGCCAAACGGTAGCTCTTGCAACTGAATCATGGCATGATCCGATGCAAGGCGGCGGGGATGAGAGATCCTTTTATCGAAAGCGTGACTGGAGTGTTAAAGCATTGGGCTGTACCGGCACTGCACAGCAGCTAAAGGCGAGCTGCAGTCTGGTAAATGTACAAAAAAGAGATCTCTCTCATTCACTTCTGCGCCTCAACTGACGGCTAGAACACCTGGATACAGCTGTGCATTCCTGTTCCTCAGCTGTGAGTGATAAATCACACCTGAATGAAACCCATGGCACAAAAAGGACGGAAATCCCAAGCACGTCAAATGAAGCACGTGCATGTACTTTTGACGAAACACGGGGGATATTCTCCATCACCCGGGAATAAAAGATGGCTGACGCAAATTAGCTGAGTAAGATTTACTGAGGCAGCTACCGTTGCGTTGTGTACACTTTTTATTTGTGTTGCCTTGCAGAACATCTACTAGTCTCTATAACGGTGATAATGTTGAACTGTTGCAACATCGCATACATAAAATGACTCAAGCTATTTCCACTACGAACAGTGCCCAAGTGCTTTGGTACGCAGCGGATTAAATGGCATGATATTATAAGCCGTCAATCGTAGATGCACTTCACCAGAACACCCCATGATGGATCCTTGGTCTGCGACAAACATGACATTAATCTCGGATCAGAATAGCGTTTCGGCGACTTTGGTGCTGGAGATTAAGGCATAACTAGCGACTAAGCCGGAGTTCGGTGAGTCGACGACCTCGGTGAAAAGCCAAGTTATTGACCTGATTTACTTACGAAACTGATGTGTTAATTGGACGTGGCGAAATGTCGGTCGTGTGGTGTCCGATTGTGCAATAGACACTTCGTCGGATATGATCCATAAATAATTGGCAAGAGTTCGTGAGTAGTATGTGATGGTATGGTTTCCAGTCACAAGACTATACAGGCCCTGAGACGTGTGTGCGTTTTTTTATGTTGGTCGTCATGCCTAGCAGCATGCTCCTTTTCTTCGCGCATATCGTACCTTGAAAACTCATGTTTAAACCCACACTCACACCAACAGGTCTCCAATTATAATTTAAGCACAGGGATGGTGTGCCGTTTTTCATATTGGCACACACTGTGAGATCAATACAAACACCACGCTTAATGTTTAAGTCTCTCTAAAGGCTACCCATCATAAAGCTGGAGTTTCCTATCCCTTCGGAGACATTCCGTCCCCTCCACTGTTCGACTCAGCCACTCGAACAATTTTACATTTCAACATGGTGCTACGGACCAGCACCTTCAAGGCCTTTTCAATTCATCAAGTCTGACATTGCCGAGCATCTCCAATACTTTCTTTGAAGCTCCCCCTGTTCCCTTCCACGCATTTTCTTATTTTGGTCGAATACATTACTTATATGTACTTAACTTCCTTAGGAATGCTGCAAGGCACAGTATAGTTTAAATAGGCATGCATCACCACACCACAAAATAGTTCACAGTTTGTCGACCATCGTACACAAATTTTGGCTACGGAAGAATCTCGACATATATAAATTACATACAGAAACGTTCCTTCCACTTTTCAGGCGACGTTTAGAGTTTTGGTTCAAGATACGCTCTGTTGAAACTAATACTCATTTGAGTCATCGGTGCACATAGATGACTCCCGGTGGCGAAGATGGGAAGGGCCGTCCATTCTCCTGACTAAGAGCATTCTTGCGAAACACCAGATCTCAGTAAAAATAGGTAGGTATCATGCTGTCATGGCGACAGCTTACGCTCAACTACCGGAGTCACAACACGCTCAAGGTAAGCCCATCCTTTGCGACACATGTCAGCTTGGTGCGAAGCTTCGCTCCTCAGTTAAATGCCATACCGTACTAATACTGACACGTGTAATCTCATGTCGAACTTGCACGCAATCATTTATCTGAGTCACACGTCATGGAAGCCATTTACTGCGATAATATCAACTTGTTCCATCCATTTGCCTAGCGTAAGCTACACCCAAGCTGATCCGAGTCACACACAACAATGCTGCACAGACAGTACAGTCCTCGTCCCGGCAGGTATTCTGGACCGGTCAGCACGCTGTCGGCACTACATGCGGCCAGACCGACTAGTTGTAACCAGAGTCGGGTCCAATGTCGGGCCCATTGTCAGCCAGGGAGGCGCCGCACACCCAGACACCACATACCCGCCCCGCCGCAGACGGCTCTCACCTGGTCCGGCGGCGCCTCTCGGGCAGGTGCGCTCAAGGCGTCGCTCATGCAGCGCCGTGGCCCCAGCACGCCGGGCCAAACCTTGCCTCCGCCACGCGGCCGCCGACCCACAGTCGCACTAGGGCGACACCCCCGGGCGGCGGCCGAAATCGGAACTAGGCCGCTGCAGCTGCCGCCGCCGGCACGCGACGGCCCCCGCCCCTCCCGTCCCCTCCCCGTCGGCAGTGAGGGACTGCCGCAGTATTACCGTTCTGTGCATCCAGCCTCGTCAAGGCCTCATGTCCTTCCGGGCTATTTCTTTAAATTCCAGAGATGAAGCATTTAAATGGATAAACCATGAACGGATGAATGGAACTTTACCAACTGGAGGGTGGATCTGGGAAGCTCATGTTGTTTCAAACTTGATCCATCCTGTGCAATCCCATAGGCGTAATGGCTAACACGCACAACTGTAAGCATCTGGTAATGACAAACCGTGGTGGATACACAACATGCCTATTAGCCTACCTATATAGTTATGGGACCGATTGGGGCGAAGTTGTAAAGAGGAGATCGACGCAAAAAGTGGGGCAACAATTCAATTTGTAGCTGATGATTCCATTCAGCACTCATTAAATGAAAGGTTTGGAGCCCATAAAATCTGCCATAAAATCTGCCAAACACCTTCCTTACACCCATTCCCAACCCACTACCAACATGGCTCCTTTCATCGATCCCATCTTCCCAGCCGACTCTGGCTTTCCTTCCGTGTCTCCCCCCCCCCACGCAACTTCCCTCCGGAGTTCCCGTTCCGCTTCCAGCCCTCCCTAATAAAGTGATCCCGTCGGGAGTGCCAGTTCGGCTCCGGCCTGTGCCCAGCCACGGGCAGCGCGCCCCGCGCATGTGGGGATAGGGCGCAACCAGTCGGTTGTCGAACCGGTGCGGCGAGAACCACGCTAGAGAACGCGACACCAGCCGGTTGTCGAACCGGTGCGGCGAGAACCACGCTAGAGAACGCGACACCAGCCGGCTGTCGAGCCGGTGCGGCGAGAACCACGCCAGAGAACGCGACACCAGCCGGTTGTCGAGCCGGTGCGGCGAGAACCACGCTAGAGAACGCGACACCAGCCGGTTGTCGAGCCTGTGCGGCGAGAACCACGCTAGAGAACGCGACACCAGCCGGTTGTCGAGCCGGTGCGGCGAGAACCACGCTAGAGAACGCGACACCAGCCGGTTGTCGAGCCGGTGCGGCGAGAACCACGCTAGAGAACGCGACACCAGCCGGTTGTCGAGCCGGTGCGGCGAGAACCACGCTAGAGAACGCGACACCAGCCGGCTGTCGAGCCGGTGCGGCGAGAACCACGCTAGAGAACGCGACACCAGCCGGTTGTCGAGCCGGTGCGGCGTACGCCACGCCACAGAGCGCGGCACCAGTCGGCCGTCCAACACGTGCTGCGCCGTCGCGCGCGCAATGGCGCGGCTCGTCGCACACAGTGAGTGGCGTGAAGCCGGCCGCGATCGTCGACGGTCGACGTCAGAGTCGCCTAGGTCCGGCCACACTCCGTGTGAGCTGAGACTGTACGTCAACGAGTGGTAGTACTGCCTAGCACCGAACCTCGCCCAGGCAGCCTGGTTGGTTAGCAGAAGCTTGATCAGCTCTGCAGCCTGAACCAGCCTGCTGAGCTGACCACCCGACCGGCCTAGGCGACTCTGACGTTCATCTGCGGCGTTGTCTAGTCGTCGGCAGAGCCAGAGGTGTCCAAGTCTGTTCCGGGCCCAGCAACTTTACAACTCTGCCAACACATCCTGATATGCTCAGTGCAACTGTAATGTTGCAACTGTAATGTCGTACCTTTAGTTACGGGCAACGTTTTATGAATCGATTGGGAGATGAAGTGTATACATTGGTTATCGCACACCTAAGTTAACTCTATACTACACAGGGTCTCATGTTCAATTCATAAGGCATGGGACGAATTAACGATTGGGTGGGGGAGGGCCAACCCAGTAAATATAAACAACATTCCTGAGGCAACCGCCGAGTGTGACCGAAAATGTATCACGCGTGGTGGTATGAAAACGGCGACTAACATTACCAGCGTTAAACAAATCATTTATTGCGACGTAAATGTGAATTTGGAAACTTTACGCACCAAGTAAGAATATCAGCAGCGTCGGGTGAAAGTCAGCTGTATAAATTCCAAGATCACCAATGCCATGTGAAGATTAGCTCCATGGATGGGGATGTGAGCGACGTCAGTGTGATCGGCTGCTCCGGTGTGTGAAGCACGGCAGTATCAATGTAAACGTTAGTGGCATCTTTGTGAAGATCAGCTATGATAATAGTGTACAAAATAATCACATCAGGGGCGGATCCAGGAATTATCATAAAGACATAAAGACATAAAAGATTAGTGCACCTATGAGCCACAAGGGCCCTTCTTGATTGCACTCTGTACACTGAACCAGTTGCCCACCAAATGTGTCAATCAGCCCTCCCTGTAATACTGAAAAGCAAGCCCTCTATTCTTATAATGATTGTCTATGCTGTTTTAAAGATGTTCAATGTGCTGCTACTGACAATGTTTGCTGGCAGCTGGTTCCAGTGTTCTACTACCCTGTTGGTGAAGAAAGTTGGCCTTAACCTTGTTCTGCTGTGGTTAACTTTAATTATGAATTTATGACCTCTAATTGCATCATTTCTGTTCAATTCGAACATTTCCCCAAGGTATCCCCTCTCCAGACCATGGACAAATTTAAAAACCTCGATGAGATCTCCTCTCAGCCTTCTATATCTAAGTGAAAACATATTTAATTTCTTCAATCTTTCCTCATATGCCAGGTTGCTTATGCCATTAACCATTTTTGTAGCCCTCTTTTGTACTCTCTCTAAAAGCCAACAATCTTTTTCATAGCTAGGAGACCAAGCTTGGATCATGCGGAACATTCCCTCGGAGGGGCGCCGCCGGCGGGAACATTCGCTGAGCGGGGAGGGGAGGGGGCTGCACTCGAGCCTTTCTGAAGTAGCGCTTTTCCCGGCTGAAGGGGCGTCACCCTGTCAGCCCGTCAGGAGAGGGGGCACGTACCCCCGGTCCCCCACCCGCTATATCCGCCCCTTACCACTTCGGCGTGAACACCAATGATGTCAATATGATCAGTGGAGGAGCCAGCGTGAGAAAATTAGTGACGCCATTGGATGAAGAGCAGTGGCACCAGTTCATGAAATCTGCCACGCCAGTATGTGATGGCTAGAAGCATCAGCGTGAACATCAGCGGCGTCAGCATGAGGACCAACAGAGTCAACGAGAGGACCAGCAGTCAGTGCAAGGATCAGCAACGTCAGTGTGACAAACAACGGGATCAGTATGAGGACCAGTGGCGTCAATATGAGGACCAGCGGCGTCAGTGTGGGAACCATCGGCGTCAGTGTGATGACCAAAGGCGTCAGTGTGAGGATCAGCAGCATCAGTATGAGGACCAGCGGCATCAGTGTGAGAGCCAGCGGCGCCAGTGTGAGGACTGTCAGTTTGAGAAACAGTGGCAGCTGGCGTCAGTGTGATGACCAGCGGCGTCAGTATGATGACCAGCGGCGTCAGTGTGAGGACCAGCGGCATCAGTGTGATGACCAGCGGCGTCAGTGTGATGACCAGCGGCGTCAGTGTGATGACCAGTGGCGGCCGGCGCCTTGTGCGCGGCGTGAGAGTGGCCGGCGGGCCGACAGCCCTTCCGCCGCCGCCACTCACGCCCGGCCCGCGGCAACAATCAGCCGCCGTGAGGCTGAATTCCGCGCGCAAAAACAACACCCGCTTAAATCGAAAACTGGTGTGAACCGGTGGCCATTACGTCGCCGGTCTATGGGAAGGTCCGCGGGCGGCGCGTCGCCGAGCAATAAAAACAAACAGGTGCCGCCCGCCGCAACGTAGCTGCCGCAACTGCCGCAACGCCAGCAACCAGCTGCCCACGGACAGGAGCGGCGCAAGGGACGACATACGAGGGATCAGCGTCGGCGGGCTGACAACGCGCCCTGCCGACAACACCGACAACAGGGACAACGCCGACAACAGGGGCAACACCGACAACAGGGACAACACCGACAACACCGACAACACCGGGCAACACCGACAACACCGACAACACCGACAACACCGACAACACCGACAACACCACAACACCGACAACACCGACAACACACAACACCGACAACACCGACAACACCGACAACACCGACAACACCGACAACACCACCGACAACACCGACAACACCGACAACACCGACAACACCACAACACCGACAACACCGACAACACAAACACCGACAACACCGACAACACCGACAACACCGACAACACCGACAACACACAACACGACAACACCACAACACCGACAACACCGACAACACCGACAACACACAACACCGACAACACCGACAACACCGACAACACCGACAACACCGACAACACCGACAACACCGACAACACCGACAACACCGACAACACCGACAACACCGACAACACCGACAACACCGACAACACCGACAACACCGACAACACCGACAACACCGACAACACCGACAACACCGACAACACCGACAACACCGACAACACCGACAACACCGACAACACCGACAACACCGACAACACACCGACAACACCGACAACACCGACAACACCGACAACACCGACAACACCGACAACACCGACAACACCGACAACACCGACAACACCGACAACACCGACAACACCGACAACACCGACAACACCGACAACACCGACAACACCGACAACACCGACAACACCGACAACACCGACAACACCGACAACACCGACAACACCGACAACACCGACAACACCGACAACACCGACAACACCGACAACACCGACAACACCGACAACACCGACAACACCGACAACACCACGACAACACCGACAACACCGACAACACCGACAACACCGACAACACCGACAACACCGACAACACCGACAACACCGACAACACCGACAACACCGACAACACCGACAACACCGACAACACCGACAACACCGACAACACCGACAACACCGACAACACCGACAACACCGACAACACCGACAACACCGACAACACCGACAACACCGACAACACCGACAACACCGACAACACCGACAACACCGACAACACCGACAACACCGACAACACCGACAACACCGACAACACCGACAACACCGACAACACCGACAACACCGACAACACCGACAACACCGACAACACCGACAACACCGACAACACCGACAACACCGACAACACCGACAACACCGACAACACCGACAACACCGACAACACCGACAACACCGACAACACCGACAACACCGACAACACCGACAACACCGACAACACCGACAACACCGACAACACCGACAACACCGACAACACCGACAACACCGACAACACCACAACACCGACAACACCGACAACACCGACAACACCGACAACACCGACAACACCGACAACACCGACAACACCGACAACACCGACAACACCGACAACACGACAACACCGACAACACCGACAACACCGACAACACCGACAACACCACAACACCGACAACACCGACAACACCGACAACACCGACAACACCGACAACACCGACAACACCGACAACACCGACAACACCACAACACCGACAACACCGACAACACCGACAACACCACAACACCACAACACCGACAACACCGACAACACCGACAACACCGACAACACCGACAACACCGACAACACCGACAACACCGACACACCGACAACAGACAACACCGACAACACCGACAACACCGACAACACCGACAACACCGACAACGCCGACAACAGGGGCAACACCGACAACAGGGACAACGCCGACAACAGGGGCAACACCGACAACAGGGGCAACATCGACAACAGGGACATGTCCGGGAGAATCGACCTGGACTTTGTGTATGCTTTATGTATGATGATACTTCTGAGGTTCATCAGGGTGGGCTCGAAGAAAGTCTGTTCTAGGTGTTGTTACATGTAATATTTGTCTTGGTGTGATTTATGATCGATAGGATTCATATGACTGACACGATGATATCATTTGTGTGCCCGGTTGGTTCCATCAAATCTCCATCCAAAGGATGCCTGCTTACTCACCTTTGTTTAGTGAGTCAGTGGTAGAAAAGCCTCGCATTTGCTCCATGTGTTCATGTGCACCACCCATGCCCATGCCAATGTGTGCATGTCAACATTTACCAGCCCATCCCCACACACACATTCCAGCGGAATAGCCTTAACGTGATCGGAGACAGGTCAGGTCGACACAAACAATGAGAATGAACAGCCTATGCCGATATTGGGTATCTGATTGTCAGGCATGGTCGGACAATGGGGAAGGGGTGATTCGGAAACACGCGAGCACTTACATCAGGGGAACACGCGTCGTGCAGAGACCTTGTGGGCGCCGATAGAATTTGGTGATAAGATGAACTACGGGATGTATCAGAAGCCTATGCCGCGTAACAATTGCGCAAAATGCATTCCTCATTATGTATCAATACTGAACAGCAATAACAAGTAAATGGTCAATAATATTATTTAAAATATATCGCCGTGCCATAATACTTCCTTCACTAATTCTGATGATACGACAGCAGAGTTCGCCGACGTTTGACACTCTTGGATCCGTTGGCGTCTCCACTTATTTAACAGGACTGCCGATTTAAACTTATTAGCATCAGGATATGCTTCCGAACTTTTTCGACAATCCCAGGAGGCGCCTTTTATATTGGATATTACAAGCGCTGTACTGATCTTCCGAAACATACGTTGTGCTCAAGAAAGCCGATGGGCGCTCGCACACCACCTGTTAGTTATTCGAAAACGCCACCCAGCATTATTGACTTGTTCGATGCAAAATACACGGTTTGAAATAATAATTAAAAAAAGAAGATAAAAAACCGACTTCGGTGCACGATGCAGGCCGGACATTTTTGTTCTTGTGTGGTAAAAATATGTACACTTGCTTCATCTAGTGTATTTTTGGTTGCCAGAGGGGAGGGGAGGGAGGAGGGACCATCTTGGCTGTTGTTCTGTCTATGTCCTACGGACTTCATTGAGTGTTTTAAGAACGAATACTACAATAATTACCAAGCAATTGTCTAGCACAATAAAGCTTCAGCCGATCATACCATTTCTCTTTAAATATGATGACACGGGTAGACAAGATCACTCCTGGGTAAATACCACTTCCTCTTGACATGAGTGTGCATCTTCTGCAAGCATACAAAACAACACCCTTAGATTGATACAATTGTTCAAATGGATGTATTTCCATGCTTGCAGATCGACTCCGCATGCCTTGCTGCAGACTGGCCATACATAGCAATGCAATTTTAAATTATATTTAATGGTCGCCAATTTGGACACATCCTAACTGCGCTCTGTGATAGAAGCATACATATTTGAATCACAGTGAATTACCAGGGCTACTCTAAGCGATAGCTGGGTATACCTACAACTAATGATTTGGAATACCCTAAAGCCAACTTGATATGCTTTACGGCAAGATTATTAATTTCATCAAACCACACATTAAGCACATTCTTAACGCAGCCACATTTGCAGGACATGACACGGCCCCCGTCTGAAGCCGACCTGACCCGCTGCCGGCGGCTGTACCCGGCGCGGCTGGCGGAGACCGCTGCGAGCCCGGCCGACCTGACCCGCTGCCGGCGGCTGTACCCGGCTCCTGCGCTGGCGGAGACCGCTGCGAGCTCGGCCGACCTGACCCGCTGCCGGCGGCTGTACCCGGCTCCTGCGCTGGCGGAGACCGCTGCGAGCCCGGTCGACCTGACCCGCTGCCGGCGGCTGTACCCGGCTCCTGCGCTGGCGGAGACCGCTGCGAGCCCGGTCGACCTGACCCGCTGCCGGCGGCTGTACCCGGCTCCTGCGCTGGCGGAGACCGCTGCGAGCCCGGCCGACCTGACCCGCTGCCGGCGGCTGTACCCGGCGCGGCTGGCGGAGACCGCTGCGAGCTCGGTCGACCTGACCCGCTGCCGGCGGCTGTACCCGGCCGGCTGGCGGAGACCGCTGCGAGCCCGGCCGACCTGACCCGCTGCCGGCGGCTGTACCCGGCTCCTGTGCTGGCGGAGACCGCTGCGAGCCCGGCCGACCTGACCCGCTGCCGGCGGCTGTACCCGGCCCTGTGCTGGCGGAGACCGCTGCGAGCTCGGCCGACCCGGCGGCGCTCGGCCCTGCCCTGACCGTGCCGGCGCTGTACCCGGCGCGGCTCCTGCGCTGGCGGAGACCGCTGCGAGCCCGGTCGACCTGACCCGCTGCCGGCGGCTGTACCCGGCGCGGCTGGCGGAGACCGCTGGCTGGCCGGGGTGTCCCGAGACCGCTGCGAGCCCGGTCGACCTGACCCGCTGCCGGCGGCTGTACCCAGCGCGGCTGGCGGAGACCGCTGCGAGCTCGGCAGACCTGACCCGCTGCCGGCGGCTGTACCCGGCGCGGCTGGCGGAGACCGCTGCGAGCTCGGCCGACCTGACCCGCTGCCGGCGGCTGTACCCGGCTCCTGCGCTGGCGGAGACCGCTGCGAGCCCGGCCGACCTGACCCGCTGCCGGCGGCTGTATCCGGCGCGGCTCCTGCGCTGGCGGAGACCGCTGCGAGCTCGACCGACCTGACCCGCTGGCAGCGGCTGTACCCGGCGCGGCTGGCGGAGACCGCTGCGAGCTCGGCAGACCTGACCCGCTGCCGGCGGCTGTACCCGGCGCGGCTCCTGCGCTGGCGGAGACCGCTGCGAGCCCGGCCGACCTGACCCGCTGCCGGCGGCTGTACCCGGCGCGGCTGGCGGAGACCGCTGCGAGCTCGGCCGACCTGACCCGCTGCCGGCGGCTGTACCCGGCGCGGCTGGCGGAGACCGCTGCGAGCTCGGCAGACCTGATGAGTTCATCCGTGACTGACGCTGTCCGGCCCTCGCGGGCCGTGGCTGAGTCTAAACAGCCACCAATTGAGACGCTGAGTGTCATTTCCGCTGCAGACGGGAGGGTGGCGTTCGGCTGTCGTCAGCTGTGACGAATCTGTTCACTGCCCGCCAACTCACTCCACTGAAGAGGTCCGAATGGCCTGACGTCACGGTCCGTGAAGATGGCGACGTATTTCAATCACGCTATATTACTTTCTTACTCATAATTTTATCGGTAAGGGCACCTTGCACCTTGCGATTTTTTTCAGCCGAAGGCGCCCCTGCGGTCTTCGAGAGTCGATGACAAATTTCAAAGCAAGATGCCGTCACAGTGCTACTTTCAGAAACATGAAGCCAACATCCCATGAGACCAATGGCGATGAGGGCCGTTGGAACATGAACTGTACAGATTCAGAGGACGGGGACAAAGCCAGAAAAGAAGGCTATTTCTTCGAAGCTTATTGTGCTGATGGGTTTTGTTGTAACTTTGTAAACTTATATCGATGTCAGAGATAGATGTCAGATGTAGCTATCCTGGAGTCCTACTGCATCCAATGCCGAGGACTTGGGAGATTGCAGCTCTGAATTTTTTCAATCAGGAATGCAATTTTTGTCCTGCAGGAAGCTTTCCGGAGATCCTTTGCTGGAGATCACGAGAGCAACTTTTCATAGAGTACACATGATTTTCGTAAGAGTGAGGGGACAGGGGCCCACATGCTTCAGGGGTCCCCTCGTAGACGGGTCCCTCGTTGAGTGATATGGGCCACTTTATGCTATTTTCTAAATGATGCGTGCGCTGGATCCTTACTGTACCCGGCGCAGTGCAGTACCCGGCGCTGTATGCTCATCTATTGCCTATTTTGTATATATCTATCATGCATGTACATGTGAATTGTGTGTGTGTGTGTGTGTGTGTGTGTGTGTGTGTGTGTTTGTGTATGTGTGTGTGTGTGTGTGTGTATGTAGGTGTGTGTGGGGGGGGGGGGGGGTGCGACATCCATCGACATAAAAATGTACGGGACTCAACTTATGCAGTTACCCACAAATATATGCTGGATGTTGCGGACTGCCGTCAACAGTCCGAGAATCACCTGCAGTAAGATTTGTTTGTGGTTCAACACCAAGCGAGCCGATTGCATAGTTGCTGTCGTCTTTCGTTCGTTTGAGAAACATTACGGGCGATAAATGAACAAGGTACGAATCTGTGACGAAAACATTGCAGACGACTGCGCATCCACTGAGTATGCAAAGAGAAACGTTGGATTCTGGTATGACTTACTTCACTGCTAGGTCATATGACGTCGTCAGTTTCTCGCACAGATTGGTCGCGAGTGGGCTCGGTAATCCTGTGGGTTGTGGAATTGGAACAGACGATCTTACGATCAATAGTACAATACCCTATTGACAGAACTACCGCGTTGGTTTTCGGTGCAGCAATTACAAGGTGTTCACCGTAAGATTTAGAAAAGAAGAAAGACAAATCTCTCTCTCTTTTTCTCTCTCTCTCTCTCTCTCTCTCTCTCTCTCTCTATATATATATATATATATATATATAACACATGTCTTTATAATTGCATCAATGGCTTAGCGCAATCGTTAAATTATTGAAGCACGAGTGCGCTAATGCGCTCCCTTCACCCGCGCATTAACGCATTCTTACTCGAATCACAAAACCCGTGCTTTCTGCAGGGGCGCAGCCAGGATTTCTTAGATGCTCTTTTAGTTCTGAAGCAATTTTTGCGTCCAAAAGCAGGCAGTAATTACTATTGGTAGACCCCCATAACGAATTTGCTTTGTGGAGTTGTTCGTTATTTTTTGTCATACATAAATAATTCGTATAACTCTCGTAATAAATAACTCTCTTGAAGCAATGCGGCACAATATGCAACATTGGGTTTTCAGTTCTAGCATTTCTGCTTATGCGCTGCTAGAAAGTCATAAATTAACATATTTGCTCTAATGTATCAGGCGGAACATAACACAAACATCTTCTAAGTCCCTAACCAAATATTCTTTCTCGTACTTCGTTGGCTGTTTTGTCTGCGTGATGGCCATCAAAGGGCTGTCTCAAAGAGCCATCTCGACCTTTTCTGCAACACCAATATAAAATCCACATCACTGGTGTATATCGCACTTACCTAATTTTGATTGATCGGGAAGAAATTGGAGCCAGACCAACCGCACCTGACGACGGGGAAAACAGCCAGCCTTGTTTGTCTGACGGCGACTACGAATCTAAATACTCAGACTGCTTATTAAACCAGATGTTCGCAAAGATATTGCCTCATTTGCATGGAAAATTTTCGGGCAGTTCCTAACACCAGTGGTATAAGGAACATAGGCAGGGTAGTTGGTACTGGAGGAGGGGAGAACTGGGTGCATATAGCATCCTGGGGTTTACCCAGGTAGAAGGTTGCGTGTGCACATGTTACTTCAGTGTGCACATTGAGTGGATTTTTGCATATCCTAGCATCATGATGTCTTTTCCGCTACTTTTTGGTCACCTCCAATAAAACCCTGGCAGCGCCTCTGGGCACAACCATCTCTCCAAGTAGCCGAACTCCCATGCTCTTAGATCATGACAACTTTTTTAGTTCGATTCGGCCACAGGTCTGTCTGGCGCACCCTGCGGAATGCGGGACTTTCTGATGCTGTGGCGGAGGAAGGGCGGCGTTCGAAGGTGCCGCCGATGTCGACAGGAGCGCTGATCTAAGCCAACATTCCTGAGCAAAACGGCCAGCAATTTGGCAGGGCTCTGGCTGCGTTCTCTGAGGACTTCGAAAGGAATTGTGGAAGAATCAGAAAAGTGTCTATAGGAATACTCTTCAGTTTGCAAATAATCTGCTGATTAACTCTTCAAGAATGCTTGCGGTTGGAGGAAATTATCGAACTCGACACGCATGGAATGTTTATGATCATTGATCTGTGCACCGCAGCTAATAACATTAAGCCTATTCAGACTAGTGGACAAGTTATTTGGGGAATATTGAAAGGATTTTGAAAGGCCTGGCATTTTTGCTCAGGGTAGAGCATCGTATGAATAATTATTTAAATGGCTTCTGCTGAACCTTCTCAAACGCTTATACCCTGCCAATCACGTCATTGACACTTTTTTTGGCTTGAGCTCCACCAATAGCCCATAGGCCCTTCATATTGACTCCGGCCCTTTCCGTCAGCTCGGGGCCCTTCCATCTATATGGGGTCCCTTCCGTCAATCTAGAAGCCTCTCACGTTAGCTCAGTAAAGGGCGCTCAACATCTTCCTGAAGGCACTCTCCGTTGGCTCGGAGCGCTCTTCATCGGCCTGGTCCCTTTCGTCGTTCCATATACCATACACATCGGCCCTGGCCCCTACGAGCCCTTGCACTCAGTCTTGAGGGCTCCCTTCGACCCTACAGTGTTGGCGGCTGCCCCCTTTTCCCCTATGGCTGTGCCACTGTCCGCTACGTGAGAGCAATGTAATTGAGTCACAGATTGATAACACCAGTAATTATACGAAGACTCTACCTATGCATAGGCTAGCTATTTGCTGTGGTTTTGGAAGCTTACTATAAGCTCAGAGATGATAAAAACTTAATGGTGAAGATGTCTTCGTCTATGGGCCGACAAATGAACATGAGGACAGGGCGCACGTTGTATGGTGTATGCATGGCTTCTTGGAAGCCTGCATTATTAACCCTGTGAATCTGCCCATAGGGGTGGAGAGATAAATTTTGATTCATGTCCTCGGTGAGAGATTAAGTCACCGAGGACAGAGCACCCGGAGAAGAAAGGGTTCCTCCCCCCCCTCTTTTTTTTTTTTTTTTTTTTAAAGGGGAAACTTTTTTTTTGGTTCCCCTTTTGAACGTTCCACTCCCTTAACGGAAGATAATGCCATAGGACAGAACAGGAACGATGAGAAGCAGATGGGAACGCTAATTTGGGAGCATGATGCATGGTGCATACATATTGATTTTCAAGCTCACTTTTTCGTCTGTCTCCTTTATTTTACCAACTGCTTTCGTGCACCTCCAACGACAGAGGCTCCCTATTCGCAAGGCGACATTCAGAATCAAAGATGCTATCACCAACTACGTGTTGCGAAGTCTACTTTTACGTCGGTAAATCAGAGACATCCAGTCGAAATGGAAGGATGACTTTTTCCAACTTGGTCGTCGATTCTGTGCTCTGCGCAGTACTCAGAGAATCGACCGGACTCGGGCACCAGTCAAACAACAGACTGCTGCTGCCACCTATAACATATAGCCTTGGATGTCAGAGACACCTATGGAATCCAAAGGCGAAGCATCGAATAAGCTATTGCAGGGTGGGGACGGGGGTACAACGCCCGCCAAAAGCTGATTAATAAGTATAGAAGTCACCGAGGCAATCAGACTCTGTTGAAGTAATGTGCAATGGCCATATAATGGGGAGGAGAGGGGGACACGCCCACAGCTAGCATGTCATAGGACGTTCTGTCATGCCTTTGCAGTTCTATCGTCCAGCCCGTTACTAGATCTTCTCTGTCGTATATGCCTTATCTTGCACCTTTCATCTCAAAGCTGTTCCATTCAACATTTTGCTTCTCTGTCCTCCTGCCTCTGGAGGATATAGAGAGACGGCAGAAGCACTGGGGTATGCGCGCCCTTCGGGTCCAAGTTCTCATTTTCAAGACATTTTCGGATTGAGTATGGAAAATGACAACTTCATACATTAGCAGAACACTAAACCAGGTAGATCAAACCAGGTGTGTAGGCTTGTTTCTGGAAGGGCACTCTCCCCGCCCCCCCCCCCACAATGCTTGCTGTGAACTCCAATAATTTCAACTTCCAACATGGAACCCTTACATGTGGTGTACCTCTCAATCAATTTGTGCCAGCCCAATGCGAAGGAATTATGCGCTCCAAATACTTTTAAGAAACCTACAACAATGATCCGGACTCCCCGATCCATCCGGGATCTCCAACTACGGCTTTAGGGCACCCCACCCCATCCCCGCTCGGTGAAAGTTTCAGTTAAAGGCTTCCCTCGGAGAGGAATAGGCACCTGTTTGGATAGGAAAATGTGCCCCTTCAGTGTGTTCTAGTGCACGCCAGCCGCAGCGCAATTAATTTTAAACAGAAAGCGCCCTTTCAGGTACTTTTACAGTCGCGGCTCTTCAAAGAAATGACATTCCAGACAAGTGCCTGTGATTGCATTTCCTGGATCCGCCACTGTCTGTTCGCTACGTTCTTGTCTTGATCTGTTCACTCCCTTGGCTGCTGCCTTGTTACCTCTTTAATTGTTTCTGCTAAATTTCCTGAAACGAAACAAAATATCAATGTATGATATTAAATAATACGCATCCTTACCAAGCTTCTGAAAATTGTGAGATGTTGCAACCTCCCAGCACTATCCTTTTTATGCAATTCATTTTACGAATATGTTTATATTATGTACTAAAAAATCAAACAAGTAAATCAGTTGTGGTACAAAGATAATACAAAATTACTTAAAAATAAAGTTCAAACTTTCAATGTTTTGGCAACAAATACATCTTCACTATCTCGAACCTTTCCGGTATTCGCCGTCGCCGCTGCTGGTGGTGGAAAATGAAGGTAGGTTGTTTTGTATATTGGTGTTATTGTGCTTTGATCTCCTACTGTGGTAAGATTTCAGTTTATATCATTAATCATTTTTGTCAAAGAAGCTTTCGAGTCGTAATCTCAGTCAGCCTGTGCATTGCGTGTTCCTTTTGCCAGATCTCGCTGCCGTCGATATGAGTTGGTGGGAATGTGCCACAATATTTTGTATTATTGTGCTTAAAGATGGCAAGAAGTAAGTTTTTACACACATTTTCCTCCATAAAGGAAACAAATGTGCCAGGTTCGGTTAGGTCATGTTAGTTGTTCAAATAAAAAAAGGCTACATAATTGGAAACTTGGAAATTGTTCATCAAAAGTGGCATAAGTTAGCCTAGGTGTCATAATTAAAAAAAAAGAATAACTTGACATTTTTGCTAATTCATATTTTTTTTTTCCTGCAAAGGGATGTAAATTTGGAGATGAAGGTAAATTTTGATTTTCAAGATTTTTTAGTCCCATGCTTTCTGACATGATAAAGATGATGTGACCATTCATTTTCTCTGGGCGCTAAATGACCAACCATGGTCGATGCGCCCTAAAACCACAATCACACACACACATTCATTTTCTCTGCAAATTATTACTTTTAAGTCAATGGTGGCCAATGCAATTGGTGACATGGGCACAAGTTTGTAGCTTATAGCATCGATGCTTCAAGAAGGAAGTTTTGAATCTCATGGTGGTGGAGTTCTTTTTAAAAAAAAACACTGGCTGACCTTGGAATACTGAGTAGATAACCCTGCCAGGAATGGCTCTATTGTCAGAAATGTTACAAACTTGCATGCAAAGTGGGAAACATACTTTCTGGGTTTGGAGTCAGAGTGCAAACAGATTCCTTCTAGAGTAAATTTTCATGGACATTATTTTTCATGCATGGAATCTATTTACTGGTAACCAATTGGAAAATCATGTACCTAGTCAGCAGGGTGGGAAACTTGCTTTCCGAGTTTGGAGTTGGAGTGCAAACAGATTTCTTCCTGAGTACATTTTCATGCACATTTTATTTTTCATGCATGGAATCTATTCGCTGGTAACTGACAAGAAAATCATATGTACCGAGTCAGTGTCTACGTAATATGCATAAGTAATACACATCATTTTTGGTCACATCAAAGCATAGAAACAAAGAAGTGAGCAATGGATGGCACCACAAGACAGGGAGTCAGAAGCGACAGCGGTGCACAAAGGCTCAGTCAAGGTCTTGTGTTTGCAGCATGTCACTGTTAAGTGTTCAAAACATGTGTTCAAAGTTGCTAATGGTTACGATGTCATTTAAAAAATACCTTGCATTGATTGGTTGAAAAGCAGTTTTTGTAACAGAAAATGCTAACTCAGCAAATTCTGATATGCTGCCACCTGCACTCAGGAAGCATCTCTTAAAACTGTCAGTTTTTCCACTATAGGGTGGCTTGAAAGCAGGCTTCTGGAGACGAAAGCAGGTTTCTGGAGACTCACCTGCTGAATTTGTAGTGACCAGAGGCCACTATATTCAGTGTGCAGACACATTGTTGTCAGCATTTCCGCTGGTTGTGGTTTTGTGTGGTGTGTGTTCAGTTGCTGTCTGTGTGCTTGATGGTACAAAAAGTGTATAGTTATTTGGTAACAGTAAGTAGAATAAGTGAAAAATGGATGGCACCACAAGACAGGGAGTTGTGATGAACAGCTCAGCTTTGTCTCTTGTAACTCACAGGAGCAATGTGCTTTCCTTTTACTGTTGGTCTCAGTACAAAGCTAGCCAAATGAAAAACAAACATTTCACCCTGCATCCTCAGCTCAGAGCACACAACTACCTACCTACACAGCCAATTTCATGCATGATACAGACCCAACACCACTACCTCACACACAACAGTCAGAAGAGATAGAGGTGCACAAAGCAAAGGATCAGTTAAGTTCTTATGTTTGCAGTATGACACTGTTAAACATTGTGTTCAAAGTTGCTAATGGTCATGACAGAAAAAATACCTAGCACTGATTGGTTAAAAGACAGTTTTCAGAACAGAAAATGCTAACAAAGCAGATTCTGATTGGTGGCCCCTGGGACCAGGGTGGAATTAATGCACTTCTTAAGAGATTTCATCTCTTAAAAAATTTTGCACTCCAGATTCATACTAGATAGAATGGGCTCCACATGTACCCTGAGTTAGTTATTAGGGCTTAAGGGCGCATCGACTACATTGGTCATGTAGCGCCCAACATGTACCCTGACACAACCATGCAGAAGGAACAAAAACACCACTAAAAACTAATACAAGATTGAATGAAACATCCACCAAACATGTTATTCTACTTATGATTACCAAATAAACTAACCACTTTTCATACCATCAAGCACACAGACAACACCCGAACATGCACCACACCACAATCAGCAGAAGTGCCAACGACAATGCCAAACCTCGGCCAGCACACCAAACAGTGGCCTCCGGTCGCTACAAATTTGGCTGATGCGTCTCCAAAACCTGCTTTCCAGCCACCCTATAGTGGGAAAAACTGACCATTTTAAGAGACGACGTACTGAGTCCTGAGGCCACAGATCAAATTTTTTTTTTTTTTTTTTTTTTTTTTTAAAACTTTCTTTCCACCAATCAATGCAACAGTGTAAAATAATTCACCATGTGGCCTGTTCGTCGTTAGCATTTTCTGTTCTGAAAACTGTCTTTCAATCAATCAATGCAAGGTATTTTTTGAATGATGTCAACCATTACCAACTGTAAACACATGTTCAACAGTGCCATACTGCAAACACAAGACCTTGACTGACCATTTGCCTTCCGACTGTTGTGTGCAAGGTGTTGGCATCCGGTCTGTATCACAGTGTTGGTGTCCGGTCCATATTGTACAGGGAATTGGCTGCATATGTGGATAGGTGTGCATTCTGAGCTGAGGGTGAGGAGTTAATTATTCATTTGTTTTTCATTTGGCTAGCTTTGTACTGGGACCAACAGTGAAAGGAAAGCTCTTTGCTCCTGTGAGTTATGAGAGACAAAGCTAAGCTGATCATCACAACTCCCTGTCTTGTGGTTCCATCCATTGTTCACTTTGCTTCTATGCATTGATGTGACCAAAAGTGATGTGTATTACTTATGCATATTACATAGGTATTGACTAGGTACATAGGATTTTCCCATTGGTTACCAGCAAATAGATTCCATACATGAAAAATAATATGTCCATGAGAATGTATTCCGGAAGAAATCTGTTTGCACTCTGACTCCAAACCCATGAAGTAAGTTTTCCACCCTGCCCGAGACTCTGAAAGACGTCTCTTCAAACTCAATTTTACCCACAATGGTGGCTCAAAAGTAGGTCTCTGGAGATGCATCTGCCAAGTTTGTAGCAACCAGAGACAGTGTAAAAAAATTGACCATGTGGCCTGGAAATTCACAGTCAATGGAATTGTGCTATTTCATTCTTCTTAGGTCTTTACCATTTTGCCACATGTGTGGGGAGTCATTATACACATGACTCCTAAATAATGTAAAATGCATGTGACTGAAGTGAAAGGCATTCTGTTTTCTAATCCTTAAGTGGCGATCATATATTTTCTTCCAATCTTTCACTATTCCCAAACAACTTCTTTCTTCATCCACACAGTTAATGGTGATGCAATTTTATGACACTGACCAGAGACCACTGTTCAGTGTGCAGGCTCAAGGTTTGGCACATTGTCCTCAGCATTTCTGTTGGTTGTGATTTGGTATGCTGTGTTTGGATGTTGTCTGTGTGCTTGATGGTACAAAAAGTGGCCAGTTTATTTGGTAATTGTAAGTATAATGAATATGTTTGATGGATGTCTTCTTTAATCTTGCATTCATTTTTAATGGTATTTTTGTTCCTTCTGCATGGTTGTGTCAGAGTACATGTTGAGCCCATTCTATCCAGTATGAATCCAGACTGCAAAAATGTTTTAAGAGATGGAATCTCCAAAGAAGTGCCTTAATTCCGCCCTGCTTGCATGTTTCCTCAAAAGGAAGCTGAATAAATATGAGATACTGGAGTACAGCCAATACAGCACAAAGCTTAGGTTACACAATATGGGTTGTGTGTGGTTTGTCTACATACAAGATAAATAAATCATAGAAGAAATAAAATAGCCTAACCTAACTTAATCTAGACTAAGATGATGTAGCATAGTACATGAAATATAACATAGTATAATATAATCTAACCTAGCCTAAGCTAACCAGAAAACCAGAACCATGAAGTACATTTTTTTTGGCTATGCCATCAAATATATGCGACATTGACAGTGCTGCCTTAATCAACAAAAGCATCACAAGGAACTCATGACCTTGATCAAAGATTGAGGCATATCTGGCTGCAAGTATTCTTTCTTGGGAATACATGTTGAATTAAGGCAGAAACAAGGTTTTTGATGTTCAATAGTATCTATGATAACACATTCTATGTTGTGTGAATTTTTTTAAATACTTGTATGTCTTAGGGGTTTTCATCTTGAAGCCTCGTCTGCCACTTTAGTCTGAAGATGGATGTCTGCATGGAAAGAGGCCCTCAGGACAGGTATAACAAGTTTCTAAGAGGGTGAATGATTTCTCAAAGTGGCAGATGAGGCTTCAAGATGAAAACCCCTAAGACATACAAGTCCAGAATTTCACACAACATAGAAAGTGTTATCACAAGCTGTCTTATCACAAGACCTATGCAGTTGATGCACCCCTAAACTACTGTAGTAGCCTTGTGTGGTTAAATGAGGAGATGAATGGTGACACTGACCACTGATCTGTTCTGTCTTTCAGCTCAACGTCTCCTACCCCTCTCAGGGGTCTCAAAAACTTTTTGAAATCGACGATGAGAAGAAAGTGCGGGTGTTCTATGAGAAGCGCATTGGCGCTACTGTGGACATGGATTCCATTGGAGATGAATGGAAGGGATACATCTGTCGTATCACTGGTGGCAATGACAAGCAAGGATTCCCCATGAAGCAGGGTGTGCTCACCACCAGTAAGTGGCTTCAAAATGACCTTGTCAAGGTCATCAACATCTCCTAAAGCACCAAATCATGGCCACTACCTCTCCTGTCCTGCCAATGCTCTGTTCCACGACGTCCGTTTTTCCTCCCTTTGCCCCATCTTCCCTGTCCCCTCCCTCTGCCTGATCCATGTCATCCTGTTGGCATTGACATACACATGATAAAACAGGACAGGGCCCTGGAATTGTGAAATTTGTGTGGAGACACTTGATAGTGCAGTTGCTTTTCACATCTGTTTTATGTGAATGCCCGTTTTTTTCTTCTTTTCTATGGACAGTCGATATTTACATGTATAAAAAATCACTTGGCTCCGGTCAGCAGTACTGCTGGCTGATACAGGCAGCTGATATGCTACCGACTATTGCACCACCAAGCAATCAACCAAGGTCATAGCAAGTAGCTCATCAATGGGCATTTGTATGTTTGCATTCATTACATTTGTAATGCATACAATGGAATTGGTCGGTCATTGTTCAGTCCAAGGCACGTCAAACACATCCCAGTCATAACCATTCCCTGAACAACAGCCAGCTGAGTACCATATACAGTTGTAACTTTGTTTGCATCAATTGGCTTTTTAACAATGCCCTCTTGATCCACTACAAAAATTTAGTTTCAAGGCATTGGAACAGGATGGGGTGGGGAATGGTCCATGCAGGACTTCCTTATCATTCCCCATTGTTGCATCCATTACTTGTCTTTATGTTGTTGGTAGGCAGAAAATACCCTGTTGGTGGGTGTTTGAATTATAATGAATGTCATTGATTGTGAAATCCACATTCACTGAAAAGCTGCAGCCTTTTGTGTTGGATGGCGTTTCTGGATGAATCTAGGTTACACTTATATTAACCGGAGTTTCAGCGGGTGGCGTGCTTGCCTCGTAATCGTGAGATATTTAGTTTAAATTGCGCACATTCCTCCTGGTGCTTTATTCATTGGTGGCATTCGTGGACACCACGCACATCACCCTATGGGGTGCGATGGCGGCTGTTCTTTATGTGCTGTGTTGGCAAGAAGTTTGGTGGACCACGGAGGCGACCATTCCACGCGATCTGAGTGGTGATCATAACCAGCAACCTGTGATATTGCCGTCCTCTCCTCAGACCGTGTTCGCCTGCTGCTGAGCAAAGGCCACTCGTGCTATCGGCCACGCAGGAAGGGAGAGCGCAAGCGGAAGTCGATCCGCGGCTGTGTGGTCGACGCCACCCTTTCAGTCATCTCGCTGGTGCTGGTCAAGAAGGGGGCCTCGGTATGTACCCGTTGACAGCGCGGTCGACGAGGGGGGGGGGGCTCTGACCGGCCAGTATTGGCGTAGCCTGTCTCGTGTTGACCTGCTGAGCGCAAATCCGATTGGTTAGAATGTGTGGGATTGTGGTTGATCCCCACTGCAGCTGCCGTCCATCCTTAATCCATCTCCACCCTCTTCACCTTCACACCAGTGTTAAAATATTACTTTTTCGTGTGATGTGCAATGTCTAAATTCGCAATGGAAGCTGCCATTTAGCATGATTTATAAGTTCTGAAAGCAATTACATTCTAACAGCTTACTCTTGCATGCACCTTCTTCCTTTGTGTTGAAATACCTAATTTTTGGGTAACCATTTTAGCTATAACGATACAAAATATATATCATTATCAACTGATATTGTATAACTGACCATTGGTGGTGGATTTGAGTTTAATGGCGCGTCGACATCAAGGGTCATTTTGCGCCCATAACTGACCATATCATAGGCATTCATCTTACCTGGAATTGTGCTAAGAGATGTTCGTGCATGACAACCGGAAATGGTTGTATCAGGATGATACTTTTGGACAATATACTGTTGTAAATTAGATATGAAGATTTCATAAAGACCCATCATGAAGCACGATGTCGATGCCCTGTTGGGATGTATGTCAATTCAGTGTTCAGATAGTGGTATATTCCGCATGATTTCACGGAGCATTCATCGCTGCGTTACATCGGCGTCGGGGCGCTGTATGCAACTCTGGAATATTACGTTATTGGTGTACTGCCTGCAGCAATGGGTAGTTCGTTGCCTTGGTGCTGCCCAAGTGATAAACATTCTAATCATGGTAATATAAGATTGCTCACTGTATAGTGCTTGCAGGTGGTATGCCGTATGACCAGATTAATTAACTGAGCCAGTGACCCACTACCTGTGTTGCTGTATAGCGCCAGGCTCGTTAATCGTTAAGGTTCGTATCGGTTCGAATACACTACTCTCTGTTGCTGGGTCGGAAAGTTTAATGCTGGGCGCTAAGTAACTTATCCTGCTTGGAACGCCAAAAAAAAAATCATTAAAAAGAAGTATAATTAACAGCTGGACGTAGATTGTCTCAGCTGCGTGGGTCGTCTTGAATCTTTAGCTGCACTCTGGGATTTCAGGCTAATGCATCCTTTCGCGAGGTCGAGTGGTGGGTGTGGGAGTCTACTCAGCAAGTCATGCTCAGCATTAGCCCTAATTCCTTGTCACCACCTTTGGGAGCGTCGGGGAAAGCCAGCTGTTTCCCCCCCCCCCTACGCAACCACACTCATCCTGTCAGGTGGGAAGAGGGAAGTGGGAAATACTGTCTAAGCTCTGTTGTGAGTTGCTGATAGTTATCAGTGTTCGGCTTGCGTTTCTCTGGGCTCCTGAAGAGCGTCAGCCGCCCCGATGAGGGTGTGGAAACACGGAGGTGTTTCCGGGGACTCGTAGTCCCCAGACTAGGAGCGATTTGCACACCTCGTGGACATGTGGCACTGAAGTGATTTGTCTGTCTTTTGAAGTCTCGCATACTGCTGTTCGCATGAATCCTTTTAAGTTGTCCATCTAAAATTGTTATGGGCGCTGTATGGCCGACGCAGTCGATGCGCCTGAGAGCCCAAATAACCAACCGAAGAGCGTCTGTGTCGACAGTAACCCCGTGCATTTGTCTTGTCCAACCACGAACATGTCGATGCTTTCTGTTTAATATAGCTGTTCCCAAACGTGACCCCGCTAAATCCGGTAATGTGCTTGCCTTGGGTGCGTGTGTGGCTGATGTTTGACTTGGGTACTCAGCTGGCTGTTGTTGAGGGGACGATAATAACTGGAGTATTCGCGGTGTCTTTGACTGAGCACTGACCAACCGATGCCACGCCTTATGCCATCGTCCTGGTCTGCTTACCAGACCAGATAAATTCGGATGGGGGAGGTGCCAATCCAGTCACAGGTGTTAAAGCGAGGAAGGAGCTAACTAGCGCGAGTTCAACATCTGCGTGAACAGATGGGCTGCAGGGCAGATGAACCTTCGTGTCGCGGTCAAGGTTGCTGTGTGTGTAGATGTTAAAGAACCACACAGTTGTGTTGCCATCAAGGTTAAAGGTAATGTTGGGGTAGATATTAGAGGACTGGACAAGTGGATGGACTGTTGTGGTGTGGTCGAGGTTCCTGTAGCTGACGCGTGCAGCTCATGACGAGCTGTCGAAGGTTCATTATAGGCGTGCTAGAGAAAGGATTTGCAGTGAGGTCGTTCTACCTAACCGATAAATTATCCGTGAAATAGGATGGAATATACCACTTTCTGAACACTCAATCGACATCCTTCTCCAAGAGGTACCGATGTCCTACTTCTTGATGCGTGTTTATGAAGTCTTCGTGTCTCCTGTCCAACAGTATCTCCTGTCCAACAGTATCTCATTCATAAGTACCATGCTTATGCTGTCTGTAAGGGATGGTGATACACGAATATTTCGCAGTGAAATTTCTGGTAAAGATATCTATAATGTGATATGACCTACAATACCAGTTTATTGCATCGGTATTTTTCTCGCTATCCAGAATATAGCTCTTCCTAAATTATGAATATAAAAACCAAATGGAAATGGTAGTCATAAGTATGCCGTTGCCTCAAATTTGAGTCTGAAAACCATCAAAAACATTCGGAATGACACTGATTCCAGGGTAAATTTTGACACCTTACTGTGCAGGTTTCAACATCTCGCATCTGACGAAAAACCATAGTTCTAACTGTTCTACCTAGTGATGAGAACTGCCAGCGGAATTAGTCCTGTCGGTTGGCACGTCGGTTGGCCTCTGTGAGCCTCTGTGGAAGCATAGCTCTGTGTCTCCCGTGAGCTGCTGGGCTTCGTGATCTGACGTCGTGTCAACGTAATATTGGTGTGTCTCCGCTGATGGGTAATTGGCGTGCCAACAACACTTGTTGAGCAACTGTGCTGTCCACTGAGCAGCGGCGATGTTCTTCACGTGAATAATTCATAATTAATTGAGCCAAAGGACAAGGACTGCAAGCTTTACTCTGTGATCGGCCTCCTTCATAGTGGTCGGTCGAGAGAGCGTGCTACATCATTGTGGAGGGTCAGCTTTCTGTTTGCCTGTGCACCAGGCATGGCAGCATATACACCCTCTGACAACTTTGTGCTAGATAACTTCTTGCAGTTCAAGCACCCTAAAGCCAAAATAAATAAACAAAACCATAAGACAAGGAAAAACTAGTCTGACGTTGTATTTGTAAAGGTGCGGGTGGTTGCAGTCACTCAAAGTTACTCTGTACAAAGATTCATTTTATTTCATCATTTCAAAAATATTTAGGAATATTTGGGCTCTCACCAAGTGATACCACTATGGTTGTTTATGTTTGTAATGGACTAGAATGCTTAGTCATATTGTATATCAAATGTTTTCTCACCATACCAAGGATCTAGCATATCAAATATCTGCCCACTGTTCCAAGGCATTGATAATCACCATGCATTGCACTGCCAGATTTCCCAGCTTCACATTGTAATTGCCTCACGGTTTGCCATCACACTGCACCTTTGGCTCAGTGCTGTGCCAGTGTCTCGATGTGTGCTCTCATTCTGCCCATGTCTTGCTGTTTACCATCACAGTGTGCCGTTCTTCATTGTGTGTCACACTGTCTCCTTGTCTCTAAGTTTGTGTCTTACTTTGTCTGTGTCTCGCCATTGCCACCGTCACTGTGCTTGCCATCGCCACCATCAGTGATGGTGGCAACATTGCCATGTTGTCACTATCACTGTTCACTGTCATTCCCAAATGCTCGCATTACACCGTACCCTTGGCTCATTGCTTGCAGTCACGCTGTTCCCTTGTCTCGATGTTTGTTATACTTTACTCTCGTCTCGCTGTTGGCCACAGTGGCGAAGTCTTGTCGCTGCGCCACGCACCGATTCACTGCTGACCGCTGTCGTGTCTGTTCGCAGGAGATCCCCGGCCTGACTGACGTCACCATCCCGCGCCGCCTGGGACCCAAGCGTGCCAACAACATCCGCAAACTGTTCAACCTGACCAAGGAGGATGACGTGCGGCAGTACGTGCTGAAGCGCCCTCTGCCCGCCAAGGAGGGCAAGGAGAACGCAAAGCAGCGCTTCAAGTCGCCCAAAATCCAGCGCCTCATCACGCCCATCCGCCTGCAGGTTAGCTGGTCAACGGTGGCTGTCAATTCCCGGTACAATGACCCGCGCTGGGTTAAAATAGCTGAGGAAGTAAGATGTTATGGTTCTTGTAGGTACTTAATTGTCTCTTCACTTGACTAAGTTGTCTTGTGGTGAACCATTGCGTAGTGGGTCGTTCTGCATAAGCACAACATCGAAAGCTTTTTGTACTTTTGTTTTCTAATGTTTGCACAGAAATGTGGGGAAAGTATGTCACATTTGTTATTGCTTGCCTTTTGCTTGTTCCAAGTTGGCAAAGTAAGATTGCATGACCTGCGCATCACTTCAAATAACGGCGGTGGTCTTCTGAATTAATAAATTGGCGGCTATTGCTTTTTTTGTGAGCTTACTGCATCTGTTGACATTGAAGATACATAGAAAATTGTGGAGCATATCCACACGAACCAGAGTTGATTATTGTAGTTTAGGGGCGCATGAGCTGCACAGGTCACATCATTCACCACCCCCACATGAGATGCAAGTGCTAATCAGGCATGTGTGTTTCATTTGCAAGAAACACACTGCATACATTCATGTTGAGGGGTCGTTTCCTTGATTAATGGACTTATGCGCATTTTATCGCACTGCATTGAGCTAGAAGGTTTAAATTACCCTCATTGTGCTTGTATCGCCAAGACGTGTCGATTGATACATTACATGACCTCCCTAGGCGACTTCATGACCTTGACCTGAGGTGATGAATTTATAACCTTGACCTGAGTTTCGGTTGACCTGACCTCAAATTACACCGCCTATTGTCGGTAGCGCATTTCAAGGACTGTCGAGTAGCGTTCGCCGTTTGTTTCTATCCGTTGCATGTCTTGAGATATGTGTCAATATCTGAGTCCCACCTGGTCTGGTCGAATTTGCCCTATGACCCAGTGACCTGAATGTTGACCTGAGTGAAAAAATTACTGAAACACTTACGATAGAGCCCGTCACCAGCTATCCAACGCCGTTATCCGTTTGTCGCTAGCTAGCGTAGTTCTAGAGATCTTAGGGGGGCAGACATCTGCCCTCCCCCGACATGCGAAGTTAGCGCGGACCCCCGGACGTGCGAGTGTTAAAACTGGAAGCAGTTGGACCTAAGCCCATAAGGCTCCAGCTGAGTCATTGAATCCGGGGTGTGATAGATGGAGTATCCGTCAAAGGATCGTCAAAGGATGTGTCTTGTCTCAAATGACGTGTAGAATATTTGATTTCCCTCGATCCTCGCAGCATATCCTGTCGTCCGTTGTAGAGATCCTGCCTACGTAAGCCATGCCGAGGTGCTGTAAACTACAATAATTACAACTGTGCCTCCGAATGTGGTCGCTCTTCATCCCCCACCGAGCCGGTTCTCGAGCCGTGAGCGGTCACCTACAGCTGTGAAACGTGTGTTTTGTGTTTCCCAGCGCAAGAGGCACCGTGCCGCGCTCAAGAAGCGTCGCGTGGAGAAGCGGAATGTGGAGGCCGCCGAGTACGCCCGTCTGCTGGCGCAGCGCAGCAAAGAGTCGACTGAGAAGAAGAAGGAGGCGCGCCGCCGCCGCTCGTCGATGCGCGACAGTCAGACCTCGCAGGACAGCAAGAAGAAGTGATCACCTGCTGTGGTATTGCGGCGCTGTCATGTGAATATACCAGGCGAGGAAACTCGGCGTTTGCTGTCGCTGCTCGCCCTGGCCGATCTTGCTGTGGTGTCACGTGCAGGGCCGTGGCATGGTCTGAACAGTTCGCGCGGGCAACAACGCGTTGGGTTTGGTCGGAGCTTGGCTGCCTCACGGATGCTGCCGAGGAAGGCTGGATAAAATAACGCAGGCGTGGGCCTCTGAATTTGAATGCGTGGGCCTCTGAATCTGAATGCGTGGTCATGAGAGTAATACGTAGATATTCGTCTGCCACCCAATTGATTGACTTCAGATGGTCGTTAAAAAAAGATCATTTCATTCTGCATCTTCCCGATGTGAGCCTATTCTGAGAAAACTTCGGGAGGTCGTCTACATTCTGATGATCAATGCTGAATTAGAAGGCGGTTCAGCTAAAGGGAAAATTGTAATCCGATATGCTTGTTTGACTGGGACGGACCGTTGTGCCGTAATCGTAATCGTCATTGGCGGGCATTGTGAATCCGTGCATTCACCTGGATGGGTACGTAATGGCCAGTGTTCTTGCGCCCTAAAGCCATTCACTCCCATGTGGTGGAGCGATCGCGGTTATGCTTTTTCGGAGTTCCGTAAGAATGTTTTGGGAATTCCGTAGACATTGTTGATATTAAAACAAATCGCCTTTTACGTTTTGCTCACTGAATGAGTACACTATGGCCTAGTAGCTATCGGCTCCTGTGCATACCCTATTGATGCATCTCAATGTGGTACGTTTGTGTTGCATATAATAACCCAAACATGAATGCTAGGGTTCCACCTCTTCTTCAACTGCATGGCTGTAGTAACGTTTGGTTTTGCAGTCTAAGCAGATCTGAACGAAAAGGTTCGCTAGCGAGGTAAACGGCGCCTTGGATGCAGTGGCGTAGCCAACATTTGGTCAGGGATGGGGGTCAAATATCTGAAGAGCACTTCAATTACAAAGCCCGTCGGATTTCGTGCACTTCGTTTTCAAATAATCACTTCAGATCTGTGCGCAACTGTACACTGATATATATAATGTGTGTGTGTGTATACAAATATGGTTACATGCAACGTAGGAAAATAAGCAGGTGCTGCACTGGAGTGGGTAATCCAAGATATGAACGAACATGTATGATTGCGGGGGCGTTCAGACGAATCTCGACTACTTTGTTCCTCAGGGTTTCCCCACCTGAAGGAGGCAGACCTCTGGTACTCTGGCTCCCTTGTGGCTTTTAGGAAGTTTTCCAGTTCCTCGGTGTCATGTGGTGCTCTCGAGAACATCCTTGCTCTGAGGCTAGCTAGTATTCTGAGTATTCTTAGGCTAGTATTCTTACCCATCGCCAGTTCTCAGTGACTCTCGTAGCTCACAGGGAACCATATGCCTCAGGAGCCCATCACAAAGCTTAGGGGCATCCCTATCCAGTCCTATCTGGCCATCAGAGACCCTGTTCGTCCGTCAGGAGCCTTCTCAAACTTCCATGGTCCGTTCCCAGCACTGGGCACACCCGTCTTTTCTTCAGAGGCATGCTGCAGTTCCAATCCAGGTCCCACACTTTTTAAGAAACATCGCCAGATTTCGAAACTCCTTAGTTCTTAGGTGGCATAGTTCAACCCTCGGGGTTCCTTTCAAGCTCTAGGGGCAGTATTAAGCTTTCAGTAGCCCTACCCAGTCCTGGACAGCGTTTTCGCTGTCTAGATATCCTAGCTCTGAAGCTGGCCCTCAGTATTGCTCACAATCAGCATTATCTTCGGATACTCTTTAGTCGCCAGGCTATCGAATGATATTTCAATATCCGAGGTTGTGATCAGCGCTTTCAGAGGCAGAGGTGTCGTCAAGGATTGAGACATTTTTCCAACAAATATCCAATGGTAGTAATAATCATTTAGCTCCACGCTGGGATTCATGTGCAGGGCTGTGCATTAGGGTGTGTCGCCTGAACGGTTTTTCTTATGCTTAGTGAAATTATCGTGCAGATCACCTAAAAAAACCCTGTGGTCGAAACCAAATCGAAATCAAACAATAAACAAAATATGCGACAGGCCGGTAAAGAAACAAATTTGCCGGGCGCCCGGCGTTGAAGTCTCCAGTGATGGCGCTCCGTTGCGATTGGCATCTAACACCACGCGTCGGCCGCCGTCGGAGCGCCGCCGCGGCGCTGTGACGAAAAAGGCGGCAGTCGGTGCTTTGGATGACTTATGAATGGATTCTGGTAATTCAAAAACAGATCAGGGGAGCCGGGATATATCTGATTGTAGAGATTAAACTTTACCGAAGGACTGATCGCTCCACTTTCCTTTGTCTGTGCTCCACCTTTCACAGTGCTATGAATCATCATTCGAATAAATTGCGTACGCACTAACGACACAAAATAGCTTCGCATGCCATACATCCCTGTTTTATTAGTCAATCCAAGTCTCCTGTTCCTTTTCGTTACTCAAGTTTCAAGGGAAACTGGGATTATCAGCAGTAGGGACAACCTATTAACGACGGCGACACGAGCCGTGCTGATATCTGATCGATGTGCTGAAATGTGATATCGCGATATCGCGAAATTGTGCTGATATCGATAGCTGCAAATGTGCGATGGCCGACAAAGTGCCACGAATGGAGTTTCCCTTTGTCGAAGACCAGAGAGGACCTCGCCAAATGCAAATCGGCACCGCAGATATCCGTGAAACCACTCGTCGACGCGCCATGGACGAAAGGAGGCGTCTGACCGCCGAGAGAGTCACATCACCACAACCGGGATCTTCTGGAATGGCCCAGCTAGATTCTAATTCAGACCAAGATTCCGCCACAGATTCATCATCGCTCACATCTGTAGTCAATGAGTCAGAGTATATGGTGAACAGTAACACAGACGAACTGCTAAATACGGCTCTACCAGCAGATCGGTACGGAGTGTCTAATCGTGCGTGTGCTGCGATCATAAACGGTTTCCAAGTGGACATTTGTCGGATCACTTCTGACGATATGGACTGCATAGTGGATAGCAAAAAAGTATGCCGAGCAAGGGATCGGATTAGAAGAGAGGTGGTAGCCCAGAGCCATGAGGATCATGCAGGTCGTGTATCTGGTCTCTACTTCGACGGTAGAAAAGACTACACGCTTATGACAGCCAGTTCAAAGAAGACGGAAGAGCACATTGTGGTTGTATCCGAGCCAGACAGTGCATATTTAGGACATTTTACCCCACAGACTGGGAAAGCGGAGGACATTTTTCATGACCTGAACGCCGTGGCATATGAGTTTGGTGCGGATGTTTCTGTGCTTGGCTGTGACGGCACGAGAGTTAATACTGGCCAAAAAGGTGGTGTTATCCGTTTGTTTGAGCTCGAACAAAAACGCCCCGTCCACTGGTTTGTGTGCCAACTTCATGCAAATGAACTTAATCTTCGTGCAGTATTTAGCCAGTTAGATGGAGTCACAACAGGACCTAAGTCGTTTAGTGGGCTGATTGTCCGGGCTGATGCAGGCGCAGTAGAAACCTTGCCAGTGGTCAATTTTGAGCCAATCGATGGCGGAAATGTTTCAGAAATGACGCAGGACATTCTCAGTGACCGAAGTTCAGACCAGGCTATTCTGTACAGTCTGGCGCGTAGTGTCCAGACTGTACAGAATCTCAGAATACAGAATACTGTACAGAATACAGTATCTCAGATAAAACTGCGAAAATGAAGATCGGTCCACCAAACCACTCCAGGTGGCTGACGCTGGCGGCGCGAATTCTCCGGCTCTACATATCAACCGAACAGCCATCAGACAGTCTGAGAATGCTAGCGGAGTTCATCGTGTGCCACTATACTCCCATGTGGTTCTGCATCAAGAAGAACTGGAAATGTTCTGACGGTCCTGGCAACGCGCTGCACAGCGTGCAACTTCTGAAAAGTTTGCGACCTGAGATAGCGGCCATGGTGCAGCCGGTAATACAGCGCAACAGCTACTGGTGTCACCCTGAGGCAGTACTGCTAGCAATGGCAGCGGGTCAAGATCAAGGCACACGGGAAAGGACGGTCACTCAAATCCAGCAGTGTCGCAGAACTCAAGTCGATAGTGATACTGACGAAGTGCGGAAGTTCAAGCTTCCAAAAGTGAATATGGGGGCAAACAGCATCATGGAGCTGATTGATTGGTGTAATGAGGCGATAACCGAGCCGCCCTTGACGCAACAACTGTCCGATGATGACTTACTAGACATCGCGAGTCCTCTCGAAGTACCGTCATACCCCGTGCACAGTCAGACGGTGGAACGGATGGTGAAAGCGGTGACTGAGGCGTCTTTGAAGGTAATTGGTGAAGAGGCCCGCCACGGTTACATTGTGGCGAAGTTGAAACACAGGTCGGCAATGCCAGTGCTCAGCAGCAAAATGGATTTCATGTCGGGTTTTCTGTCGAGCATGTAGACAAGTAGTACAGTTATAAAATGATAGTTCGTACAAAAAATGTGGCCGCTCGTACAAAAGGTGACGTCGCTGTATGCCCGTCTCCTTCGGTTGTAGTGGAACGGAGCATGATGCCGATTTCGCCTTGTCTATTTGTCATAACAATAAGATAGCAAGTGTCTCAGAATGATTTAATTGGTCTTCGATGTAAACAGACGAGGAATTTTGAAGATGTTCAAGCTTTCAAAAGTGAAAATATTAGCATTATACGCCGATAGATCTACTGATTGAAAATGGAACGAACAAGCGACGTAAAGTGAACCTTTCTTTCATGCGTCAGATATCCAGGCAACTTATTAAGCGACTGGTGCTTATCAAAAGCCTTTTACTAAACACTTTCATTGAGTTTTATTAATGAGCTTCATCACCAGAATCCATTCATCAGTCATCCACAGCACCGACTGCCGCCTTTTTCGTCACAGCGCCGCGGCGGCGCTCCGACGGTGGCCGGACGCGTGGTGTTAGATGCCAATCGCAACGGAGCGCCATCACTGGAGACTTCAACGCCGGGCGCCCGGCAAATTTGTTTCTTTATCGGCCTGTCGCATATTTTGTTTATTGTTTGATTTCGATTTGCTTTCGACCATAGGTTTTTTTAGGTGATCTGCACGATAATTTCACTCAGCAAAGTGCAATTTCCCAAAAAAGGTCCTTCGTGAAACACCCTACTGTGCATGCCTGGGTCGTCATATTTTTGGTGTCTAGTTTTTCCACGGTTGTCCGTCTCCACCGTGCCACATAAGTTTTATTTCATTCGGGACAGGCATAAAGTAGTGATCAAGCACATGCGAAACGGTTGGTTCTATTCTCGTATCTTGAAAGTCTGCTGGATGGAGGAGTTTATGCTCGTCGCACTTGGGAAGAGACTAATGGTTGCCGACCGAAATGAGAGGTCTTAATGGGTGCAGTTCTTATAGCCCCAATTGTTTGTTTTTGTTTTGTTTTTTTGTTTGTTTGTTTTGCAATGAACATGTTTGCAATTGAATAGTAAAAATGTCCAATGAGTTCGGTGACTGCGAAGAAACTGTCCCATGTGTTGGTGGCGCCACCTACGTGTAGTTCGGATTAGACCGCTAGGTGGCATAATAGGCAAGTTCTGTGCTAAGCGTACGTTTTACTGAGGTGTTTAATCTTAATTGTGTGCTCACAGCGGGGAGTTGAGTTTCCGAGATTTCAGAGTGGTCTCACATAGGGCCTTCTCTAACATGTTGACGGGGAGAGGAAGGGCGTTGCACCCCCACACTTATGGCCGTGGCCAAGCTGTATTTACAAAAATAGACCAAACAACGAATAGCTCCTTTAAGTATTACTGAAAGAAGGGTGCTCTAGTCTTGTTAAGCAAGGCCACGATCTTGACTTGGCACAGCAATTGGTCTGAAATAATTTCGGAAGAGCAAGATGAAATGTTTTCTTCGTGTATTGTCAACCACTTCCTTGATGAAGGCTTCGGCCAAACTGGCCGGCTTTAGCTAGGCTTTCAACATGTACAGAACACTGATCGGCATAGCGCTAATGTCGGATTTTGTGTGGAGTCCTTAGTATGTACTGTTGATGAAAATAAATGCGATTTTATTTCGCCGATCGTGCTTCTTCAGCTCACTACATTGAAAAAATCCTACATGTTCATATCAACAATCCATATATAATAATAAGAAGCTATATATGGCCATGTTGCAGCTTTATTCTGTATTCGTTTCGATAAGCACTATTTGTCTGAAAACTAAAATATGAAGCTGTTCTTCGACTTTCACCGTTTGTAACTTCAGCTATTTCTTTCTGGTGCATTCGTCCAACCATTTTGCTTTACAAAAAAGTTCGGAGGCCTGATCTGTCTATATTTCTCACACAGAGGCTGCTTAGTCGGAGGTTATTTGGTGAGAGCCAGCTACCATTCGCAGAAAAATGTCTCCCATTCCCGGCAGCAGTCGCCTGTTTCGCCAGGTTGTTATATTCCGGACAACCGTCATACGTGAGTCCTGGTGGACAGTGCAAACACCCTCCACTCGAAAGGCCAATGGAACTCGCTGCGATCCATGCTTAGCTGGAGTAAGCTGTGGGTAGGTCGGGCCACCTTTGGTAATTCTGCCTGGATCGTGTTTCACGGGGGATAATTACGGCCCTTTGAGGAAAGCGGTGGCGAGTCAACCGCAAACAGGACTTGGCCACCATTAAATTAGGTCGTTCTTCCAGTCTCTAAAAACAAATATGCAAAGAGAGCGAAAGGGTGCTATTCGGGGGGTGGGGCAGAGCATAAAAAACAGCAACGTGTGCCGTCGTATGCTCTCATTTGCGTTCCTAACCCAGCAAAATCTCTACCAAGCCTGAAGTACCTATTTGACGTGCATCAACATCGCACATTCGCTAAGAGCCACTATCTAATCATAGGTGAAGCTTCCCATCGTTTTGAAGGAGTTCGAAACCCCCGCGCCTAGTTAACTTCTTCAAGTGACACCTCAACATGGTGTCACTTCAACGTCATGGGCGAACGACTCAATGCCTGTTCGAAGCCATCAGCATTAGTATTTCTGGAGTCTCCAATAAGTTCTTTGGAACTTGAAGCAACCTTTATGACGTTATGATGTGGCTTAGCGTTAAAATGAACGCCACGCCCTACCGCAGCCTAAATTTTAGATTAATATACGTCCCAGTGGATTTCTTATAATAAGGTGTTCTGGCGAGGGGTGGGGGGTGGTGGAATTTTGTCCACCGCGCCATACTGAAATCTGAAACCGATAACAGAGTCATTTGTTGGTGTATTGTGAAGTAACCGGCTCGTATTTCCAATGCTTTGCGTTGTAATATCAAACGTGCATTCTCCTCTTACCCTTTAGGTTGATGCCTTGGTTTTCCTTGGGACTTGTGATTTTATCTATGCATGTTTGAGGTGTGTTACTATTCGCAAGGTACTTATTGAATATTTTTGCGGACTGTTTGTTCAATTTCCTGGTTATTTGTACCCTTTGGATTACGTGTATTTATGCTGCTTTTGATGGTGAACTCCGACTGTGAAGCTGTTGCGCACAGTTTGCTGACGTGGTTTTACAGGTGGTGTTCATCATAACATATCGGATTGTTTACTTGCCATTGTACTATTATTATTATATACTGTATGCAAATAATATATTGTTACTATATTATTGACTGGCATATATATATATATATATATATATATATATATATATATATATATATATATATATATATATATGTATGTATGTATGTAGATACTGTTTATTATCCAATTGTTATACCTAGCCCCAGTACTTTATTATTTCTGGGAATCTGAACATCTTTTCAGTTTAGCTTTATTTACTGTAATAAATGAATAGAATATGCAAAAACATAAGCAAATGGTGTAATAGATCGTCCAATTCATACATAGTCCGAGTGTCGTCATAATAGCATGGTGGCACTATGACTCAACGAGCTATCATCATTACCAGGCGCCAAAACGGCTGCTGACTCAACGAGCTATATATGACCGTCGGCAGTATATGATCATGACAATGTTCTGGTTCTATCCGGCATGTCTTCCGCAAGCAGTTCATGTGGGTGCTGCGGAATAAAGTAGACTACGAAAAAGCTGACATCTGACGAGATATACAAGTTTCAGAAACGTATGCAGAAATGCAGCACACCGTTTCGCACGTGAGGGTTGATATGCTTAAACGTAATGTCCCTATGACATTCCGCGGAGCGCTATGTTTGCCAACGGCATGAAGTGTACTCACCTCAGTTCGTAAGTTGAAGTATGATTCGTATCGAAGATCTACGAAATTTGCACAAGCAGACCTAGCTGTCCATTCAGTAGGCAGAACTTCGGACCGTATTATATTCCGAGGCACAAGTGCTGCATCTGCCAATGCCAGTACAGTGGAAGCTATACAGGCGTATATTGTTAATGAACATTTGCAAAGCGAGAGGTCAGTCGAACTTGTCTCTCCTGAATCACCTCCCAGTTCCCAACAGCTGCAAGTGATGAAAGCGTGTCTTCAAGTTATCGCATTATGGATCATATCCGTGTAAATGAGCCAGTGAGAATGAGCCGGTAAATGAGACAATCACTAATGTGATTGTCTCGCCGCACGCTAACTGTGATGACACGGACTTTGGCGCCGTGAAAGACACCCTGAACTCTACGCTCCTTCGCTGTTTTTATTGAATCGGGTCGCGCCATTTGCGATCCAGACTCTCACGGCTGTACAGCCGTTGCGGTTCATGGTTCATACGCCCTTAAGCCCACATAATTAACTGACGTCCAAATCGAGACCCGCGTCGTTGAAATGTATGAGCTGGCTGCCGTAAGCTTACTAATTAGGCGATATTGGTAGTAGCGGAACCGATAATTATGTATAAAATTGTAGCTTCCGCGCATACGAGTCTCCGGAGATTTGGTACCCTGATAGATGCGGAGACAATCATGCGTCCTGATTGGAATTTGAAACTTACGGATGCTATTAGGGCAAAGCCGTGCAATGTGCATGATTCACGTTACTTGATTACAGCTGCGGTGGCAAGAAATCGAAGGATGTGGCTTGTGTTTCCTGACGTTCAAATGAAAAGGTTGTTACTCGGGCACGTACTGACTCGCCATCTTGAACCCGCGCACGTTTCGGGAACTTCTTTTTAGACAGACACCACAACAACCATGAGACAACATTGGCTTGGTGGTAAATGCCTAATGAGCGATCCTCAACTTTTGGCGAGCTTATGTGCACATCTGATTATAGACTGGTGTCAACGTTAACTTTCACAATTCGCCAACAGGGAGTCGGTTTATTCGTAATTTCTCTCGTAAGGTTTCCTGATGCATATTCGGCATATCAATTTAAGTGATGTCTGAATGGTCCTTGCACGTTGCCTTCATGATGTGAAAGCCAGTGTATCCCTCTACTCTTGGCATTCAAGGCAAACAATAAGTAACTGTAATTTGGTTAGAAGACGTGGTGTATGATTCCCCTTGATGTGTTCGTAAAATAACAATTCAACAATAAAACGATAAATAAACAAAAGTAGCCAACACGGGAGACCATATAATGGAGACTTGAAGCCGAGGTATGATCAGCTCCAACATTTCACCATGAACCCTATTATTTTTCATCGCATGAATACTTGACTTCATCAAGTTATTATTTCTTGTGTGCACCACCGTAACTCAGATGCGTATTGTGTAATTGATAACAGACTGGTCTGTCTGTCATAATGCAAGTAACGATAAGCATACACACATGCTTATTATTATTGCTTGTTTATTGGTTGGTTCACGACACACTGTATGCACATTCACGGCTAATGGCGCCGCCCACACTGTTTCGCCGGTGGGCCGCGGGATTGGGAAATGTCCTGAGTGGCGCTAGAGTCGAACCCGAGACCTTTGGTACCCATAGCCCGACACGTTAACCACTCGGCCATCCTCGCTCCAGCTTATTATTATTGCATCAATCCACGCAATTTGATGGTTTCGTAGAAGCGGCTGGAGCCTAGACGGTGCTTTGTCTTCAGCAGCTATTTTTCACGCCCGTGGAATGGTCGGGTCGTCCATGCACGGGCCTACCGAATTAATCAGTGCAATTACTCACCTGACCGCACGGCGAACTATGCCTGAAGTATGCAGAGGCACGGCCGCGATAATAGAGAAGTATTGCGGCGTGGTCGCGCGGCTGCTCGGACGACAGGACGGCGGCTGTGGCCGTCCTCAGCCTGGGCTTACAGGCAGCTTAACCGGGGCCTGTTGGCAGCTCAGCCGCGTCAGTGGGGTGCTCAGTCGGGTCTGTGGGATGCTCAGTCGGGGCTTGAGATGTTCAGCCGTGGCCTGGGCTGTTTGGCGAGGTCTGGACTGTTTAGCCGGGTCTGGACTGTTCAGCCGTGGCCTGGGCTGCTTGGCGGGGTCTGGGCTGTTTAGCGGGGTCTGGACTGCTTAGCGGGGTCTGGACTGTTCAGCCGTGGTCTGGGCTGTTTAGCGGGATCTGGGCTGTTTAGCGGGGTCTGAGCTGCTTAGCGGGATCTGGGCTGTTCAACCTTGGTCTGGGCTGCTCAGTTTGGGTCAGTGAGCTGCTCAGCCGTGGCCTGAGATGCCCAGCCGTGGTCTGGGCTGTTTAGCGGGGTCTGGGTTGCCCAGCCGGAGTCTAGGTTGCTCAGTCGGGGTCAGTGGGCTGCTCAGCCGGGTCTGTGCTGCTCAACTGAGCGCATATGGGATCCAAAAGACAAATGCGGAGGGCCGCAGGGGAGCAAATCAATGCAGTTAAAATATACGTGTTGTCGACAATAGAAGTATGGCACAGCTTCCTTCGAAATTATTTATCCTTCTTACAAGCTATCGATGATTACTCTTATGCTTCCTAGTCACACCTCTGACACACGAAATTGAACATACTCACCACATGTCTTCAACTAGTGACATACACTTAACAACGAATGCAGGATAAATCCACCATGCTTCCTTTCATGGATAATTAGTTGGTTGGTTATTGGGGTTTAGGGGCGTATCGACTGCAGATGTCATGCAGCGCCCCCCCCCCCCCTTTCACGGATAGTGCATGCAAAGACGGAAAACTGATTTATAATTGAGGCATACAGAAGTTGAAATCACGTCGTCCGAACACTTGGCCATTCAGTTATTTCGAAGATCAAGCCGTCAACGTGCACGTTGTCCTCAGCCGATGAATCCAATCAGACTAAGGGCCGAAGATTCTGTGCTGCTGTTGTGTCTTCGGCGGTAGACTTACTGTTTCTCACATCGGAAGCTTCATGTCATGTTTGAGGCCACCCGAGATGAAGTTGACACTCCAAGCTGAAGCTGAGAAATACTCGCGCTGTAGCTTGACCTCCATTGATCTGGCATGGCTTGCATGTGGCGTTGTGAATCTTACGCTAGTCTATTGCACCCGCGTCTGCTCGAGATCCTGGATCGCATACTGACTAGCAATATCCGAGACCTTCACTGGCGGATCTAGCCCACCGGTTTGGGGGGGGCAACTTTCGGATTTTGTCGTCAGCCCCGCCCCCCCCCCCCCAATGGCGTGCCTAGGATTTGCATGAAGGTTGGGATGGATTTGGAGGGTGCCCATCCTGTCATTATTTTTGGTTTGATTACAATGCTGGCAAATGCACTGTATTGCCAGCATTATTTTGGCTTATGCGAAATTATTTTGGCATCAACAACAGGCTTACCTTTGTTCCAGAAAAAAAATTGGAAAAGTCTCCAAAAGTTGTCAATCTTTTGCATGGTAGGGCAGAACCATTCAACCGGTTGCATATTTGTTGCATCCCCGCTCTTTCCACAGTGCAAAAACCCTGACCTGCTGTTTACATGACCACATTAGCAGCTATCTCCAAGATACTCATTATTGAGAAAATTGTTAATGTGACCTTCTTCCTTGCAGTAACAGCAAGCAAGCTGATCTCAGTCTGATTAGGGTGGCGCAACTCTGGATCTCAGCAGGCAGAGGCTGGGCTGGGGCGGACTTTTGGTGCCGGCGGAAGATCGAGACAGGAGAGGTTGGAGACAGAAACCAGCCCCTCACGGGAAGGTTGAGATGGAGAATCCAGACTGAAAACAAGGACAGACATACTTCAATATGCTCCTTTGAGTTCACAAAATTGTATTCCTGGACATCTTAGTTTATACAATTATCTTGCCACAGCACGAACAACAAAGTGTTCCATCTATCAGAATACCCCACTTGATTATCCATCCATGATTATATCTCCAATGGGAGGTTAGGCTAGCTTAGCACGCGCCCTGGAGGTGGGGGGGGGTGTAATCTGCCCACCCCTCTGGTTTTTCGCACATAACTCAAGATTTTACTGGCCGATTTACGCCATTCCTTGCGTACCTGCTTAGAAATAACCGGCGCATTGCTTAAAGCCAGAAAACTGAAATCGACGGAACATTATTTGAATTGGGGGCCGTGAAAGTAAAAAAAATCGCAGCACCATACAACTAAAATCGGTGCTGATGTGCTTCCAAAATGTTGGCAAAGGGACATGTTCTCGGGGACACTATATATTTATTTGATGTGTATTGTTATGCTATATAGGTTCAAAGTCATGTTTGGTCACCGAGGTCAAGTCAGGTCAAGTCCATGACAGGTTAACGGAACCAAACTTGGTCAACTGGAATGTTGTCATAAATGAAAATGACCGTTATGCGATTGATGTCACTTTGCATGTTACTCCTTACACATCTTGAATACTACTGCTTGTCATTGTGTACCTAAGCGTTCCAATGCTGTATTCATGTAGGTACTTCACTCCTTTCTTTGGGAAGCCGATTGCGCCAAGCCACCCAACGGAGTAGTCGTGCAGGCTGCCCGGTTCCGGTAACTGGAGCAAGTAGTGACCCGATAAAGTGTTGCTATATAGGTAAATTGAGGTTAAATGCCTTTGGCATGCAATGGTCTAACATCTGTATCGCATCATTAGTAATGTCCAAAACATCATTGATGTCCATTTTGGAACATTTATACACAATCACCGCAAGCCATAAGAATGACTACCCAATCCACGCAAAACCAGACAATTTTGACATTTTGACTTCATTTGACCTTGAAAATATTGACCTATCACAATACCCCACAATGCAAGTCACGAACTTTGCATATAATAGAGTTCACTACCGTACACATCCACCCTGCGAATTTCGTTGCTCCAACTTTAACCCGCGCACATCTGGGGGGGGGGCAGATATCTGCCCCCTGCGGGTTTCCTAATTTGCCACCATACTAATCGAGTTAGGAAGGCCAAACCTCGCATGACTGCTCATTAGTCCTTTCCGCATATTCTCATGCATTTTAACCCTGGGTCATCTTAGGTCAGGTCACCAAGTCAGGCGAAGTGACCTAACTACACTCGGAGTTCTAGGTGGCGTAACTTCCACAATAATTTGGCGATTTATTTCAGACTTATAGCACGTCATGATCTCATCAGGGACCATAATATGTATATCGTTTTTTTCCGTAGCATTGACCTCAGGTCAGGTCGCTGTTATGGCTTTTCCATTATAGGGAAAATATACAAATGTTTCTGGTTACATATTTGCTCTCGGAATGATCTCACAACGATTGTGGCATGTAGTTGGAAGCTATGCTGAATGTTACCGCTGACATTTTTGCTCAATGATCTCACCAATGTCATCTGAGGTCATCTGAGATCACTAAACATGTATGTGCATTAAATCGCACTGCATTGAGCTAGAAGGCTGAAATTACCGTCATTGTGCTTGTATCGCCAAGATGTGTTGATTGGTATATTACATGCCCTCACTAGGCTACTTCATGAACTTGACCTGAGGTCATGGTTTCGGTTGACCTGACCTTAAATCACACCGCCTATTGTCGATAGCACATTTGAAGGACTGTTGAATAGCGTTCGCCGTTTGTTTCTACCTGTTACAGGTCCTGAGATATGTGTCAATATCTGAGAGTCCCACCAGATCTGGTCGAATTTGACCTATGATGGCCCAGTGACCTGAATGTTGTCACAAGCTGTCCAACGCCGTTTTCCGTTTGTAGCTAGCTAGCATAGTTCTAGAGATCTTACGTGGGCAGACATCTGACCCCCGGACATGCGAAATTGGCGCGGACCGCCGGACGTGCGAGTGTTAATACGAGCCGAGATCTTGGGGTGCTTGGGGCAGAATCCGCCACCTCCAGAGCACGTAATTTTCAGAGGCCCTTCAGGGCGCGTGTTAGGTTCTGTTGCATTTTTATTTCATGTTTTACAAACATTGCTTTTTATCAAACTCAAAGCCGCCTTTTGGTGTTACTTTGCTCACAAACTGAAAAGTAAACAATTGCACAGAAAATGAGTGGTGCTAATTGGTGTCAGTCACATTCATAAACATTGCAATGGAAAGGTATATTCCAAGGATTTATAAAACGCCTTCAACCGTGAATTTCCTACCTAACCTTCCATGTCAGAATTTGTTGAAAGGGTTTCTTTTTATTTTAATCTCAAAAAGCAAATAAAATGGACCAAAAACTAGCGAAACCTAATATATTCTTGCAGAAAATACATTTATTTGGGAAATGTATTTGAAAAAGTTTTAGACAATATTTTTTTTTCAACTAAAAAGAAACACCTAACATAACCTAATCTAACCAAGATGAACCAAGCCTAACCCTATATTCTTGCTTCATGGAGGTAAAACGTGCAAACCTTGTTTTGTGGATACCTTAACACGCGCTCTGGAGGACCTCTGAAGATTACGCGCACTGGACGGTGGCGGATTTCGCCTCCGTCCCCCTAAGATCTCGGCTCCTATTGAAGCTGGAGCAACGAAAATCCCAGGGTGGAATGGTACAGCAGGGATCTCTATTGTGTACAAACTTTATGACCTTAGATCAATATATTCAAGGTCAAATGAGGTCAACATTTCACATTTTCTAGTTTTGCGTGGCTTGGCTTGTCAAAGTTCTGGATCGCTGTGATTGTGTTTAAATGGTCAGAAATCGGCATCAATGATGTTTTGGACATTACTAATGATGCAATACAAATGCTAAACTCGGCATTTATTAGGTCATTACCTGCTCCAGTTACCGGAGCCAGGCCGCCCGCTGCGCTGCTTCGTTGGGCGGCTCCGTGCAATCGGCTTCGCAAAAAAGAGTGAAGTACATGAATGGAGCATGAAATAGATACACAATGACAAACAGTAGTTTTCAGGATGTGTAGAGAGTAACATGCAAAGTGACACCAATCGCATGACAGTCATTTGCATTTATGACAACATTCCAGTTGACCAAGTTTGGTTCCATTAACCTGTCATGAACTTGACCTCAGTTACCTAACATGACTTTGAAACTATATAGCATAAGCATATACATCAAACAAGTCGCTAGTGTTAACAAGAATTCTGCCCTTTTGCGAATATACGGGAAGCACTTCAAAGCTGATTTTTGCATTCTGGCGCTGATAATATCTTTTTTACTTCAACGACCCCTAACTCGACAAAAAAAAATCGGCAGATTTTCGTGTTTAAACAACGCACTGGTCATTTTTAAGCAGGTACGCAAACAATGGGGTATATCGGCCGGTAAAATCTGGAGTTATGTACGAGAAACCGGAGGGGTGGGCGGATTTTTCCCCTACCCCCACCCCACCCCTCCAGGACGCGTGTTAAAGTGCAATGATACCCAAAGCATAAGGCAATAATCACAAGATTCTAGGAAGGTACTTATGTACCGACCTAGGTATGTACTAAATAATATGCAAAGCTTGTCTGGTATTATCAGATTTGAAACTTTTCAGAACAAAATGTGATGAATCTTACCAAAGGCCAATACATTTTTCATCCAACAGACTTCAAAGAAAAGTCTAGCCTATTATCAAAGTATTTTCTTGTTGAGTATGGCCATCAAAATCATCATCCAATTGTACAGGTATATCAGTATAGTGCTAAACGTGCAATGGAAGGTAGTTTTTGAGTTCTTGGAATTTCGTTTCTGATGCAATGCTTATGAATATGGTCAGTATGATGCAACCACTCCTTTCCTCTGGAAGTGCATACTTTTTCAGTTGGGCGGAAAAGTAACACAAAAAATGGGCTTGGATTTGGGTAAGATGGCATTACAAATGATGTTCAAAGTAACAAAAAATATAGCCTAACCTTCCATGCAAGAAAACATTGTTTCAAAAGTGGAAAATTTTCAAACAAATTTTTGTCATAAAAATATTCAACTTAAAAAAAGGAACCTAACCTAACCTAGCCTGGCCTATTTTTAAGGATCAATTTCTTAGAAAAATGTGCCGCAAAATTGTTTTAAAAAATAATAGTTTTATAACTTAAAACAGAAACATAGCCGAACCCATCCTAACCTATTCGTTTGCTTCATGAGGATGTATGTGCAAAACTTGTCTCATAGATGACTACATTAAGCCAGCCTTAAGATATTCTTTTTTTCGTTAGGTGTGAGATGTCGAAAGGAGTCCACGAAGATGTCGATCTTGCTCATGGAAGTGATGTCGTTTACAATATCGTTTAAGACATTCAAGCTCAATTTTGAGCCAATATCCTGTATATGTGCATCTGTTTCGTATATTGTGGGAGTCACCTATTATAGGGGTACTTTCTATGTTAATGCCAATGATAATAATGGCATACTATCAGCAAATTCTCTTGAACAGTAGACCATATCATGAGTAATCTCTACTTGATATCGCGTTCGGTACAAGATACATCACAATCTATAATGGCAAGCATACGCATGATACTTGCACACAAACCACAGTTAGAAACGAGACTCGAAGACTTCACAAACACACCAAGAAGCAAGATGTCGATAGTTGTTTGGGAAGGATGTCTTCTCTTTATCAATAGGTGGTACATTCCACCCTATTTCACGAATAATTTATAACTTACTTAAACTGCAATCAAACCCTTAAAGTTTGATAGCCCGGTCCTACCATCCGAATCTCCCTTACCTGCAAATCCACCAATTATCTCTTATGCAGGATCTAAATACCTACGTACATTCTCTTGCTATTCTTTTTTTTTCAATCAGCCAACGTAGCCTGTCTCTTCACCTTAGCGACCGACATCAGCATACGAAGCACGCTGCCCAACTGGTCTTAATTGGACACACGTACAAAACATCATGTTCAACTTTCGCTTTCGAAATCTGGCTCACTGGGTTTGCTTGCCCGTTACTGGCTGAACTAAATTCATGAAGCTATCTGACTAAGGAATAATGAAACTGCTGATTTTGCCAACTCTTGCTGTAAGCAGAACTTAAGCAGCATAGAACCCTCGATGTGCGTCAGAATTTACTATGCTACCATATTTGGCTTCCAAACAATTATGAAAATACCTTAAAAATTGGAGATTCTTTCACCCGGAGCGCTATTTTGGAAGTTACGGTATTTCAATTTAGTTTACTTCTGTTGATTTCGGGAGGGGGGACAAAAAGACATGATGCCCCCCCCCCCTTGGATCCGCCAGTGGAGACCTTAGTCAGATAGAGCCTACTTCCATTCGATTTGCCTCGCGCCCCGGCCAGAGGCTCTCTCTCTCTCTCCACCGCCCGTATTGATGCCTTATTATGTGCCGGGGGCGGATGTGCAGTGGTTTCCCGGAGCGGCTCCGGTCAGATGAGGCGGATGAGGTCCGACGGTCCGCCTTCTGCGTCCGGGTGCAGCTGGCTGGCACCTCTCGCGGCCTCCTCGGGCCAAATCGCAGCTCAGATTACCGGTGTCAGCGGCACGCCGCGAGCATGATGTGAGTGTCATCGCTCACCGTCGGGAGGCCCGCCAGACTGGTCACCGGTCGCCGCCGCCACTCGGCAGGCAGCTGACACGACGTTCAGTGAGTGTTGGCGGTCTTCTGTAATGGTAGCAGAACTGCAGCTAGCGCCTGATGACGCTGCGAGCGGCCGAACTAGTGCAACTCGAGCGGTGCCTTTTATTCATTGTCGTTGTGGTGATGTTTACGTATTTTGATTTGTCTTGCATTCATGATTGCGAACGTATTTGTCAATTCAGGTCATCTAATGCTAATTATTAGGTGTACGCCACAACAAACTCGCTTGCTGGAACAGATGTTTTGCTTCATACCTTTTGTCAATATTTACATATGGTCTGCCTCGCGTTGATCCCTCCCCTCCTCAGTATTAAATCAATATTTCTAGAGTTCTCACAACCTGCTAAAGAACATGTACAAACATTGTGATGGATAGCATGGGAATAAATTGGCTTGCAAGCCGTAGTCTGTTGTTTCTGAAATACTTCTGTCTCCCGAAGGCGTGGCAATGCAGCGGTTTTTAACGCAACCATAAGTAGTAGATATCCAAAGCTTCCAGGTGTTGACTTTTCAGGGCGTTGATTTGCGGCTAACATGTACATTGCGGCAAGCATTCCAACATGTGAGTAGCGCTTGCATGGCTACGTGGCAATCTGACGTTCATATGTAGGTGGCTCTCAAGCTCACCGGCTAGTCCGTGCGTGCACATTTTACCACCAAGCCTTGTAGAGGATGGGCGAAAGATGCATCGCCTGGCATGTGCAAGCGACACGTGCCAGAGAACCTAAGCAAAGCTGGGATGTTGCTGGTGACGAAATCTCATGATTGGTCATTACTTGTAAGCTATGAATCATGGCTAATCATGCAGGTGATATACAAATATAGTGTTTTTTTAAAATCAATAATAATACATAAATTGTCCCCAGCAAAAGTGTCAGTGATATACAACTAACTGTGAACCGGGAACTTTTCGGTGCCCTATGATTCCAGTAACATGTCATATGCAACATTTTGGTGCATTTGGTATGCCTCATTCCTCTGGTGACGTCATCCAGCAATATGGAAAATCGGACTAAAAGAAAATTATTATTTTCGATCGCCATGTGGAAATAATACACCTCACGATTTCCGATGATGTATGGTACAAATGTTGGAAGTAGTAATTTATTTCAACCAGGACTGCTCGCAAATCCGAAAAAGGTCGTCTGAAATCAACTAAATTCGATGACCCAAAAATGATCTTGGATATGGATCAGTTGAAGACCGATTGGTTAGCATATGTTTAGTAACGGTAAAATATTGAGTTCAGGTTTCGCTGGCCGTTTGGGACTGATAATTCCCCGGAACCATCCAATGAGAGTGAGAACGCTGCATGTCCCAGGCAGCTATATGCTGTGCAAAAACAATGATCTCCTTTGACGTTGAAGAGGTCAATGCCCTATGCGAGCATGCTAGTGCAGATGCTAATCATCATAAGGTACCGCTTACTATAAAATTGTGGCCATTATGGGGACGATGAGCTATGAAAACTGGATTTTCGTAAAGATTACCGGAGATGCTTTCGTAGAATGACACCACAGTTACGAACGTGACCTGACATGACATGAAAATTTATTCACAAAACAAATGCGGAATGGATACTCCAATTGGCTACGTAAAAGCGCAGAGATCCCTATCATCGCACAATCTTAGAGGAGGGCGACGGAGCAATATTGCATAGGCCCGTTCCAACACGCACTGGCGAGAGCGAACAGTGGCACTTCGCACATGGCTGCGAGGAATTCGTGACGCAGAGCAGACGTTCCAGACTATTCCTGTACAACGCTCAGCGATGGTGGCGTTGCAGCACACTATACTTGCTCTCAATTGCAGCCCGATGTGCTGTTTTTCGCTCAAGCACCGGAGAAAACTCGTGCCGTTTGCCTACGTGCCCATGAATGCCTGAACAGTGGTTGCATGACTCACAAGTTTGAGACAGGTGGGTTTCGGAGACATTCAAGGCATCCATGACAGTATGTCAACTCAGGGACTGAATATTCCCTGCTTGGATAATTTTCCGGTGTGCTTTATCATGTTCGGTCGATGTGTTTTGATCCTAATGAGCAGAAGAATGGAATGGAGTGGGTGAAGGGTGGGAGAGGGGGAGTGAAATAAGGAGTGCTTCATGATATCTGGGAAACTACCAGAGCTTCCGGTGCAAGCGAAGTATTTTGCCCGCCTTTATGTGTTTTATCTGAAATAAAACATTCGCTTTTCGGATGAATCTGCCTCGCAGCTGTTCAGCACGATATCCTGTATTTGGCTGACACGGGTGCGACACATTATTATCATGGTCTACACGTTCTGGAACCAAAATAGCCAGCGACTGACCTCGCCAGCCGACAGCCTGGGGGCATGTGGGTCATGTGACGCCATGGAGACCGTTGAGCTGTCGACCACTGTTCACATGTATTTAAAAAGGCTAGGAGGAGGGGGCGGATGCATGTTATGATATTAATGGTAATTCAAATTCAAATCGGATGCGCAAGATACACAACAATTCTACGTACACCGTGTGCGGTACACCGAACACGTATCCGTGCTGAAACTGGCACGTGATATCTGGCTTCGTCGAGAAACAAACTAAGCACTGAGCTCGACCTGGCCGTTCATATCACCCACTCTGCCCAGTTAAACTTCTGGCACTCCTCGCACTAGTGTTGTGAATGGCATGCATTCGTCCAGAAGTCCTCATGCTTTCGTCCCGGATGTGGCACTGCCAACGGACCAGACCTTACATCATTCATATTGCCTTTCGCGCTAAAGTTACGAAGCCACATCCTCTCGCCGTGACCGTGCATATTCTCAGTGGCACGTTGCCAGTGTTTGTTGTGTCGTTTACGTGAACCAATATCTTGCATCAAGCGCTTCGAGGCTTGTCCAAATGATGCTGATAATACGCAGAGCTTTCCATGAACGAACCATCCAAACGCTACAGATTCAGCGATAGGAATACCACAATCATCTTACCGAGCATGGAAGCACTGCTTGTTATCCAAATTGTATTTCCATCTGCTCTAGGCCAGTGGTAAATTTGAGATGTTTTCAGGCCTCCTATTGGAGGTTTCTGCCAACCAAAGGTACTCCTCATTAGAAATGAGTCTCCTATCCGATAATTGTGCTCCAGCTGAGTGATGATGTTCCGCCAAGGCTGCATTCAAGCACCTGATCAGAATAGGAAGACAAGGCAGCTGTCGAAGCTAATTACTGTCTATATTCACCAGAATTGGCAAAGTATAGAAGTATTACCGCCAAGCAAGCCAATGAATCGCATTCTTCCTTGCTACTGATATGTACTGTTCAGTGTGAATAGGATACCGTCACTAATAAATTACTCTCCTTAATTTCCGACGCGCCCTGTCAACCCTGTACAGGAATTCCCCAGCTACCGAGGCGAAGAACAACGGCATGGGAGGAACCATAATACACCAAAGTTATCCCCACCTGCTCTTGCTCATCTTCGGAACAACGGCACCGAACAACGGCCAACACTGCCAGCTTACTCCCGGTCTTGTAGGTTAAGTGAATGGCGATTTAATTACCCGTCAGTGCAGAAAATGAGCCCGGACTCTGAGCTATGCTAATATTGTGAGCACTTACTGAACAACCAGGTCCCACCTCGTTAAACAGCATGGAAGTGGTTGCCAACTCGCAGCCAAGTTGCTAACCGGGGCGCCACCGGATACCGCTATCTGATCCCGGCCGACCAAGTCGTCAGCCGGTACCGCTATCTGATCCCGGCCGACCAAGTCGTCAGCCGGTCCCGCTATCTGATCCCCGGCCGACCAAGTCGTCAGCCGGTCCCGCTATCTGATCCCCGGCCGACCAAGTCGTCAGCCGGTCCCGCTATCTGATCCCCGGCCGACCAAGTCGTCAGCCGGTACCGGTGGCTGATCCCTGGCCGGCCAAGTTGTCAGCTGGTACCGGTGGCTGATCCCTGGCCGGCCAAGTTGTCAGCTGGTACCGGTGGCTGATCCCTGGCCGGCCAAGTTGTCAGCTGGTACCGCTGGCTGATCCCTGGCCGGCCAAGTCGTCAGCCGGTACCGCTGGCTGATCCCTGGCCGCTCGCCCGTTGCCCGCCGTTCCCCGGCCGGGCCGTCGCCCGGGCGACCATCTGAAGATAGCCGACTGGGGGGCGGCCGCGGCCTCGGCACATTCGCAACTCGTGTGAAGTCCTCGGTGCGGCCCACTCGAGTTTGTTTACTCAGCGGTGGCTTCAGAGCAGAAGTGGCCATCTGGGACTCCCCGGTAGGTCGGGAGATAGTACAACTGTCTGACAGTGGACAGCTGATCAAATATCTGCCCCTCAAACTACACTTCGGCACCACTTCGGACCGCGGAGTTCGCTGCTGGAGAGCATGGATCTCCCAGGTGAAGTGCTAGGTGAAGCTCAGGGTGGAGCTTTCGATATGTTTGAGAAGGAAGGGGATTTAAGTCTCCAATTGGTGTTCATATCACGCACTGCAGTACGTGTGGATGGGTGCTCATATGACGTACCGTTGCACATGGTGTGGGCGTTCATATGACGTACTGCTGTACGTGGTGTGAGTGTTCATATAACGTGCTGATGTACATGATGCGGATGTTCCTGTAACGCACTGATATACGTGGTGTGCTCGTGTGACATATTGCTGTACGTTGTCCATCCCAGGAGTCCATGAAGGTGCGTGTGTTTTCGCTGGGAGCACTGCAAGTTCCCTTTTTATGCTGATATTTGTCCCACTTGGTATGCAGCTTACTTATAATACAGATGTCCACAAGGCGTCGTCAGGTGTAACATGACAGGTACTGTGAATCGTACGGCTCGTTGAATAAGTATTCTGCGATAAAAGGAAGATAATCGTTCTCCCAGTGGCTTTGGTATATAATCCCCAGTTTAAAAGGCAAATGTCATCACTCTGACTGTCCCACGAGTTCTTTTGTGATTGGCAACGATTACTAAAAGCTGTACGACTTGTGCTTGGTTGTGTGCACCCACTATAAGCGCACACGAATCATGCTGACATGATCCAAAGGTGAAAAATTTATAGCCATCCTCTTATGGGTCACTGACGCTCTATTCGATCAGGCATTCCCCACGAACCTCATGTAATCAACAATGAGGAATGCTCCTGCGATTGGACCAAGCGTGAGTGCTCCAGCCCGACCCTCTGCTCTCCGGAGTCGTTCGAGCTGTTGGCAATCACGTGGGGCTGATGGCCTGTGAACTTTCAGCAATTGGTTCCGGCAACGGCAATTAGTCACTCGCCACTGTTGAACTGTTTCACCTTGCGCCGGTCCTGCGTAATTAACGTCCTGGGGCCGAATGAAATAGCCCATCCCGGTGTAATATTTCACGGTGGGGCTGTGTGGCCGGCGCACATCCGGTACACGCCACTCGGTGTGATCCAACTGGACAGGTTAAAAGCACCGCCGAGTACCTGTGTGAAGCTTCATGTCGGATTAACAGATTGCATGGGAAATATTGGTGTTCGTTGAACGGCTTAACCTGAAGGTTACGATGCGTCTGGTGTTCTGTGTACTTAACCTGGACGTCACCTGTTGCCGGCTATCTCGGTCATCAAGTGATGACCTGAGTGTTATAATGGCACACCAGCGGAGACACTTAGTGCACGCTCGCCATTCACTTCTTTTGCGTTGCAGGGTGGGAAGTCTATTCGCGAATGTGACACGGTGGACTCAAACGACTGTGAATATGGTGTATGCCTACAACAACTTGCACGCATTTGCTTCTAGCTGGGCGAATTGACACTCAATGGAAAACGCATGTACATCCTGGTGCAATCGAGAGGCATCAGTTTTGCAAAATAGATCCATGTGCGCGTCGTCATCTCATTACCCGCGGCACCCACAGCTCGTCCAGCCACTAGATCAGGGCCGTGCTGACTCCTCACTCATGCTATAACCGCATTGACCGCATAACCGCATGGCACTCGACGCGTACAGCCAGCCTGCTGCAATACCATGAGTTTCCTCGGTTACCCGCGTGTCACATTGTCGACGAACTGTATTCCCGGCACGTGCTCCTGGGCCGGAAATTGCCGCTGGCTATTCCAGAGCGCATCCGTGACACCCTGGCAATTGCAGGCTAAACAATCCGGAATATTTCCAGCATGTCCACTTGCGAAAGCTTCGAAGCGGCGAGCACGTGGCGACCAAGCAGCGTCTTTGACGGCTCGTACGAATCACTTGGCTGGATTGCCAGTTTACGGTCATGAGGCAGAAGGGGGTTGTGTGCAATGCAAAGAAGCCAGCGAATTGCCAGTGCCGTGCGTTTGCTCCGATGCTCCATACGTCGTCGTCAGACCACTACGGAGCCGTCCGGCCCGTTTGCTGACTGATGCTAGTGACATTTCAGGTCAAGAAATATGATCATGGTAGTCGAAGCGCCCGACAACCAAAATAACCAAGTGGCATTTCAGGTTTGCTGGCCGGTGCCATTAATATTTCATGCTTGCTGACTGGTGCTAGTGACATTCCAGGTGTGGTGGTTGTTCAGGTTGTAAGGTTGTCTGTGCACCTTTCTGGTTCACTAGTTTCACCAATAGTTGCATCGTTACCCGTTCACTTGTAATTTCCTCAATAACACCAGTAGATCCAACGCCAGGGACTGGGTGCTATGCGGTGCCACCAATGGATCCAATATCTGGGAGAGGATATGATGAAGAGATGTCGGCAGATTCAATATCTGGGACTGGTTGTTAAGCTCAGGCTCCACTGTCTGTGATCGTACGGGAAATCACGACGTTTTTGGACGAATCACGTTTTCCTCTTTCGCTGAGATATTTTTGTGAAGTGAGACCGGGGAAGAAAAGTGGATGGAGTGTGTGTGCGGGGGTGGGGGTGGGGGGCAAATTGCCTTTTCTCCCTGACGCAATAGGCTTTTGCCTCCCTGACCAAGCACGTCCACTACCCCGGGCCCAGAACCTAACCAATTCAACAAAGCAATAGGCAAGTGCCTTCTCCTGGAACTGGCATGGAAATACATACCCACCCCTGAGTTCTTCCTTTCGGACTTTCCAGGATTCATTTGTTTAGACAATGTATTTGAATGACAAAATTCACATAAAAATGTTCATTCCTGTCTGCCTTCGATTTGTGGCCGGATAATCAAAACTCTTCTCCTACAACACAGTAAAGACGTAAAGACATAAAAGATCAGTGCAACTATGAGCCACAAGGACCCTTTTTGGTTGCACTCTGGGCACTCAACCAGTTCCCCACCAAATCCGTCGATCAGCCCTCCCTGGAATACTGAAATCAAACCCTCTTTTCTTATGATGGTCTATGCTGTTTTCAAAGATATTCAATGTGCTGCTACTGACAATGGTTTCTGGCAGCTGGTTCCAGTGTTCTATTACCCTGTTGGTGAAAAAGGAATGTTTTAAACTTGTCCTGCTGTGGTGGACTTTAATTTTAAATTGATGACCTCTAATTGCATCATTTCTGTTAAACTCAAACATTTCACTGAGATATCCCTTATCCAGACCATGGACAAATTTAAAGACATCGATGAGATCTCCTCTCAGCCTTCTATACCTAAATGAAAACATATTCAATTTCTTCAATCTTTCCTCATATGCCAGGTTCCTTATATAATTAACCATTTTTATAGCCATATTTTGTACTCTCTAAAAGCCAACAATCTTTTTCACAACTAGGAGATCAAGCTTGGATGCAGTATTCCAAATGTGGCCTGACAAATGAACAGTAAAACTTTCTGATGATTTCCTCACTCCTGTATAATACATTCCTATTTATTGCCCCAATCATTCTCAGTGCCTTCTTCATGGCTTCCTTGGTCTGTTCGGATGCTCCTAATTTTGTGTTTAGAATAACAGCTAAGTCCTTCTCCTGTTGAGTCACCGATAGCACTTTACCACCCCACTGGCGGATCAAAGGGGGGGGGGGGGCATTCCGGCCATGGCCCCCCGAAAAGCCTTAAAGGGTGGGGGGCATCATGTCTTTTTCCCCACCGAAATCAACAAAAGTAAACTAAATTAAAATACGGTAACTTTGCAAATAGCGCTCCGGTTAAAAGAATGTCAAATTTTAAGGGTATTTTCAATATTAGTTGAAAGGTCTAATATGGCAGCGTAGTAGATTTTGACGCACATCGAGGGTTATATGCTGTTTAAGTTCCGCTTACAGCAATAGTTGACAAAATCAGCAGTTTCATTATTCCTTAGGGTCTGTTCCTGACCCTGCTCCAAGCTGCTCCGAGCAACCTGGAGTAGCTGCTCCGTGTTCCCGTGCGTTTTCAGAGCAGAACGGAGTAGCTCCAATCTACTCCAGCTTACTCACATTTACTCCGGCCGAGAGCAGGGGGAGCTTGGAGCAGCTTGGAGTAGCACAAATGTGGCGCTGACGACACATTTGCGAAGCGCTTTGGGGAATCTGCGCCAACAAGTTTTGAACATCTGCGTCATATATGTAGCCATAATACAAGCACAAGCAGCTGAATTTTTACTCCAAGTTACTCCAGACGTTCCAGCGCTCGTTTTTGCTCAGCCTGCTCCGAACTGCTCCAAGTTGCTCCAAGTTGCTCTACTCTTTTTTTGGAGCAGGGTCAGGAACAGACAAGCGAAATTTGAACAATATGTTTTGTGCCTATGTCCAATTAAGCCCAGTTGAGCAGCATGCTTCGTATGTTGATGCGGGTCGCTAAGATAAAGAGACAGGCTACGTTGGCTGATTTTTTTAATAAAAAAAATAGCAAGAGGAGGTATGTAGGTATTTAGATCCTGAATAAGACATTACTGGTGGCTTCGCAGGTAAGGGAGATTCGAGTGTTAGGACCGGGCTATCAAACTTTAGCGGTTTTATTGCAGTTTAAGGCAGCGATAAATTATTTGTGAAATAGGGTGGAATGTACCACCTATTGAACAATGAGAAGACATCCTTCCCAAACAACTATCGACATCTTGATTCTTGATGTGTTTGTGAAGTCTTCATGTCTCGCTTCTAACCGTGGTTTGTGTGTAAGTATCATGTTTTGCTTACCATCATAGATTGTGATGTATCTTGTACCGAACGCGAATTCAAGTAGAGATTCATGATATGGTCTACTGTTGAAGATAATTTTTTTTGACAATATACCATTCTTATCATTGTCATTAACATAAGTATCCATATAATAGGTGTCTCCCAAAACATACGAAACAGATGCACATATCCAGGCTATTGGCTGAAAATTGAGCTTGAAGGACTTAAACGATGTTGTAAACGACATCATTTCCATAGGCAAGATAGAAATCTTCGTGGACTCCTTTCGACATCTCACACCTAACGAAAAAACAATATTTTAAGGCTGGCTAAATGTAGGCATCTATGAGACAAGTTTTGCTTCAAGTTTTTTCTGTTTCAAGTTAGAAAATTATTATTTTTAAAAACAATTTTGTGGCATATTTTTCCAAGAAATTGATCCTTCAAAAATGGATCAGGCTAGGTTAGGTTAGGTTAAGTTTTTGGAGTTGAATATTTTTATGCAAAGAGCTGTTTGAAAATTTTCTATTTTTAAAACAATTTTCTTTCTTGCATGGCAGGTTAGGTTAAGTTAGGCTACATTTTTTGTTACTTTGAACGTCACTTTTAATGCTATCTGACCCAAATCCAAGCCCCCTTTTTGGTGTTACTTTGCCTACCAACTTAAAAAGCATGCACTTCCAGAGGAAATGAGTGGTTGCATCATATTGACAATATTTATAATCATTGCATCAGAAAAAGAAATTCCAAGAATTCAAAAACTACTTTCACTGCAAGTTTAGCACTATATTGATACCACTGTACACTTGGATGATGATGTGGATGGCCATGCTCAACAAGGAAATACTCTGATAATAGGTTAGTCTTTCCTTTGATAAAAAAAGTTCCAGAAAAAATGGCGATGCGGTTCAGAAATCTGAACTTGTTTTCCTCTTTCACGCGATACTTTTTGTCACTGAGTTCCGTGATCTCCGTAATCTCAGTGACGGCTCTTTAAAAATTTCTAGGTGACGTATATTCCATATTCTCCGCAATGCTGCAGTTAAGCCCATGCAATGCTTTTCGTATGCGTTGAACTTGACCCGGTACCGGATTTCACGGAAAAAACGGACGTGTTTACGGAAACACGGACAGTGGAGTGGAGCCCTTGTGCAGTGCGCGGACCAGTAGATCCAGTGTTGGGGACTGGGTGCTACGCAGTGACACGGACCACAGGCGCGAACCGCACATCGATGCAGAAATCCTCGTGATATCAGGACAGGAACGTCTTTAACCCGTCCCGTCTCAGGGGTCTTCAACCGCCCCCCCCCCCCAAGGTTTTTCGCGGATAGTGGACGAACGGCACACGGCAGTGCGCCCAAATGTGGCATACCTTTTCCCCACATTAATTTGGCATGCTGTTTCAAAATTTTGGAGTCAGGTCATCTAGGGTCAACGGGTTAGTCAAGGTCAAGTGAGGTCACTTCCAAAAAAGTTCAACCTATCGTCACGCTTTAACGGATGCAGATATTTTAATGAAACTTTTAGCGTTTTCTTATCCTGAGGGATGCAACAAAACGTACGAGTTAAATTTTTCACCTTTTTTTTTAGTTTTTGACTAGATATAACTTTTGCGTATTTGCGAAATTGCAGTTGGAATAGAGGATTCTGGCTAAAGTAAGCCTTTTTTATTAGGACAAGTTGACTTCCAACAACGTTTCTCCGTCTGCTCTACCAATTGGAAAATTAAAATTAAAGAAAACCTGAGAACTCAAAATCTTGACATTTTGAAAGAAAGAAAAATTGGGGGGTGGGGGCAACAAAATTGAAGCCCTGGTCGAATTCGCTGTCCTTTTCTCATTCCATTTTTTTTTCATATATCCCACAAAATGAACTTCCCAGAGCCAAAAACATAATGTAAGTCCTGAAAAGTCGTGAACATCTATCCCCCCTGGTGACGTCACATTTGGGGTAAAATTGTTTTGGGGATGGACCCGGACCCTACGCGCCGAGTGCTTTCCGATGACACCTCTTTCGTTTTCGTGCGATACTTAGTTTGGATTTTAGATGGGGGGTTACTAATTGCCCCCCCCCAGACATATCAAGGTTATTGGACCGCTGTGACATCCGATAGCTCTGACCCTAAATGAGGCGGTGGGCGACCTTATGCAGACGTAGATAGACATGCATTACCCAAGAGGAAACTAATAAAAAATTAAACACGGGTCATATATATTCGACGAGTAATTTTCGCAATGCCATTTAGCATGTTATATGATCAATTTCCAATCAATTGTTTTTAGTTGATTAATACTAATCAATGTGACCCTTTACGACCTTTTCCGTCGCGTACATTATGCCAATAGAAAGCAGAATGTGATCCGCAAGCTACTGATAGCCAGCATCACTACATATCGAGCTTATTAATACGATACACGTTTATTAGGATCCACTTATGGACCATTTGCCATCCTGGGTGCTCCTCATGAGACATGGAAGTCCAAAGGCCTGAATGGGGGAGGATAATCCTAGTCTAAGTTCTGAAGTAATTCACGCATCGTTTCCTACTTAGAAATGGGGCACTAACCGCTGCAGGTCATCCGTGGGGCCTGTTGAACCAGGTCAAATGGAGTAACCGATATTCTGTCGGTTATAAGACCGGTTGATATGTACGTAAGTTGCAAACTAATGAAGGCAATGAGACCTTTCAACGAACTAGGCTACAAGGCGTCCACCCTCCCCGCCAATATAAAGAGAAAAAAGCCTCCACCCAACACCTTCCCTTAAAGTCAAGCTGACCAATAGTGAGGATGGAACCAGTGTGTCAGTATCGGAACCCACCCGACTCTATGTCGGCCACGTAATGACTCGTTCAATAAGGTGCGAAAAGCATCAGGCAGAAGCATAAGCATACGCAAAGTTAGCTCTGTAGCCATTTTCCTATTTCCTCTGTTCCAGAACACCATTTGTAGCTATTACTTCAATTGTCGCGTGAAGAGCCCTTGACACGCCATTTAGACTGCACGTATGTAGCCCGACGCTTCTTACAGAACTCGTAAATCATCCTTAAAAGCCACAGTAAATGAACTATTGGATCGACTCTGTGGAGTCTCATATTTATGTGTCATTGCGTTTTTTTTTCAGCTCAAAAACATTCATTTTCTCGGACGACTGCAGATAGTTCATGTAGCAAACTACCCCACCCAGCCGACAAGACCATGCAACAACGAACAACCTCGGCTAGCAAGACCATGTCATAATACACCACCTCAGTCAGCAAGACCATGTCATAACACACCACCTCAGTCAGCAAGACAATGTCGCAGCAAACCATCTTGGCCGGCATGACGGTGTCACAACAGACTACCTTGGCGAGCAGGACCATGTCACAACAGACCACCTTGGCCTGCAATTCCATGTCACAGAAGACCACCTCAGCCGGCATGACCTTGTCTCAACAAACCACCTTGGCCGGTTTGACCATTTGCGCGTGCATCGGGCCGGCCACAGACCGGCCACAGGGCATCACCCTCGGCTGGATGTGTCGACACGGGTCTGAAGTCGGCGGCGGCACTGGGCCACACCCGGGTACGATCGGTGATGAGTTCGCGCTCCGACACCTCCGTGTGGCATCGTCGCTCCGACACCGGCCTCCGTGTCTCCCCGTCGCTCCGATGCCGGCCTCCGTGTCTCCCCGTCGCTCCGACACCGGCCTCCGTGTCTCCCCGTCGCTCCGATGCCGGCCTCCGTGTCTCCCCGTCGCTCCGACACCGGCCTCCGTGTCTCCCCGTCGCTCCGACACCGGCCTCCGTGTCTCCCCGTCGCTCAGACACCGTCCTCCGTTTGTCCTCGTCGGCGGCCGCTCAACAGCCGCGTCACGTACGCCGCAGCTCGCTGTGTTTCGCGTTATGTACCGTTATGTACCGCTGCGCCACTGCCCGTCTTAGCCGCGATGGCCCATTGCGACATGAGCCGTTGAGGGGCTTAAGAGGCCTTCCGGCTCCAGGGGGCGTGACGCCCATCCAGAGACGCTGCAGGTACTGTTCAGTAGTTTGTGGCGCAGGCATGACCGGACGCACGTGCTGGCTGGAGGCTGCGACCTGGTCGATGAAAGATTCCGCGAAAAAGAGCGGACACGTGGGTTCTTGCTCCTGTGCTTTCTTACAAACAAACAAAATCAGCATAACTTCTGCATGGTAACCTGTTCTAAAATCAGTTTTCATGTTGAATGCCGTCAAATGACCAATTTGACCCATTTGCGACCGAAACACTGTCGGATAATCACTGGGATGGTCCGAGATATTTATGGTGAGCCTGGGAGTGTAATAGTGATCAACATGCTATTGCAGTGGCCCTTCAAATTTTGGGGAGCGAGTAAATCCAGGGTAAGTCGAGATACGAAGGAGATGAAACGAGGCACATAAATTAGTGCGTTGTCGAGCAGCGGATGGATTCAGTGTTCAGACTGCTTGATGAGATCAGAATGAATATTAAACAACCGTCCATTCGAAACACGTAGAGGAAATTTAGAGCATCGGAAGATTGGATACAGCGCCGCTTGCTATACACATAGTATGAGACAAATACGATGACAAAAAAAGATGCAATATCTGTGTGCCTGATTTATTCCTGATTAGATTGCACATTGGAAACGCTTGCTATATAAGCTGATCGGTGCCATGAACATCTGTGTTAGTTAGTCACATGACTTATATACCTAAGAATATGCACCATTATTTGAAGTACCGTCCTCCAATTGCATTCTGTTGTAATGTGTTCGTTGCGCATTGCGATTGTATTACCCGTATGCTAAGTCTTGAAAGACTGGCTGAAAGGTTGAAAAGCCACCTCACCCAAAGATCGAAACTTTGGCGGATGTGGATTTGTGTGGCGTTTGCGACAGCTATGATTTCCGGAAGTATGGTTGCAGATCCCGAATGGGTGGGAGTGGGTCTCCAGCCCTGTCAGTAACTGTGGAATTGCAGGAGCCGCGTTGTCACACGCGCGACCCGAGGCCGATCCCATGAGTCACCAATTAGCGTATAGTTCGCCGAGCGTTTGCGCCTGCGGGGGCTGTTAGCGCTGTCACGCCGCCGCTGGCCATTACCGCCAGGCGAGCGCGGGTTTACACGCTCGTTACGTCCGCCGCTGGCCCGGCGACCGTGTCGTGGCCGGCGGCCGGCGCCAGCTCCGCCAGCTGCGTCCATGCGACAGGCCGTGGCTAGCGGAGAACGACCGCAGCGGCCGCGGCTAGCGGAGAAAGGCCGCAGCGGCCACGGCGAGCGGAGAACGGCCGCAGCGGCCACGGCGAGCGGAGGACGGCCGCAGCGGCCGCGGCTAGCGGAGAACGGCCGCAGCGGCCACGGCGAGCGGAGGACGGCCGCAGCGGCCACGGCGAGCGGAGGACGGCCGCAGCGGCCGCGGCTAGCGGAGAAAGGCCGCAACGGCCGCGCCGATCCGACGGACGCCCCCGCGCGGCGGCGCGCGTCGACACAGCTGAAGAACGTCGGCCGCGGCCGGCCACATAGCGCGCGGATCGTGGAGGCGCCGCCCACGCGACCGTGACGTCACTAGTGGTGTCCGGCGACATGTGGCCGCGCGCTCAATGCACGGTGCCGTCTCGGTTGGGGGCAATTTTTGCTTAGTGCTGAATCACTGAGTGGATAAATTGATATAAAGAGCTGAGGAAAAATACCTTTATCAAGAATAATGGGACAAGTAGGAAGGGTCGGGAAACAAAGGCACAGCGACGGGACGGAAAGAAGTAAAAAGGCTTGAATGGGAAATTCACAGCTAGTTAGCACGCTGATAAATGCTCCGGGTAGTTACCGCACAGTCCGGACGGTGACGCCATCGTTGAGGCAGTGGCGTTATCACGGAATAGTGAGTGCACCTGGGCAGATATACCACTCAGTAGTATGTGCCTCCCGAGGTTTTTGGTTCCTCATGTCGAGCGTAAACCACCAGTCATCAGGGTGGGGAAGAGGTTTAAACCTGGAAATAAACAAACGGATTTGAATGTACTGGGCTTCCAGAAGTTTTACATGATTGTATCGATGGTGTAAAATAATAGTGGTTGGCGAAATCCTCAGTTGATATTTGGGTTCCGAACTATATTTTTTAAAGATGATGAGGGACCCAATCACATTTCCCCGCGTTCTGGATGCGTCAGTGGTTTCTGCTCGGTGATGACGTCAAAACATGCATTTCGCTCGCTATTACTATAATTGTTTCCTTGAGTGTGACTGCACAGAAGTTCGCCGTTTTTGGAACTTATGACGTGCGTTTCGCGAAGTATTTCTGAAGCAGAACGCGCGCCTAAAACTAACATGCTTCCCGTGGCAGATGCTTCCATTACTTCCTCATCACCCCACGACGATTGTTGAATATACGAACCATTCTGCACAGAAGAACAGCACACACGAAGTCCTTCAAATGCTCAAGCAGCAAATGTTGTGCTGGGCGTGGTCGAATCATTTGCCGGTCGAAAATAAAACAAATCACACGAGGTTTAATTCCATCGTAAACAGGAATTCATGTTGATGGTAATAACGCAGAAGTTTTGCAGATATTCTCCTTAATGTGGAGAATGGAGATCTGGATTACCATACCAAAGCTGTAGCATCTGTGGCCAATGGCTTTAGACTTCGGCAGTAAGCCGTTGGAAGATGGTATCCATGCAATCGGAACGCCAAGTCACAGGGTCACTTGGACGTCGGCAGAAAAGAAGTTACCACAACACTACCAATACAAAAAACCACGTTACACGTGATATGCGAACAGTACGCTGAAATATATCACAATGATAATTTTAAATACAATTATAATGAGGTGACTGTTATGTAAATAATGCACATGCAGTGTGCTATTTAGAATACGGCATAACTTGGACACCATAGGATTCCTGTCCTTTCTACGCATTTGTTACAACACATAGTCCCTATCATGCAAAGCCATGTAGAGATGAGATCTACCCGGAGATCGGAAGCTCCTTTATTATTATGTTGATCGCATTATTCCCCATCAACCAAACGACGCGAACGCTTCATCTCCGCCTGACACAACGGTTCCGGCCCGGAGTCGGAAGCCAGTTGTGAGAATTGGTGAGTGTTGCCCCCGACAAAGGGAATTACTGCAAACGAGCAGGCAAATACACATAGCTCTGCATAAAATCTGATGCCGTTACAGGATTTCTTTCCTCTTGTAAATTCCAGTGGGGATGTGCCCAGACCAATAGCCTAGACCCGGGGAATATATAGTAGTTCTTCCCACGAGGTCAATCTTTTTCCTAATTTTTTTTCCATTGAAAGCCGCAAACGACGACACTTGTCGCATCTATCTTCAGAATTAGTGTCACGGTCGATGGACATTGGACACACGTCTACCATCGGTGTCGCGGTGGATGGACATTGGACACACATCTACCATCGGTGTCGCGGTGGATGGACATTAGCCACCAATCTGCCATTGGTGTTGCGGTAGATGGATATTGGACGCCACCTGCCATTGATAATTAGTACTTTTTTAGACGAAGACGATTCCCTGACATTTCCAAACACCATCTACCATTGGTGTCGCGGTGGGTGGACATTGTGCACGCATCTACCATTGGTGTCGCGGTAGATGGACATTGGACACCAATCTACCATTGGTGTTGCGGTAAATGGACTTTGGACACCATCTACCATTGATAATTAGTGTTTTTTTTTTAGACGAAGACGATTCCTTGACAGTTCCAATTCTTACAACTGCAACATCGGTTCGGTGAAACACAGGTAACCATGCACAATGTCCCAAAGAAGACCTTCAAAAGGTCCCTAGAACGCAGTTTTCTGGATGATTGCCCTATACTTTTAGGAAATGCATCAAACTCCCAGCTCCATCCATACATAAGCTCAACAAACTGGAATATATTTTAGTTCCCTGAATATAATTTCTTTTTACTTTGAGGGGATGCATGAAACTTTCAGCGCCAACGAATCGGCCACGGTGGTGATGGTGGTCTTCGACTTTGACCGCCGCAGTGTCGTCTCGATCCACACCCTGGCGTTTGGGGCAGCACTGACCGCAGTACCCGGCACAACGACCACCCCAGTACCCGGCGCAGCGGCCACCCCACTACCCAGCACAGCGACCACCCCAGTACCCGGCACAACGACCACCCCAGTACCCGGCGCAGCGGCCACCCCACTACCCAGCACAGCGGCCACCCCAGTACCCGGCACAACGGCCACCCCAGTACCCGGCACAACGACCACCCCACTACCCGGCACAACGGCCACCCCAGTACCAAGCACAGCGGCCACCGCAGTACCCGGCACAACGGCCACCCCAGTACCCGGCACAGCGGCCACCCCAGTACCCGGCGCAGCGGCCACCCCAGCCGCTCAGTGTCCGGCGGCGGACACTGAGCGGCGGCGGACAGTGTCCGCCGCTGCTCCCGGCTCAGCACCCATTGCTCTAACCGACCAGGTCCAGACCACAACCAGACCACGAGCCATTCGTATCAGCATTGTGTTTCCCGACGAAGCGCGGTGCCTGGTCCAGTCCGCGGCGTCACCGACAGTGGAGGTCGGGCGGTGCTCGGTCCGGTCCGCGGCGTCACCGACAGTGGAGGTCGGGCGGTGCTCGGTCCGGTCCGCGGCGTCACCGACAGTGGAGGTCGGGTGGTGCCTGGTCCAGTCCGCGGCGTCACCGACAGTGGAGGTCGGGCGGTGCTCGGTCCGGTCCGCGGCGTCACCGACAGTGGGGGTCGGGCGGTGCTCGGTCCGGTCCGCGGCGTCACCGACAGTGGGGGTCGGGCGGTGCTCGGTCCGGTCCGCGGCGTCACCGACAGCGGGGGTCGGGCGGTGCCTGGTTCAGTCCGCGGCGTCACCGACAGTGGGGGTCGGGCGGTGCTCGGTCCGGTCCTCGGCGTCACCGACAGTGGAGGTCGGGCGGTGCTCGGTCCGGTCCGCGGCGTCACCGACAGTGGAGGTCGGGTGGTGCTCGGTCCGGTCCGCGGCGTCACCGACAGTGGAGGTCGGGCGGTGCTCGGTCCGGTCCGCGGTGTCACCGACAGTGGAGGTCGGGCGGTGCTCGGTCCGGTCCGCGGCGTCACCGACAGTGGAGGTCGGGCGGTGCTCGGTCCGGTCCGCGGCGTCACCGACAGTGGAGGTCGGGCGGTGCTCGGTCCGGTCCGCGGCGTCACCGACAGTGGAGGTCGGGCGGTGCTCGGTCCGGTCCGCGGCGTCACCGACAGTGGAGGTCGGGCGGTGCTCGGTCCGGTCCGCGTTGTCACCGACAGTGGAGGTCGGGCGGTGTCTGGTCCGGTCCGCGGCGTCACCGACAGTGGAGGTCGGGTGGTGCTCGGTCCGGTCCGCGGCGTCACCGACAGTGGAGGTCGGGCGGTGCCTGGTCCAGTCCGCGGCGTCACCGACAGTGGAAGTCGGGCGGTGCTCGGTCCGGTCCGCGGCGTCATCGACAGCGGAGGTCGGGCGGTGCTCGGTCCGGTCCGCCGCGTCACCGACAGTGGAGGTCGGGCGATGCTCGGTCCGGTCCGCGGCGTCACCGACAGCGGGGGTCGGGCGGTGCCTGGTCCAGTCCGCGGCGTCACCGAGAGTGGGGGTCGGGCGGTGCTCGGTCCGGTCCTCGGCGTCACCGACAGTGGAGGTCGGGCGGTGCTCGGTCCGGTCCGCGGCGTCACCGACAGCGGAGGTCGGGTGGTGCTCGGTCCGGTCCGCGGCGTCACCGACAGTGGAGGTCGGGCGGTGCCTGGTCCAGTCCGCGGCGTCACCGACAGTGGAAGTCGGGCGGTGCTCGGTCCGGTCCGCGGCGTCATCGACAGCGGAGGTCGGGCGGTGCTCGGTCCGGTCCGCGGCGTCACCGACAATGGAGGTCGGGCGGTGCTCGGTCCGGTCCGCGGCGTTACCGACAGTGGGGGTCGGGCGGTGCTCGGTCCGGTCCGCGGCGTCACCGACAGTGGAGGTCGGGCGGTGCCTGGTCCAGTCCGCGGCGTCACCGACAGTGGAGGTCGGGCGGTGCCTGGTCCGGTCCGCGGCGTCACCGACAGTGGAGGTCGGGCGGTGCTCGGTCCGGTCCGCGGCGTCACCGACAGTGGAGGTCGGGCGGTGCTCGGTCCGGTCCGCGGCGTTACCGACAGACGGGCGGTGCTCGGTCAGGTCCGCGGCGTTACCGACAGTGGAGGTCAGGCGGTGCCTGGTCCAGTCCGCGGCGTTACCGACAGTGGAGGTCGGGCGGTGCTCGGTCCGGTCCGCGGCGTCACCGACAGTGGAGGTCGGGTGGTTCCTGGTCCAGTCCGCGGTGTCACCGACAGTGGAGGTCGGGCGGTGCTCGGTCCGGTCCGCGGCGTCACCGACAGTGGGGGTCGGGCGGTGCTCGGTCCGGTCCGCGGCGTCACCGACAGTGGAGGTCGGGCGGTGCTCGGTCCGGTCCGCGGCGTCACCGACAGCGGGGGTCGGGCGGTGCCTGGTTCAGTCCGCGGCGTCACCGACAGTGGGGGTCGGGCGGTGCTCGGTCCGGTCCTCGGCGTCACCGACAGTGGAGGTCGGGCGGTGCTCGGTCCGGTCCGCGGCGTCACCGACAGTGGAGGTCGGGTGGTGCTCGGTCCGGTCCGCGGCGTCACCGACAGTGGAGGTCGGGCGGTGCTCGGTCCGGTCCGCGGTGTCACCGACAGTGGAGGTCGGGCGGTGCTCGGTCCGGTCCGCGGCGTCACCGACAGTGGAGGTCGGGCGGTGCTCGGTCCGGTCCGCGGCGTCACCGACAGTGGAGGTCGGGCGGTGCTCGGTCCGGTCCGCGGCGTCACCGACAGTGGAGGTCGGGCGGTGCTCGGTCCGGTCCGCGGTGTCACCGACAGTGGAGGTCGGGCGGTGCTCGGTCCGGTCCGCGGCGTCACCGACAGTGGAGGTCGGGCGGTGTCTGGTCCGGTCCGCGGCGTCACCGACAGTGGAGGTCGGGTGGTGCTCGGTCCGGTCCGCGGCGTCACCGACAGTGGAGGTCGGGCGGTGCCTGGTCCAGTTCGCGGCGTCACCGACAGTGGAAGTCGGGCGGTGCTCGGTCCGGTCCGCGGCGTCATCGACAGCGGAGGTCGGGCGGTGCTCGGTCCGGTCCGCCGCGTCACCGACAGTGGAGGTCGGGCGGTGCTCGGTCCGGTCCGCGGCGTCACCGACAGTGGAGGTCGGGTGCTTCCGGTCCGCGGCGTCACCGACAGTGGAGGTCGGGCGGTTCCTGGTCCAGTCCGCGGCGTCACCGAACAGTGGAGGTCGGGCGGTGCTCGGTCCGGTCCGCGGCGTCACCGACAGCGGAGGTCGGGCGGTGCTCGGTCCGGTCCGCGGCGTCACCGACAGTGGAGGTCGGGCGGTGCTCGGTCCGGTCCGCGGCGTCACCGACAGTGGAGGTCGGGCGGTGCCTGGTCCAGTCCGCGGCGTCACCGACAGTGGAGGTCGGGCGGTGCTCGGTCCGGTCCGCGGCGTCATCGACAGCGGAGGTCGGGCGGTGCTCGGTCCGGTCCGCGGCGTCACCGACAGTGGAGGTCGGGCGGTGCTCGGTCCGGTCCGCGGCGTCACCGACAGCGGGGGTCGGGCGGTGCTCGGTCCGGTCCGCGGCGTCACCGACAGTGGAGGTCGGGCGGTGCCTGGTCCAGTCCGCGGCGTCACCGACAGTGGAGGTCGGGCGGTGCCTGGTCCAGTCCGCGGCGTCACCGACAGTGGAGGTCGGGCGGTGCTCGGTCCGGTCCGCGGCGTCACCGACAGTGGAGGTCGGGCGGTGCTCGGTCCGGTCCGCGGCGTCACCGACAGTGGAGGTCGGGCGGTGCCTGGTCCAGTCCGCGGCGTCACCGACAGTGGAGGTCGGGTGGTTCCTGGTCCAGTCCGCGGTGTCACCGACAGTGGAGGTCGGGCGGTGCTCGGTCCGGTCCGCGGCGTCACCGACAGTGGAGGTCGGGTGGTTCCTGGTCCAGTCCGCGGTGTCACCGACAGTGGAGGTCGGGCGGTGCTCGGTCCGGTCCGCGGCGTCACCGACAGTGGAGGTCGGGCGGTGCTCGGTCCGGTCCGCGGCGTCACCGACAGTGGAGGTCGGGCGGTGCTCGGTCCGGTCCGCGGCGTCACCGACAGTGGAGGTCGGGCGGTGCCTGGTCCGGTCCGCGGCGTCACCGACAGCGGAGGTCGGGCGGTGCTCGGTCCGGTCCGCGGCGTCACCGACAGTGGGGGTCGGGCGGTGCTCGGTCCGGTCCGCGGCGTCACCGACAGTGGAGGTCGGGCGGTGCTCGGTCCGGTCCGCGGCGTCACCGACAGTGGAGGTCGGGCGGTGCTCGGTCCGGTCCGCGGCGTCACCGACAGTGGAGGTCGGGCGGTGCCTGGTCCAGTCCGCGGCGTCACCGACAGCGGAGGTCGGGCGGTGCTCGGTCCGGTCCGCGGCGTCACCGACAGTGGGGGTCGGGCGGTGCCTGGTCCAGTCCGCGGCGTCACCGACAGCGGAGGTCGGGCGGTGCCTGGTCCGGTCCGCGGCGTCACCGACAGTGGAGGTCGGGCGGTGCTCGGTCCGGTCCGCGGCGTTACCGACAGCGGGCGGTGCTCGGTCAGGTCCGCGGCGTTACCGACAGTGGAGGTCAGGCGGTGCCTGGTCCAGTCCGCGGCGTTACCGACAGCGGGGGTCGGGCGGTGCTCGGTCCGGTCCGCGGCGTCACCGACAGCGGGGGTCGGGCGGTGCTTGGTCCGGTCCGCGGCGTCACCGACAGTGGAGGTCGGGCGGTGCTCGGTCCGGTCCGCGGCGTTACCGACAGTGGAGGTCGGGCGGTGGCTGGTCCAGTCCGCGGCGTCACCGACAGTGGAGGTCGGGCGGTGCTCGGTCCGGTCCGCGGCGTTACCGACAGCGGGCGGTGTGCTGCCGATCCGCGCCACGCTGGCGGTCTACCTCTGACCTCGGGCCACGGGAAGATGGAGCAGTCGATTTAAATGCATGCCGGATATAGTTCACCAAAGCTTCATTCGGAATTCATGCCAACTGGCATGGACGTAAATCGAGAACCGGCAGCGACGCACGAAACAAACCGACGTACATGATAATTGAAGGAAAAGGAAGGCGTGGGTGTTGCCATCTGACAATAAAATGCATGCACTAGCAATACCACTTTTGTCAACACACTGGTTGATCTACTTAACCCTCCGGAGGTATCAGGAGGTGAATCATTTTGCGTCCCTCCAAAGGTTTCAGTGCACCAGATACCCCGAATTCACGCACTACGGCTCGCCAGCTACCGGACGGATCCCGTGAAACGCCGAGAGACACTGAGGTGTTGCTACGGCAACTAGCAGCCTTACCTGTGTAACTAATCGGTACACGCGCCACTTCTGACTGAGTGCAGAAACAAGCCGTCCTTTTCACCGTTTTCTTTCACTATGAGTTTTGACGCTGGGGAAAAACGCTGTTGCTTGTATTAACCGGATCTATGTACCGGCTACACTTGTCAAATTGACAGTAGTTAAATTGATTGCAATGACTGTCAGATTGACAGTCATTACACATTACATTGACAGTAATGACTGTCTACCGTGTACAGGAGGGGGAGGGGGTGGGTGGAGGTGGAAATCATCGTATCACCAAGCGGTGCATGTCGCGACCTATGGAATGAGACCTGCTCCTCGCACGGTCTACGCTGCTATCAGCCACCAATTGTGGGTTAAAAAAACGCTCACATGGCCACAGTCGTTGCGATGCTCATTGTATGTCATGTACCTTTCCGCCGACCGCTACAGGGGCGAATTTTCACCGACACATTCCCGAATTGCAACTGTAGAAATGGCCCGAAGCAATGACAACATGTGATTTTGCGGCCGACTCCTCCAATATTGGGCATTCTTGAGCGGGGCTTCCACGCGCGCCCAGCTGCTCCAGCCAGTCGAGGCCGCGATTGCGCTTGGATGGAGAACTCAATTCGTAGGGTTTTCCATGCGGAAAAGAGCGAAAGGGCAATGGCCTACAAATGAAGAAAATACCGTCGCGTGCACTTCCAGGCTCCAGGTAGGTACCGGCTGCCTTGATCATGTTGACCATCGCCCCCAGTCACGCCCACGGGGCCGTTATCGCGACACAAAGTGGAACCGGTCGCGAGCGCAAAGGACCACTTCTTGAATCAGGAATAATGTCGTGGTCAGGCACACCACCATCGTGGCAACTGGAAGACATCTGACACCAGCGATTTTGATGCTCAAGATGCCTTCAGATTGTCGCTGCGACAATCACGTTGCTCGCAATCGACAGTCCAGTGTCCCCTTGAAAGTTGCAATTTCACCTCCATTGTATATCCTGGTGGGTCGATGCTATCTACGGTTCCTCAACATCCTGTCGAGAATGCAATATTCTTAAAGCCTAGACATTCTTCTTTGGTCGCGGTGGGAAGCAGATACCATCGTTTATGCTCCCTGCATATTGTTTGGAGGTGAGTGGAAAGCAAATTATAACACTTCATGATACGAAAATTGTTTTATCATGCTAGCCTACCAAAGATTTACCGTATGGAGTGAATACATTTATTATGTTCACAGCTCCTCCACAACTGGGTGACCGTGCCTTTCTGCATCAAGTCAAGTCAAGTCATGTATTTGGGTACTTCCACGTGGTGGCTGTTCTGCACCCAGACATTGTTGCGTGAGCACATCCGGTAGAGAACATTGCATCAGAAACATTTCGAACATACAGCGCACAAAGACCTCTATAGTAAGACTAGCGACTCTGCGCTAAAGCACCTTTGAATGCAGAGCGACTCGGTGCTTGCCTGGTGACTGGTGGTAGCCTATTCCAAGCGACCGCGGCGCGGTATGAAAAACCTCGCTGGGTCTGCGTGAGTCGACATCTTGTGAGATGAAGCTCACCGACTGACCCAGCTCTGGTCTCCCTCTGCGATACTTGTGACCGCCAGGTAAACATTCTTCGTACAGCTTCCGGGCATTGTCTAATGCACATGGCCTGCATCGTGCACTACCCACCTCGAATTGGTGGGCCAGGTGGTGATCTCTGGTGAAGCGAGTGACCTAGATGAAGATAAATCCCGACAGAACCCGGCGGGTGTTCCCTGGGGAAGCCATTATTTCCCAACAACTTTTAATCAGATTTGTCATCATTCGGGTAGATCTGACGAAGAGAACAAGAATGAAATATTTACCCGCTTTTCCTAACCCTGCATATGGAAGTCGAGAGCAAACAGCTGCATTACGAGCCAGGGTGAAACCCGAGCAAGTCTACTCCTGTACCATAAAAGTTCATATGATGCGCGACAAAGGTTCGTATGACAGACATGATCCTATGACCTGTATATACGCGCAAAGCGAGACACTGCAGGAGAAAAATGAATACACACACATGGTAAGCACTCACCTGCAGTTATCCACATCTTGGGAAGAGTGGAGCATACTGTAGTCGAGTGAATCTTACGCATGTACACACACGCACACACACACACACGTGTATATATATGTATATATATATATATATATATATATATATATATATATATATATATATATATATATATATATAGGTATATATATGTGTGTGTGTGTGTGTGCGTATGTGTGCGTGCGTGCGTGCGTGCGTGCGTGCGTGCGTGCGTGCGTGCGTGCGTGCGTGCGTGCGTGCGTGCGTGCGTGCGTGCGTGCGTGCGTGCGTGCGTGCGTGCGTGCGTGCGTGCGTGCGTGCGTGCGTGCGTGCGTGCGTGCGTGCGTGCGTGCATGTGTGTGTGTGCGTGCGTGCGTGCATGCGTGCGTGTGTGTGTGCGTACATGCGTGCGTGCGTGCGTGCGTGCGTGCGTGCGTGTGTGTGTGTATGAGTGTGTGTGTGTGTGTGTGTGTGTGTGTGTGTGTGTGTGTGTGTGTGTGTGTGTGTGTGTGTGTGTGTGTGTGTGTGTGTGTGTGTGTGTGTGTGTGTGTGTGTGTGTGTGTGTGTGTGTGTGTGTGTGTGTGTGTGTGTGTGTGTGTGTGTGTGTGTGTGTGTGTGTGTGTGTGTGTGTGCGCTCATCATCAAGTGTCTACCATAATTCACATCCATATCCACAACTTAGTCATCCAACCGACCCAGACCAACTGCACACCAGTACATGTCGCATTTCTCGCGCTAACCAACGATGCCGACATTTTGGTATGATTACACATCCTTAGGCACCGTCCCAGTGGAAACTACGGGTCTATGCACGCATATTTCACATTGTCCCCATAATTTGGCGCAGCGAACAGAGAAAATATGCAGGCCATTTTGTGTGACGGCTTACATATATAATCATTGGACTTATGCCAGGAGGATTTTTTATTGGAAACGGGGTTGTTGGAGACATTGATTATTAAAGTTGCAAATGCAGACTTCACGCGTGCAGGAATATAGAAAACACTGGAAGATTGTCTTCTGGGTAGCTTTATGGTTGCTAGTATTCGAGAGTATTATACGGAACCTTGCTTTCAGTTAACGTGCTTCGGCTTGGAGAACTTGGGCCGGTATTGTTCATTTAATGTATATTACAATGATTATATGTCTCTTTGTCAAAGCTGTGTGCCGGAAAGTCGTGCTATTGAACGTAATAATAGAGGAAAGGAAATGGAGAGGAAATGTTAAATGAAGGAAATGAGGAAATGTTAAATGCCCTAGAGGAAATGTTAAATGAAATGTAAACCAACAAATCGTTAGCTTTTTAATTGCATCAGAAATGCAGACTTCAGCAGGGCACATGTGTTTGTTGCGGTGTCTGTAGCATTTATTCCGGCGTGTTGCGCGTCTATGCGTCATCGTTAGTGCACCTGCGCCGTTTGCGGTGCACGCTTACTGTGCTATGGATCTCAGCCGGAATAATAAATGTGAAAACACCAGGTCAATAGAGAAATGTCCGATTGCTATCTTAGTCATCGGCTTAACTACGCAATAGAAGGTGCATACACTTTAAGCAAATATCGTTCTGTCTCATTATCGTCCTTAGGGTACGCTTGAGGTCAATCGATGTATAGTCTCGATGCTTATGTATATATATCAATACAAATATATGTATATATGCATATACATGCATACATATACATATATATGCATATATATATATATATATATATATATATATATATATATATATATATATATATATATATATATATATATATATATTCTTACTTTACTCCTCTTGATATTCTCGTCTGACGGGAAAAAGATCATTTGTATTTCAACAGTACATAGGATACAATGATCCATTAGCAATCAATTTATATAAAATGCTGTCCTCGTCAGTCACCATAAGTGGACACGTGTTCCTTCGAAGCGGTTTGTTAAAAAAATTTACGTCAAAAACGTCCATAATGTTGTTTGAATCCAATGCAGAAAAATATACGTGATCCACTTCTGTTGAACCCTCATGCACCCTGCTCGCCCTTGTAGTATATCTAACGTGACAGCCTGTCGGCCATGGATATGCAAATTCTTGGAGATGTCTGTCAAGTACCGATCTCAGTCACCTTGCAGTATCATATGCATGCACTGGCGAATCCTGTCACAGGCGGCTTCTTTGCCTCCCAAATTTGCTACTCGTTTGGCAAAATCCAGCTCGACCCGGACGTGCTCGGCTGAAACTCAGATCGTGACTGTCACAGTTGTAGCTCTGAAAGGTTAGCTGTTGGCTTCTGATGCACGTGTAGCCGTGTGCATGCAACCATCAGTGTGACAAACTAGTAGGTGAGCTGCAGCGGACAAAAAATATGTATGTTTGGTGATTGCTCCAAACATAATTTTTCTCTAATTCTCGAATCACTAGCGACCTCCCTCCATGCTCTTTGACAAAGGATGGACATCGGATGAGTTTGGACGAAGAGTCATCCAAGCTTTCATTTGCATCCAAGGAACCAACCCACCGTCACCTTATTCAAAGTACGTGACGATCTCAATTCCAAACTTCTCTTATTCAACCGGCGGCTGGCGATCGGCTTTGTCTCATTTCCTGAACAATTCTGGTGTCAATTCATGGGCATGGGATTCGCTGCTTTCTCCTCACTGCAGGTGAAATGTGTTGGGCCATATCTCGTTGCTACCAAATTTTCGTGTCATTTTTGTTGGATGAACTTCCCTGGCTCCTGGAAGCGGACAAACATCACTGGTAAAGCTCAAGTTGCGCAGCTATGAGCAGCAACGCGGGGTCGTACGGGATCCCAGTCCCAGCAAGGCCATTAATGTAATTTATAGATGTGTTGTGTGATTCATATTACAATTGTTATGAATTCATACCACACATAAAAACGTTCCGGACCCTAAGTATAATGTGTGCTCCATGTACATATTTATATATTGATAAGAACACCGGCATAGGAATGGGGGGCGGGGTAGAGGTTGGCGGAAGCCTAACTGAGCCTGATTTTCCAAAAACATCAACCATTAAGCCCATGGACGCTACTTTGACATAATCTACGTAGGAGTGGCTTCTCCTGTACGCCAACTTCTTTTCGAATGCTCACAAACCCTGTGAGAGGATTAAAGATTAGCTGGCAACGCTAATTAACTGGTTCCCATAATATTATTGCATTAATATGGGAAATATCTTGTTCAAATTAAACATCACTGTGTGCTTCCGGCAAGGCGGGAAAGGCATGCCGACCGCCGAAAAACGGCACAAAACACTGGCGAGAGATAGACCTAATCTGGAGACGTCCAGACAAACTTTGGGAGAAGCAGTTATTTTGCTCTTCAGGATTTCATGGTATATGAACGGATTTGGATTGGACTTGGAGGGAACGAGGGAGATGGATTTCGGGTTAGAGAACTTGGACCAGTATTGCTTATTTAATGCATCCTACAATGCATTAAATGGGGGGAACATGCGCCATGGGTGCTCGGGATGTGTGGACGTCAGTCAGAACTGAATGTAGGCTGTTTTTTCGTGTTGGGGCTATTGTCCCCCTCGATTATCTCAGCGCAAAATCACTGATTTTAACCCTCCCATCTCGGGGGGTCTTCAACCGCCCCACCCTCAGGTTTTTCGCGGATAGCGGACGAACGGCGTGCGGCAGCGCGCCCAAATTTGGCATACCTTTTCCACATCAATTTGACATGCTAAATCAACTTTTGTAGGTCATCTAAATCATCTAGGGTCAACGAGTTAGTCATGGTCAAGTGAGGTCACCTCCAAAAAAGTTCAATCAGTCGTCACGCTTTAACGGATACTGATACTTTAATGAAACTTCCAGTGTTTGCTTATCTTTACGGATGCAACAAAACGTACCAGTTTATTTTTTTTTCGTTTTTGACTACATATAAATTTTGCGTATTTGCCATATTGCAGTTTAAACACATGATTCTGGGTCAAGTAAGCATTTTTTATTAGGGCAAGTCGACTTCCAACAACGTTTCTCGGTCTGCTCTACCCATTGGAAAAGGAAGATTAAAGAAAACTTGAAAACTCAAAATTGTGAAATTTCAAAAATATGCAATTTATATTTTTGGGAGCCCCAAAAAAAATTATAGCCCTGGTCGATATCGTTGTCCTTTTTTCATTCCAATTAAATTTTGTTTTTCATATATCCCACAAAATGAACTCCCCAGAGTAAAACAAACATAAGTCGTTAAACAAACATGTAAGTCGTGAAAAGTCGTGAAAATGTAGCCCCTGGTGACGTCACTTTTGGGGATGTTTTTTTTTGGGGGGGGGGGGTGGACCCGGACCCTACTCGTCGAGCGCTTTCAGATGACACCTCATGCTTAGTTTGGATTTTAGAGGGGGTCTTCAACCGCCCCCCCCCCCGCGAGACGGGGTGGGAGGATTTGACAGGTAAGACGGCGCGGGTTAATACAATTGAAATCAATAGCAAAAAATGAAATTGAAATCGTTTGATCTAACGAAGATCATGCACGAATGCGGGTTGAGGGTCTTTGGCCAGATCGCCATTTGGCTCGGTTATGGTCACTGGAGCACAACTCAAGATTTGCTAATCCGAGCATATCCGACCAATCAGATGAAGTCAACCTTCATCGTGGTTCGATCAAGCTACTGACGTACTACTCCTACGTTCGATTTTCAGAGATAGACTGAAAGGACTCCAATACGTCAAATAAGTGCTGTAAACGACAATACAAGCAATATCTTAGATAACATTTTATACTTCAGTACAATGTGTCTCGTTTTCGGATAACCTGCCAGAATGTTTATCATTCGCCAGCGACAAACTAGTTGACAATACTTGAAGTGAAACTGATGCACACATGTCGGACATGTGTGCTGTGGACGTTTCGATGCGGTCAATGGCTTTTAGGAAGCAATTTATCGATTCGACGCCCGTGCCATTTGGTAGCATGCTATTTGGAAATGTTCCTGAAAGGTGGTACATTCCGATACTAGACACAAAACAAGGCATTTGCAGGTAAGTAGCAAAACAAGGAGTTCTGTCGGGATCATGACTAGTTCCCATTTCACGTAGACGTGGCCATAAACAATCGAGAGTGGCGCGTGAGCAATCGTTAGCTGCTGGATTTTCCCGAACGGCGCTGCCGAGCCCCACTTATAGGGCACTTCTGTCCACCGTCAGCCTGCAGACAGACCTGTCATGTGCTGTAATGGTGTGCTGTAACGACTGGGTGTTGTCCAGCATCTGCAGTGTTGGCTGCAGCCTTCTGTCCACCGTCAGCCTGCAGACAGACCTGTCATGTGCTGTAATGGTGTGCTGTGGCGACTGGGCGTTGTTCATCGTCTACAGTGTTGACCACAGCCTTCTGTCCACCGTCAGCTTGCAGACAGACACATCATGGGCTGTAATGGTGTGCTATGGCGACTGGGCGTTGTTCATCGTCTACAGTGTTGACCACAGCCTTCTGTCCACCGTCAGCTTGCAGACAGACACATCATGGGCTGTAATGGTGTGCTGTGGCGACTGGGCGTTGTTCATCGTCTACAGTGTTGACCACAGCCTTCTGTCCACCGTCAGCCTGCAGACAGACCTGTCATGTCTAATGTTTTTTCCCCCTCATTTGGCTAGCTCTCCGTCAGCCAGACCTCAGGGCTGTAATGGTGTGCTGTGGCGACTGGGCGTTGTTCATCGTCTACAGTGTTGACCACAGCCTTCTGTCCACCGTCAACCTACAGACAGACCCACCATAGGCTGTAATGGTGTGCTGTGGCGACTGGGCGTTGTTCATCGTCTACAGTGTTGACCACAGCCTTCTGTCCACCGTCAGTCTGCCCGCAAGCTCGTTGCATTTCGTCGTTTTGTCAGGTGGCGCGTGCACACATGCAGCACTGTAACAGCAACGAAACATCACACTATCGAGTGAAAAGAAATTGACGACAGAAAAACGCCGAATGCATTGTGCATCAACTCTCCTAGACAGCCTGTGACCCCTCCCCCAACCCTTACCAGCCACCCCAGCCCACAGAATGTCGCCAAGCTCACGTCGCCACATCATGAGCCCTTCCAGTCGACTGATCCGCTACACAATTTCCGGCATCTGAGGCGGCGGATGCAGACGCGGTCGGACTACAAAGCGGGCACCCCTTCCGGTGCGGTGGTGCGGCTCGAGAGCGTGCCTCCTGCCGAATCTCGCGACGTGTCGCGGCACTCCAGAGTGGCGGTCGGCGTCCTCTCGCCGGGACGGAGCGTGCGACGCGTATGCGTGGCCCATTCAGGCGGCAGTCGGTGTGTGCGTCGGGCGGTCCGGACCCTACAGGCAGCAGCAGCACGCCGCGAGTGGCGTGCTGCTGCACCGGCTGAGTCAGAGACATGGATCTTCTGTCGACAGCGACGCTGGCTGGGGGAGAGGCGAAGAGTCATGCCCGATCGATCTCACGCTCACCTGATTCACGCACCTGGGCGCCACCCGGCAGGGGCCCGAGGCGTGACGAAGCCGACTCATTGATTAGCTGACTCACATTCTAAGCGGCGTCGGTGTCCAGAGTGGCGTCGGACAGCAGCGCCAGCCGGACCCGACCGTGGCGCCCCCGTTCGGAGCCGGCTGGCGTGGGAGACGTGACAGGGGCGGGTGTGGGGTCGACAGGCAGGGCATGAGTCATTGCTGTAGTGCACACCTATCCGTGCAGCTGGCGTATTGATGGCGCAGACATGGCACCGCAGCCGCCGCAGTAATGGCGGTGTGGGCTCTCGCGGTCCAGGGGTGTCGAGGGTGCGGAGGTCGCCCTGGGAGCAAAGGCATCTTGTATCTGCCAGCGTCACAGTCGACTCTCTCGCCATCGACTGGATGGTGCGAGCTTGCCAGCTCCTTATGCCCTGATTACGACGTATCCCCTCCGTACGGTATGGAAATTATCTGGCTGTGGTGAATACTTGTTCGACTGAAATTCGGAAGGAATACCCGGCGCTTAAGAAGATCAGCAAGCACAGGTATAGTGTCACAAAATGGATACGGACTTGTTAAACATCACGTAACTGGAACGGTTAAAGCATATTAGATGTGTCCAGTGTTCCTTCATTCATGCTCATGCTAATTTGTTTGGGTGCTTCAGAAGCATTGCGAAACTGCAGGCGCTCAAAAAGGACATCACATAAGGATAGTATTCGTTGCTGCATGTGCTACTCGATGAACAACGAAGCGGCACACTGCGGGTGGCGTGCGAAGCTTCTGAAGGAAGCTATAGATTCCGTCAGATGCTTCGTATGAGGCCTGGTCCCAGGTGAGTTGCACGCCTGGCTCGAGGATGCGGTCGAAGTCAACATCATTAGTTTCTTGAATATTCATTTGACTTAATAATAACGAGTGCTGCTGATTGCCTTCTCGGGCCTCTTCATTGCAGTATGCTCATAGTTCAACTGGTTGCGACCTTAGATGAAAATATGCAAATGAGTAGAGGAATTCAGAGCTTAATCGGACCGAAACACTGGCAAGAGTTCCAGTGGTTTGACTACCACAAATGTTGATGACGTCATTGAACGTCATAAGAATTCATGCTGCACGCAGACACCCACCCGGTCCTTCTACGTGAGCTCTTGCGATTGTGAGAATGGATGAAGTGCCCGAAAATGAATGACGCTGAATATAACACAACTGTGTGTTCTGCTTGCGAAGGACCGCTAAAACTGGCGCCCCCTGCTTTGGAACGGCGGAGCGAGCTTATCTCAAGTTGATCGTTATGTGTAATGCACCATCTGATCGACGTGTAGACTCTTGAAGTGAAATGTGCCAAGTACCCGATGAACAGGCTCACAGGTATCGAGGCTCCTACTACTGTAAGGTGAGTTTGTAGAGGTGGATCTTTAACACTCTTTTTAGAGTATTATTTGGTGCATGGTAGGGGGATAATGCAGAATGTTTTTCAACATGGTACGGGAAAGAGCTATCCGATTTTTCATGGTAATAGAGGAATGGAAACGCCGGTGAACAGCGGTAACTGGGTTAAGGTAACCAACCCGAAAAAAAGCAAGAAAATCGCATAGTTTTACAAGTATGTAAAACTATACTTATATAGTCGTCTTGGATCACCCCTTAAACACCAGGAAAGAGAGTTTACACTGTCAGAAGTGGTCAAATATATTTTCGGTGCATGTACGGCTTGGAATCGGAGGGGGGTGGTGCTCTAACAACCCACAGATACCCTATGCGCATAGAGGATAGCCAACTTACGACTGCTGTTCAGGGCTATCTCACCCGTCTTAGGGGAAGGGGTCGTTTTACTCCGGTAAGGGGTATCCGCGAGAGTAAAAACGATGGTGCAAAGAGCGAAGTTTAAAGTATCACTTCCTTTGTCATTTTTTATGTGTAAGTTTCAACCTCTTGTCATGTAATGTTATTGACCTAATTCAGGTCAAAGGGAACGACCTCCAAAAGTGTTTCCGGGATCGGAAAATCATCTAAATGCAAAGATATTGAAATGGTAACTTGCTTTATGAGTAAAATTAGGCAGCTCCTATGAAAGCCTATTCCAGATTTCTGTTCCAGTTCTGGCAAGTGACCTGAGGTCAAACCCAATTTTTGACGATTTTTCCTATTTTTATAATGTGTAGGGTTTTTTTGAAACCGCATTTTTCTTGATACGCATACAGAAATGCGAGAAGTTTCTCATCCAATGCAATTCACCTCCATCAAGTGACCTGAGGCCAGGTCAAAATAAAGTGTCGAAAGTGGGAAAAACGTGTCCAGACACTCCTGTTCTTGGGCATTGCAAATTTGCATGGCCAAAATAGTATCAAATATATAATATGCATTGGACTACTTAAGTTACCCAATGACATCAAAACCATTAATCATAGTTATGGCTAAGATTTTCATAGGTGATTGTCGGATAACGATTCTTTTTTGGGGGGTGGGGGTTCATGTGAAAATAATATAGTGAAATGGAGCTCGATTTTCTTCCGTGGTGCATGATTTGTCTATTGTCTAACACACAAACATTGTGTCAAGCAAGTCTATGCAGATGCGTAGTGGCGTTGTATGATCTAAATTGACTATGATCTAATTTGGTCACATGCATGCAACATGCGAAAATGACAGCTCTGCCCCCTTTATGAGGCGCATGTATCTCCGCATGCGAAATGTTTTCGGATACATTTTCTAGAGCTGAGCGTATGTCTCGAAAACATTCCTGATCTTTGTTTACTTGGTCTGACGGGTGGCGTGATCGGGGACTTTGAGGTCAACAAAATTCAACTTCGCCCGATTAATTTTGTACAGCTGCCCACTGCACTATGTTTCATTGCGATACATGCATTTGTTTCGGAGATGCGGGTGCGGCTAGAAAGGGTCGATCGGTGGGAACATGTGAAGACACGCCGGTGACCGTCTAATTAATCGACTTAGATCGACATACGACCTCACACAGTTGTGCAAGCCTCTCCGTTCGTGGGACGGAAACTTTGCTGTAAGACAGCCAACAGCATATAAAATTCATTATATGCATTTTCTGGCACAACCGTTTTTCAAATTAATTTGAATCAAAAGGACTTGTACCACACATGGCTTGCCTTCCGAAGCCGATTACCATTTGAGGCTGGTCCTCTTGGGATTCATAAGTTCGACATCACTTCAGACAAACGATGCATCGCCCACACAGGTGAAACAAAGTTAGTTATCCAACCCACGGTTCCTACAAGACTGACAGATCGTACAAGGCTGACTGGCCAGTCCGGTCGCATGCGAGTTTACCGTGCCTAGATATGAGCGCTTGCAGTAGCGCAACCGGGCTTTTCCTAAGAGGGGGAGCCCGATCCGACAATGCAACGAACAGTTGTATTGGCATGCCGGGGGACCGGGGGAAACGCTCTCGGCACACTTCGCGAGCAGAGTATTTTTGGCACTGAGCGGTGAAAATCTCAAAATGTCTTGCTTCATCTAGTGCATTTTTAGTTCCTAAAGATGGGGAGGGGGCTGGCTGTCCCCATTTGGCCGCGCCTCTGTGCGTTGGTGTTCCAGGAATGCCGAGAGCGATTCTTGTCATTTTCATTGTCGATAATGCTACTTGGCAAAACTTGAGCTAAGTTTTAGTGCGGAAAAGCTGTATTCAGTCGCGGTTGGACTTTTTTGTGAATTCCTTACGATAATGTACGGGGCGTTTCAGATAAAATTCACGATATCTATTTTCGGGCATGACCATTATTTAATTCAATGGGAATAGGATGTATACGTAACACACGTGGCTCGCGTAACACAAATGCGTAACACAAATGATTCGCGGGTTGCGTATAACTATACACGTAGTAAATTTCAGTGGCTACCTTTGAGGAAACACAGAAAATATAATGCCATTTATGAATCATGTCTATTGACACCTTAACGTATATGCTATTTATCTATCGCAGCTCTCGATTTGTTGACGTACCATTCTCTGGTTGCCCGATCACTCCGTGGGTGATGCTCGCTGGTGTTTACAATGACAACGGTCCAAGCATCGTTGCATTATATCATTTTAGCAACCTTTGTTTTTCGGACGTGCCACACTCGAGGCCTGTTATATCTAGCAATATCTCCCAAAATATAGCAATTTTTTGTGCCAGTTCTACCCGCTAGTTATGGTTAATCGTTGCCTGACAAGACAATTTCGGACCGGTTGTGATATTTATGCTTCATTTAAGATTTTAAAGATAAAACACAACATATGATATCCCTTTACCAATGTCACAAACACTGGCGTGTTGTACATGCCAATTGCTTAGGTTACTGGTGCGGTAGGAACGGTGAGGGGACAGAGAAGCAAACCCCCAAAAGTGCCTGTGGAAAATTTAGCATTGGCTAAATTTGAAGAAATCACATCTTCCCATGCAAGTCTAACAAGACGTTGCATGGGAAGAAGCGACTTCAAAATGTCCTTTTGCTCTACCCTCAAACCTGAGATTGCCTTCCTGGGCTCTTGTTCCAGGTCCAACGAACAATGACCAATTTCTACATCTCCTTTTTGACCGTCCCTTCTGGGTCTGATGTGCATAGTACTATGATGGAAATATTTGTAATTTCTGAACCAGAGATACTGAACCTAAATAGCGCGGCGATGTCTGAGATAGTCATTGGGGTATATGCATTAACAGAAGATTACATGTGACCTGGAGTGAAAGCATTACTTCTCAGACATTTGCTTGCTTTCATCTATGTTTTGTTGTTTGACTGAATTTCCCACAAAAATATGCACAGTTGCATCACATGACGAAGTGTGCAAGGTGGGCAAAATATGCTCAATGTATATTTTGTGACCCAAAAAGAGTGACTGATTCCCTACTTTAGCCCGTCTGCACTGCTTTACTAACTGTTTTCCCGGTGCGAAACTTCAGCGTAGGAACTTACGCAATTGTCCCTACTTGACGACCAATTTTGGTTTTTGTTTGCCCTTGGCCCAGCTGGTATGTGGTCTCCTGTGTACTTGGATACATGACCGCAGATTTTCAACCTCTTCCCTGGCACATGAGAACCCTGACGACGGTCATGAACATGGCTGTCAAAGCACAATTGTAGGGTCATGAAACTGAGAAAATCGTGATTTGCTTGTGATTGATCTGTGACGTAGCTGGTCCGTTTGGATCCATTTTTACATCATCGAAATCATCTAATCTGGGCTACCGTTTGCTAGGCATATCCCAAGACAATAAAGTACTAGTTTCTCGAAGTGTCAGGCGAAAGTATGTTCCAACCAGTAAATGGAAGGTGACAGACACACCAATTCATCTCATGGAGGGTTCACAATCCTGGATTGTTATCCTTTCATGGCATCATGACCTGGGCGAATCTACTGACTTGTGATTGTCGAAAACCGAGCTCAGAAAAAAACATTACTGTAGGCCTTCAGCACCTGATGCATGGTCGGATATTTGCATGCTTTTCATAGACGAACTTGTCGGCATATCGCGATTTCCTGATAAAAATATTGCGAGGAAAACCTGAGAGATGTGGAACTACAAACCCCAATGCCAACCCGCATTAATCCTCGCTCATGCGATCCATTTTGCCAGCTGGAATCTCAATGTTCGTATTCGCTGGGTAATTTCGCACATAACCAGTCCAATTCCTCCCAATTTCTATGCTTCAGTCTACCTGGTGATGATCCTGGAGTGGTAGAATGTTAAAGTTTTGGAAATATTTTTTAATGGCAGCTTTCATCGAGCCCTGCACTTGTTACCGATCGGCGCCCTAGTTATTTATGCTGGAATCAACACCATGTATAGACATTGCATGTCATCGTATCCTAATTCATTACATATGTAGGCGACAATTTAAGTCGGGCTACTGTCTTTGCATTGCAGCAAAAGAAGCTGAAGTGGAGGTAGCTGGTAGCGTCTGTCAACGGATTAATTTGGAGATGACGAAGACTAATACTGATGAATTTGAAGGCGGCATGTTGTCCCTTGCCCATGCCATCCCTCGTCTTCCGTGGCGTATTTGTCCTCGATATCCATGACTGCACTGCCTTTTAACATATGGTGTGTGTTTGTATGTATGTTATGCTTGAAAACGCTCGGAAACAAACTTTCTGATGTCATCCTATATTATAAGAGAATGCTCAGACTCATCTAGCTAGGCACATCATTAAGGATGCTCAACATGGAGTTCGACCTGGGAAATCTTGTTCCGCTAACCTACAAGAGTTCACAAAGTATGTTACTAGACAAAGAGACAATCAAACTAGGATATATGTTGTGTACTTAGACGTTAGCAAAGCTTCTGATAAAGTTCCACACAGGCGTCTAGTCTAATTCAACAACTAAAATAGCATAGGATTGATCGAAAGCTCTAGGTTGAATTGAGGCATGGTTGAATGGGCGGAAACAAAGGGTAGTGTTAAATGATATAATCTGAATGGAATGATGTCCTGAGTGGAGTGGAGTGTAACTGTTCTAGGTCCACTTCTCTTCATCATCTTCACGAGCAACATTGAAGTAGGGCTGATGAATTGGTTGTTCATGCTTGCTGATAAAATCAAGTTGTTAGGAGTGGCTCCAGTGACACCAGTGATCAGCGAGTAATATTTCATCAGACTTGGAGGTCCTAGAAGTGGGCTTATCAATGACGGATGTCTTTCAACTATGAAAAGTGCACAGTTATGCATATTGGGTCTGGGGGTGAGGCTTTCAAATATACAATGGGAGATAGGGAACTAGACGCTATTGAAAAGGAACGCATAGTCTTCGGTGTGTTGGTTTCAAGTGATTTTAAAGCAGTACAACAATGTACCTCCATCAGGAACAGGGCAATCAGAAATCAGAATGCTGTGATTAATTAGTAGAAGTGTGAGGCATAAGAGCAAGGAAGTCATAAAAAACTGTTCTTAGCGTTTGTGTAGCCCCACTAAGAATATCATGAATAGGCATGAATCCCTTACTCAAAGATATATATATATATATATATATATATATATATATATATATATATATATATATATAACAACACACACATATATATATATATGTGTGTGTGAGTGTGTAGAGATGCGGTGGCGCACCTGCCTCCGCCCGTGCCCGGAGGTGCGCGGCGCGGTAACCGGTCTCAAGCACGGGGAGCAGCAGCGGCGTGAGCGGGGCCGGCGGCGCGGTGGGCGCCTCGTGTTGTGCGCACGTGCTGCGGCTGAGTGTGCCTCTGCGGCTGTGCGTCCGGAGAAATCCGGTGGAGACCTCGGTTCGTCTTGGCGGAGGAGTCGGGGTCGGGCCCGGGACGTGATGGCGTGAGGTTCCGGGTGCGATGCGCTATCCATCAGTGACCGAGCAGAATAGCGATGGAGATTGTGCCTCAAATACAGGAACTGAAGCCAGGAGACTCAGGTTCGCCAGCGAGCACTAAAACGTAGCCTACACTACGGAGCCTACCCTCGAAGCCTACACTACGGGGCTTACTCTCGGAGCCTATATATATAATGTATATATAAAGGTTTACAGCATTAAATATGTACTCACCCACACTCACTCACTTAAGCACTAACTGAAACATATAAAAACGTTGAAGGGTTGGATAGGGCCAATCTGAATGATGATGTTCTATTCATCACGTAGGGGTCATCAATTCAAGTTAGACATGTCGAGGTGCAGGTCAGTTAAGGCAACAACAGGTTTTCAGTTTAAGGGTAGGTGATCAAAGGAGTAGGCTGCCTGCTGATGTTTTGGGGGTCCCTCATTGAATGTACTTAAAAAGAGAGAGTACACATTTTTTAGAATGGAGAATCTTGTTTGCGGTTCTAATTAGCGGTGGTTGGGATGAGACTTAGGTTAGTAGGCATACACGGTGCAGGCCCCTTTAAGCAGGCATGAATGGAGTTGAACATTACTGATGAGGCACTATCCACTCGTGTGTTGCGCGGGATCGAGTTAATAAGTCCAGCTAGACATTGGTTAGTGCAGCTATTGCAGCTAGTGTAGGATATTGGTGGATATTTTCTTTGTAATTTGGGATGTGATATTGATTGGGGGGGGGGGGGCTGAGTATCTTTTTGTCGAGGCTTATGGTATCTTCTCTTTACGGGCTTAGCTCAGATGGCCCCTGTGGCTCATATGTCTGGTCACTTTATGACCTGATCACTTTAGGATGTGGACTGACCGGACGCCGTTCCTTAGACACACATCTAAATAAATTCCAACTTTCTCCATCCAAATGACGGATGCCGCATTTGGACGGTTTTGTCGCCACCACCGGAAAACGCGGCACCCTGCAGCGAATCAGAGCCTGATATTGCTGAGCGCATAGTTGGGTTGATATTCTAATAGAAGTTGCCGGTCAGGTCACTGAGCTATGACCTCACTTCTGTAGGCATGCTGAAGGATGTTTTTGCGCTGTAACCGTAGTTGTGTGCCCGTCCTATAGTAGTAAATGTGTTTAGATGTTTGTCGTTAGTTCGTGTTTTAGCTAATGTCAGATCATGCCCTCAACATTGGATATCTTCTCGCAGCTAATCGATGCCATTGGCCTGAGATAAATCTGGACGAGCTTGGATTCGTGGACATTTTTATGGATGAACACCCAGTCAGTGTCCGATGGCTGACCCTTAGCGCGATGGGTTGGTCAATATGGCCCGCCCGTTTTTTTTTCTTACGCACCAATAAGATCAACCAAAATAGGTACACAGAAGTATTGCCAGTCCTCTTACACTTTCATATATGAAGATATATCCTGGTCACTTACCGCATGTATCTACCTTCTAGTCTGTAGCCAGATTCAAGAGATACATTAATATTTCGCACTTGAGGAGTATGAAAAATCCTGGCTCATTGCTAGGGCTAAGTATTCTTTTACGGTCAAAAACCTCTGCTAACCTCCACTGCTTTTGGTCTGGTGATGTTCGATCGTTGGAAGAGTGATCATGAAGCAGTAGTCGGTAGTGAAACGTTGGCAAAATAACTACTCTTGCTGTTGGAATTCTTCAAAATCGCATGTCATGTCACTAGTTAGAAATCTGATAACGTAGATGTGTGAAACTCAGTGTCCACAAGAGATGATCTCCGTGATCGATTGATAGTATCGTATCTACTGTGATGGAGGAGGACATCTGCCACTGTCCCTCCCCTCCACTGAGTGTCAGAAACAAAGCTTGTTTTCCTCTCCAGTGTGTGTGGCAAATTGCCGGACTTAGCATCAGTTCGCATGGCTGACAAGAGTGTCTTCATCTATTTGAGCAGCCAATAACGTGGATATGCGCAATTGTTCCTGCTCGTGTGCAGTGAGACTGACTTCAAGTCCTGCTGGCATCGTGAAATTCTGCGATGATTCGGTTACAGGTGATGCCGACAACATACACAACTTATCAAGCCAAGAATGAAGACCAAGGCATCTCGGGGTTTTCTTCAACAGCACAAGAACCTTGTCTTGGCCTTGTTTTGGGTTCTATCGAAACCGTTCGAGAAGGCACCGGAGGCGACGCCACCGGTGCGTGCTGTGCATCTCCTCCACCGTCACAGGCAGCCTGCGGCCTGCGGCACTCCCACTTAGAGGTCGTCGGGACATGGTGACGGTGAAACGCCAACTTGAGCTGAAGTCGACGGAAGTTGGCGTCGAGAAGTCGACGCTGTTGTGGCAGTGCCGCGTGATCTCAATCGGGTGACGTCGATCGATGCAGGAGCGGCCGGGGCGGGCTGTTTTGTAGGCGACTCGGCTGTTCCGCTGTCGCTGCTCAGTCTCCGGATGCGGGGTGACGTAGGACCTGTCGGAACTGACCACACCGGCTGATTCACTGTTGCGATCTCCGGATGTTGGGTCATGTAAGAACAGTCGGGGCTGACCACATCGGCTGTTCTGCTGTTGTAGCTCGGTCTCCAGATGTGGGCCGACGTCCTGTCGGGGCTGACCACATCGGCTGTTCTGCTGTTGTAGCTCGGTCTCCAGATGTGGGGCGATGTGGAACCTGCCGGGGCTGACCACGCTGGCTGTTCTGCTGTTGTAGCTCGGTCTCCAGATGTGGGGCGATGTGGAACCTGCCCGGGCTGACCACACTGGCTGTTCTGCTGTTGTGGTTCAATATATACATGCGGGGCAATGCGCCAACTGGATGGATACACCCTCATTTTCGTACACCTCCCCGGATGGGTGTGCCGTAAAGTCAAGGCATGGAGTTAACTGCATCATGGTTGTAACAGATTATTGCAAATTATGGGCAAAGGATCCATCTTGACCCATTTATAATGACGAAAGCGCAAGAAGTGTTTCATTTGTTGGGCTATTGATGTTACACGAGCCTATGCATACGGCTGTGATATTCACAGACTGGAAATGTGCTACACATAGGCATAAAAAACATATGCCAAAAGAAGTCCGTTGCAAAGGAAAGCTTTCGGTTTAAACTAATGAATTGAGGCGAGAAATAAATGAAGACTAAAAAAATGAAGCGGGAATAAAAACTAATTATGGTGAGCTATCGCAGACTAATGGGTCGCAACTTAGCATGTTTTGGAGAATACATTTACCACGAACGGAAAGCTTTTTCGCATATTTGAATGCTAATTCAGGGAGCATGCCTTTCCGGTATCTCAGTACCATACACGTGCACCTGCATGCAGCTTAATACCTCGTGCGGATGCACCTCTCCAAGCGCCTGAATACATCGTAAAGGTATATTTTCTCCATGTATATCTGTATATAACTCTCGACATCAGTTTTCCAGGTAGGTGAATACCAATTGTGGATGGATCTCTCCAAGTTCCCAAATACCGTGCACATTTATCATCTGTGCGCTATGCATAGACCATCCTCGGGGCGAATGAGTCTCTTCGGGTATCTATATTTCATCACACAGTGCAGGATTCTTCGGAGCGATATATACCACACACGGAACGTGCTTCTAGACGTCCAAATGCAACGACGCAATGTGATATACCGGAGGCAGGGTGGGTATTTCCGGATATTAAAATATCGACACGCCTGGACGAACGAGAACGTCTCCGAGCATCTACAGGTAGGCCAGCGCACGCGACGAGTCTCAAGGGTCACTACTGCGGAACGAGCTACGCCAGAGCACTCTAGCACTGATCAATGCTAGATACGTTCTGTTTAGCCCAACTTGTGGCGACTTATGAGCCGCTTACACAGTCTGAAATGCTACCTGCTAGCAACCTTTTCCCTCCATGCTGGAATGGAAATACGCATATGCGTGACAGTCAATGACGCAGGATATCTACCCTCCGAACTTCGAAACGTTCGTAAATTCAGCGCATGATAGGAATAATACGAATTGGTTTACTTGGAAAACATGATCTCCATAGTACATCAAATACTGCGTTTTGGCTCGCCAATTCCGGCCAATCAATGACTAAGCATCGTGTGGTGCCAAGTGTCGCTTGAACTTACGTCCATTCAGCTTATTTTAAGCTCACGTACATTTTCCACGTTCCAAATACATCCGATGAGCACGTTCTGAGCGCGGTATCGCTCCAACTGTTCGCCTTTTTCGTATAGATTCCCTTCCCTTTCCTTTGCCTTCATCATGTATGTTTATTTACCGGCGGTGTGATGGTGCGCGGTTTTTGCGCGCCGGCCGCTGCGGCTGGATGCCTGGCACCACACGTGACACCGCCCCCCCCCCCGTGGGGTCAGGTGCAGGCCGTGTTTATGGCGCTACAGCTGTGCCGGCGGGGGCGGCGGGCGTACTCGGCGCGCACGAGCGTGCTGCATGACGAAAGCAACCCGCCACCGTGTGTTTACAGCACCACGCGCCGCTGCGACCTGAGCGCACGCCTGCCGTGTCCCAAGCAAGCAGGAGCAGGATCCCTGGAGGACTCGGCGGGGCTGGGTCTTGCAATATATTGGATGGTTTTTATGTTCCAAGGTATCGCAGCATATCAGCTGATCAATGCGCAATTAGATCCAGGAATATCGGGATCAAGTCGTAGGATGCGGTTTACTATATTTAATTTGTTCATTCGGTTGCTAGGCAATAAAGTATAAATATGCGTGGTAAGGGGGGGAGGATTCCGAAAGAAGTTTACTCTCGCAATGTTCTCACTAAACATTAGCATTACTACATGACGGATTCTGTTTTCTCTTGACAAACGCCATCATTATTTATCACACTTCCGCTCAGATCCGCCTATAGCCGAAGTTTGCGGAGGGCGCAAATGGTAATATCCATGTGAAGAGAAGGAATGTTAATTGTCACCCGACACACACACACACACACACACACACACACACACACACAAACACACACACACACACATACGCATATACACATATGCACATAACCATCTGCATATTTGTATATCATTGTGCTTGGACATCATAGCTTCTTTCATGTTTACTGTTGGAGTGAAGAGGACATGCACCTTTGGCAAGTTTTTGGTCTAGGTTTTCGATTGATCGTGCTGTCTTCTTCACTTAGTTAGATAGTTGGTGAATTGCTTCACCAACTGACACGCATAGTTGCATTCAGTTATTGACGTTTCGGATTCAGACATGGGTCTATTTTCAAAATACACCGCTCTGCACAATGCAAATGAGCCCACAGGTCTACTCAAGGCACAAATTAAGTACAGGTTTCACTCGAGCTGTTCTGGAAACATCATCTTGCATTTCGTCAGTGTCTGAAGGGCCACTCAGAAAGCACATTTATTCCTATTTTAACTAGGTTGGAGTGACTATGTCCCACTAAGTCACACATCTCCCAGTTGTTTTTACTGCCCTGCACCCCCTTTTTTGTTCGTCCGTTATCCCATGGTGCCAACGCAAGGTCACCATGCTGGCAGAGTATACTTGGTGCATTCTTGTTTGTTTATTTATGATGTGTGTTCACATATGCACACAGGCTCAAGACCAGTGGCGGCGCCCTGGCACTGTCTAATCGAGTTTTTTCAATAAACAAATACTATTTTGTGTGACGTGTTTATTATTATCTCAATGGCCAATTCAAAGCTGTACAATCGGCGTAAAGTATTGTTATGAGCTATTCCAATACGTGTTGTGAACACGTATGTATACGTGTTGATGAACACGTATATATGTATGAACACATATACGTATTGTGTCCAGTGTGAACAAGGTTAAGGCAGACTTTCTTCACCAACAGGGTAGTAGAACACTGGAACCAACTGCCAGAAAACATTGTCAGTAGCAGCACATTGAACATCTTTAAAAACAGCATAGACAATCATTATAAGAATAGAGGGCTTGCTTTTCAGTATTACAGGGAGGGCTGATTGACAGATTTGGTGGGCAACTGGTTCAGTGTACAGAGTGCAACCAAGAAGGGCCCTTGTGGCTCATAGTTCCACTAATCTTTTATGTCTTTATGTCTTTATGTGTTGCGGCCAATTATAAGAAAATAATTAACTGTCCACGACCACATCATGGCTAATGCATTTCGAAGCAGGGCTCCCTCACTAAGCGGACAGTCCTTCCCAGCGCTCAAACGAACCTGTGCAAAATCAAAACTGCTTAAAGGTTCGTTCACTCCGATGCATATGAGACTGTAAATTGTTGTGCTATGAGCGCCTGATTTGTTTCCAAGGGCCAGGAATAATCCTAACCTAGTCAACCACAAGGCTGCCGGACCCGATTTCTTCATCGTACGCAGTTTTTGATGACGCAAAATAATCATATGATCCTATAAAATAGTACTATAATTACATAGGATTATATTTATTAGGATTATAAGTACATACTAAATGATAATCGTATAATCCTATTTAATAATCTTATCCAATGCTCCAATAATGGGAGTGTTTCCCTTTTATCAACATTGATTCTTTGCAATCACTTTTGAAATTGACATCTTATTTATTCGTACGACGTCACTAAAACTTGGCCAGCTGTTCCTACAAGATACTGAGTGGCCGGAATTCTGCTGGATTGTTTACAGCCTGTCGTAGCGCTCGCAGAGATTGGGTTCATTCTTACTGCAGACGCCAATGTTAGCCTGTCCGGTTGGAGTTGTTGTACAATGAGCGAAGTAAGACTTGTGGACGCGTATTTATGTGCGCCTTTCGACGGCAGAACTCACTATGAAAAGCTCAACATAGAGTCGGAGCTCCAAGGCTTTATGGACTGCAGTGGCACAGCACAATAAGTGTAGGTGATAATTTGTGTTAAAATGACTGATAGCTCTGATTTGGGTCTCCTTTTAATATATTACCGGCTTTAGTATTATATGTGCATATATACAAAGATTATTGGTTAATTGAACAAGTAAATGCAGATTACAATGACACAAGATAGCCTGTGGTTATGGTAGTCTCCATTGTGCTTCCTTATCCTTTCCTTAATTGAGCGACCTACATATGTATATATGCATACACATATATATAGGCTTTGCCGCTAATCTTCCTTCTGCTGCCATTGTATTCCGAATGAATCCGAAGCCAGGTAATGCATTTAACCACCAACTAAAATATCCGCGAGGCCAATCTTCCAGCTCTTCTATCTCCGGAACCACATTTTGATTATAGAAATTTGAATCGAAGTCATAACCCTAAGGTTGGATGCGATTCGTGTTCAGGTTCTTCTCTCGGTTACAAAGAACGCTATATATTGGTTTATTATCTGAAAATAACGCAAAGTTCCTAGCATTTGCTTCGACATATGCTTCAGGTATTTTAACACACGAACGGTAACGGGACCGTTCGGTGTAAACCACAAAACAACTGAGCATTTTGTTGGCGTGCGGTACAGTGGAATTTATTGCGATATATGGAGCTAACTAACTAGTCATAGCCGTTATGGATTGGATTTATGGAAGAACGGGACGACGTGTTAAGAGTTCTGCTGACAATTAAGCGCAAGATTTCCCGCCGCTGCCTGCAGACGTTCGCAGGCTGGTCGAGACTTGGCGGAGGTGTCGGTGATAAGGGTGCGTCATAATCTCAACAGCGTGTAATATCCGCAGGCACACAACATCCACACAAGCAATAGCTCGAGCTCGCACTCATCGAGGCGACGAGTCGATACAGACTATCGTAGAATATCCCGGGGAGTGGAGATTAAACACATAATTTGCGAAGCAAAATTAATGTATTCTGCAAAGCTATGTGGACAATTGCGACGTATTCAACACAAGCTATGTGAGCACAAGTAAACTATGAAGTATACCTAGCCCCAATATCAAGAAAAAGGCAGGCGATGGAGTCTGCAGTGTCGTGTCGAGTGCAGGCTTCGGTTTGTAAGGAAGCGATCGTGATTCAGCTCTCTGAGTGATGATCTAGGATGGGTACGGCATGCAGATAATTATCCTTCACCAAAAATGTCCTATAGTCCGACACATGCTGTCAAGACAGCAAGGAACGGGTTTAACGTGGTTGGTATGTAGTTATTTTGAGAAAAAATTGGACTTAGTACCATGGTGCCAATGTAACGTTCAAAGCGACCTTGAAATTCGAACGAATATGAAAACTAGGCACACGCTGCATTTTGAGGTAATGGAAACGTCGTGCACGGCATGTCTTCAGAATCCATAAGCCATGGCTCTTAAGTTAAAAATCCGCAAAGAGATGTTTGGATTGCCGCTGTGTGTCATGTTGACTGTGCGGTGTGCAGTGTGCAATGTGCAGTGTGCAGTGTGTAGTGTGCAGTCTGTAATGTGCAGTGTGTAGTGTGTAGTGTGCAGTGTGCAGTGTGCAGTATACAGTGTGCAGTGTGTAGTGTGCAGTATGTAGTATGCAGTGTGTAGTGTGCAGTCTGTAATGTGCAGTGTGTAGTGTGAGTGTGCAGTGTGCAGTGTGCAGTGCAGTGTGCAGTGTGCAGTGTGCAGTGTGCAGTGTGTGTGCAGTGGCAGTGTGTAGTGTGCAGTCTGTAATGTGCAGTGTGTAGTGTGCAGTGTGCAGTGTGTAGTGTGCAGTGTGCAGTGTGTCAGTGTGCAGTGTGCAGTGTGTAGTGTGCAGTGTGTAGTGTGCAGTGTGTAGTGTGTAGTGTGCAGTGTGCAGTGTGCAGTGTACAGTGTGCAGTGTGTAGTGTGCAGTATGTAGTATGCAGTGTGTAGTGTGCAGTCTGTAATGTGCAGTGTGTAGTGTGCAGTGTGCAGTGTGCAGTGTGCAGTGTGCAGTGTGCAGTGTGTAGTGTGCAGTGTGCAGTGTTCAGTGTGCAGTGTGCAGTGTGTAGTGTGCAGTGTGTGTGCAGTGTGTAGTGTGCAGTCTGTAAGCAGTGTGTAGTGTGCAGTGTGCAGTGTGCAGTGTGCAGTGTGCAGTGTGCAGTGTGCAGTGTGCAGTGTGTGTCAGTGTGTAGTGTGCAGTGTGCAGTGTGTAGTGTGCAGTCTGTAATGTGCAGTGTGTAGTGTGTAGTGTGCAGTGTGCAGTATGTGTGTGCAGATGCAGTGTGTGTGCAGTGTGCAGTGTGTAGTGTGCAGTGTGTAGTGTGCAGTGTGCAGTGTGTAGTGTGCAGTGTGCAGTGTGCAGTGTGTAGTGTGCAGTGTGCAGTGTGTAGTGTGCAGTCTGTAATGTGCAGTGTGTAGTGTGCAGTGTGCAGTGTGCAGTGTGCAGTGTGCAGTGTGCAGTGTGTAGTGTGCAGTGTGCAGTGTTCAGTGTGCAGTGTGCATGGTACAGTGTGCAGTGTGTAGTGTGCAGTATGTAGTGTGCAGTGTGCAGTGTATAGTGTGCAGTGTGCAGTGTGCAGTGTGCAGTGTGCAGTGTGCAGTGTGCAGTGTGTAGTGTGCAGTGTGCAGTGTGCAGTGTGTAGTGTGCAGTGTGCAGTCATGCTGTGCACGAACTACTCTCATGTTTCCCGGTGACATACACCAGTAGACGCGCATCTGGGCTGGATGCTAAATTATAACGCTGTGATCTTTGGTTGAAGAAAATACATTCCGACGATATTCTAAGGACTGCTAAAGCAAAACACAATGGGCTTTCAGATTGTCATGCTTAACGGGTATGTCGACCCCATCATGTTTCGCAAAGCCCCAATTTCAAACATTGGTTTTAAGCTTAGGACATTTTTATTGCTTAAGGTCCACTACAATGGCAATATTTAATTCACGCACTTCATAGTATATAAATTCTTATTAAATTCTTGAGACAACCTAAGTGCTATTGCAACACACAACCATGATAATCACTGCCGCACAGGCTCATACCAAGCCGACTACTGCGACTCAACAGCGCGACTCAGGTTGGCTCGGAAAGCCGGTGATAGTGGATTGATCCCGAGCCCATTCAACTTGTGTATTCCTCGGTAGCATACACGGCGCCTCCACGCTTCTGAGTGGATTTTCGGAAGTGTCCGGCAAGCTGCGCGTCTTGTCTTGTGTACATGTCTCTGATTGGCGCGCCGCCGATTGTACGATGGATGCAGCCAGGCCAGCTGGCTGTAATAATCGTCTGCACAGCTCACGCTGTATGATATAATCGATGAGCTGCTTGACAGTCAGCCACCTGGGTTCTTTCACAATAACTGACATGTGATCATATCGTCTCCTACCAGCCACAACTCGTGCACATAAATTCACGACTTTTTGCGCACGGTGCACCTTGATATCTGCACACGAGCCATTCATGTGTATGCAATATCGCACCAGGGACAGCACCAATGCCTGTACGATGTTCTTTAGCGCGGCGTTTGCGGTCACTTAACGTGCGTGAGACAATGCTACGAGGATTCCAGTACACTTTTAATCGTGCCATCGATATGTGTTTGATAATTCAGGTGGCTGCCAATGGTGATTCCAGTGCGTCGCATTGTTATACAGCCAGACACTACCGTACCACATATATTGAAGGTGACTGGCGACAAGTCTTTCAACGTTAATGGAGTTTCGACGACCATCCTCTGCCTTTTTGGTGCTTAATTCAATGCCATTATGGCAAAAGCGCTGATACATCGAGCTAAGTGCGTTCTCCATCCGGTAGATTAGCTGTCCCAAGACTCGCTTTTCCGCTGGTAATGATTTGTTTCTTATCTGCAACTTGGACGACAGTGACATTATCCGGCACGCAGAGGCTCAAGTCATTTCCGAACAGCATGTATAAAAAAACAGCTCAGAGCGCGACGTTGGAAAACCCCGCGAGAAGCGCTGGTTGCATTTTGTTTGCGGTAACCGTATTGGGCGTCAGAAAGTAATTTGGTTGTTTCCCCGATGGCCAGCCAGCAGCTGTTCCTGAACTACTTGATCGACCACCTTCATCACAGCGAAGAAACTTGTTATTGGGCGCGTATTTGCAGGATTTTTGAACGCCTTGCCCTTCGGAATTAGTGTACCCAGAACATGTTTCCACGTTTGAAGGACAATGCCGATGGCCAGGCTGGAGTTGGCTATGTCCAGGAGGAGGTGACCAGATCCGAACACGAATTGTTCGAACATGGACACGTTAATGCCGTCGATGCCAGCAGAGTTGGATGACCTCATCGACACCAGGGTCACGTGCAGCCTATCCATGTCGATCGGTTGTACCTTGAATGTGCCAACTTTATGGCACGAGGGAAGCAGTCGGCACTGGTGCGGTCGCAGCTGGGATGCTGGCAGCTGTGTCAGCTATTGTGGCGTAGCGATCACTCGGTGCTTCAGGTGTGGTGGTGACTGCAGCGCAGTGAGCGCGGTGTGATACGGCGATCTCCCCAGGCAGTCTCACCCTCGTACAGCGCTCGGCAGTCGCAGTGTGATACGGCGATCTCCCCAGGCAGTCTCACGCTCGTACAGCGCTCGGCAGTCGCAGTGTGATACGGCGATCTCCCCAGGCATTCTTACGCTCGTACAGCGCTCGGCAGTCGCAGTGTGATACGGCGATCTCCCCAGGCATTTACCGTACACCTCGCAGTCGCAGTGTGATCGGCCCCCGGGCAGTCTCACGCTCGTACAGCGCCCGGCAGTCGCAGTGTGATACGGCGATCTCCCCAGGCAGTCTCACGCTCGTACAGCGCTCGGCAGTCGCAGTGTGATACGGCGATCTCCCCGGGCAGTCTCACGCTCGTACAGCGCTCGGCAGTCGCAGTGTGATACGGCGATCTCCCCAGGCAGTCTCACCCTCGTACAGCGCCCGGCAGTCGCAGTGTGATACGGCGATCTCCCCAGGCAGTCTCACGCTCGTACAGCGCTCGGCAGTCGCAGTGTGATACGGCGATCTCCCCAGGCAGTCTCACGCAAGCTAACTAAAGACGTCCCACGCTCGTACAGCATGAGACTGTACGAGCTCACGTACAGTCTCAGACAGCCCGGCAGCCGCTGCGGAAAGCAGAGCGACACACATTCAAATACACATGCACATACGTTAATGTGTACATTCACTCGCATGTACGCGGCGCGATCGTCTGCCGCCAGAGCCAAGCAGAGGTGCGCTGCAGTAGTTGTGACTCTGCAGTTAGAGGTGGGGCTGCGTGTTGCCTGGCACGGCAATGTCTAAGTGGGGCAACCGAATCCAACTGATGCAGGAGTATCTGTGGAAACGCACGCCACTTAAGTTCAGATGCATCCACATATAGCACTAGTGTGCAATCGGTTTGGGACGGGAGGTAAGAAAGCAAGACCATGACATGAAAAGCAAATTGCAGGGCATTTATTCATATTAATCGGTATGTTAATGAGTAGAGAAACGGAAGACAGCCTGACGAAAGATAATCTAAGTACTCTAGCTTGATTTATGCTACGGTACTGTACGGTTTTTGGTATTAAGATATGTTATGCATGCAGCATAGTGGTATGACCAAACGTCAATGCTTGCTTTACACCGGTAACTCGCAAATTGTTTTTCGAACAACTTTTACATTTTCGAGTTGTGCTCAGGGCACATAGTTCACCCTCGCAATTGTATTTTTTTTGTCGGGAAGGTTTTTGTCCTCCGTAGTATCGACTACGGCGTTAGCAAAATAGAGAATGGAGTCAAAGACGAACTGACACACCCCTCCTCCGCTCGCAGCTTGCTTCAACACGCCTGAATATTGCGGACTGTGCCGATGTGGACCGCACGAGTGACGCTGATGCTACTCAATCAGCAGGACGTCCAACAACAGCTGAGCGAGTGTCCTCGTTCATGCTGACAACACCGGTGTGTCCAGCGCAGCTCCGATGCCATCCATTCATTGTCGGGAATTGGCTGAAAAGGCCTTTCACGTGATATAGCGAGTGGTTTCCAGCCTTCAGCAGCGCTGCGGCGAGCGGTGACAAACCAATGACGGCACCACTCTACAACGGGACTCGTCGGTTGAGCGGGACAACAGCAGTGAGAAAGTGTGGACCCGATGCATTTTCGAAAAAGAGGAACGAAGGGATAATGTTGATGCTAAAAGAAGTAGATTTAATAACGCATAAAAGCCAAGACACTACTCAAGAGGAGCATAAGTCGAGCCCTAGAGGCTAGAGGCATGTCCTCAGTCATGGCGGAAAATGCGATAGGATGGGTAATGCAGGTGCAACACGAAGCTTGCTGGAAGCGGTAGCATTTCTCTCCAAATCAAATAATTATGCAGACTTGGTGACATCAACCTAATATCTTAGCTTGCATAATATGACGTCATTTGCAACAACGCATGACCAATTTCGACTGTTTACGGTTGTAACATCGAATTGAAGTTTGACATTCATGAGTGATGTTTTTGCATCCGTTGATTAACATCGGCTGTAACAATTACTCGATAATTATTGTCTTCACGGCACAAATAAAAATTTCAACCAGCAGGACTTCTTATGAGGTGCATAACCGGCGATACTGCAAATGCTTGCATAACATAGTTTAATTTTCTTGTGGGATATCAGTGAGTCGTCACACCGAAGTATGAATGCGCGCCAAAAATAAAACTGCATTACATAACAAGTAACTCGTCTACATTCCTCTCCGACTTAAAATATTCGCAGCAGGTCATCCTTGGCAGCTCTTTAATACAGGATTTCGGTTCATCAATTAGTTGCTCATGTAACAATAGTGAGCAATAAGGACGATGCTACACGTTAATCTTGTTGTTTTCAATCGTTTAAATATTTTGATAGTCGCAATGCTATGGAGGGACAGACATCGACGGTCAAGTGCCACGGCAGCAATAAACGACAATCTGGGTCTTCAACCATGTTTTCCACAACGCCGTTAGTATCCCTTTGTGTTCCGGAGGAATTTCCACGGTGCCAAATTGGCAGCCTTTCAGTCCATTAACGACACATCGTCGATAGATATTGTGCTCGCTAAACGAACCGTCGCCGGTACATTTTCAAAAAACGGATGTCACCCTGGTAGGTGATTTCGTTCTGTTCGTACTTCGAGATGTTTTCGGCCTGTCCCGTCGTGTTTGTAAATGCCACTCTCGCGCAGACCGCAACCTCTGCCGGCGTGCGATTCGGCGTCTGACTGACTGTCACGGTATGCCATTTTTATGTGTCAGTTTTACGTTGAGAAATATCCGAGCCACGGATTGTTGGCGAAGCTCCGCCTCTCTTTCCCTATGTTGCCTTCTGGCATGAGACCGCTCCTGCGCCGATGCCGGAGAAGTGCGCGTGGAAGTGGGTGGGTGACTGCATGAACCAGGACAACCGCACCACACATGTGGCTCAGCTGGTCGCCGAGAACGGTTGCGTTGCGTTCAATCAGAACACATTTCGGCCAAGCAGGTTGCCTCCGTGCGCAGTTGATGTCAGTGGATGCCAATGGTACAGTTTATGTCAGTTGGTTCCCCTAGGCGTAGTAGGTGTCAGTAAATGCATAAAGGCGCAGTTAATGTCAGTAGATTCCCCCAAACTCAGTTAATGCCAATAGATTCCCAGCCTGAGCAGTCAGTCATTGTCAGTAGATTCACCCAGGCGCAGTTAATATCTGTAGGTTTCTCCAGGCGGGGTTGTTGTCAGTGAATGACCCCAGGCGCATTTAATGAGCGTAGGATTCTCCAGGCAGCGTTGGTGTCAGAAGATCTCCCAGGCGCAGTTAATGTCAGTTGATGCTCACAGGCGCAGTTGTTGTTAGTAGATTCTCCATGCACAGTCAATGTCAGTAGGTTCCCACACGCTCAGCTGTCAGTATACCACAAGCGCAGTCAATGTCAGTAGGTTCCCACATTCCCACATCTGTCAGTAGATTCCCCCAGGCGCAGTCGATGTCAGTAGGTTCCCGCACGCTCAGTTAGGTGTAAGGTAAGGTGAGTGATGGCTAACCCCATGCCGGTCCACGCTCAGTTAGGTGTAAGGTAAGGTGAGTGTTGGCTAACCCCACGCCGGTCCACGCTCAGTTAGGCGTAAGGTAAGGTGAGTGTTGGCTAACCCCACGCCGGTCCACGCTCAGTTAGGTGTGAGGTAAGGTGAGTGATGGCTAACCCCATGCCGGTCCACGCTCAGTTAGGTGTAAGGTAAGGTGAGTGTTGGCTAACCCCACGCCGGTCCACGCTCAGTTAGGTGTAAGGTAAGGTGAGTGATGGCTAACCCCACGGCGGTCCACGCTCAGTTAGGTGTGAGGTAAGGTGAGTGATGGCTAACCCCACGTCAGTCCACGCTCGTGAGGCGAGTCACGACTATGTCGCGCCAGGAGAAATCGGGCCTGGTCCTTCAGCCGGAAAAAGATATAGCTCAGGTATAACTCGTCCCTCGACCTAGCGGGTAATTACGGGCGGGGACGGACGTGGGGTGAGCTTCACGTGAACAATGAGAAGGCCACCAAGTTCAGAAGACCGACCCGGCTCGGCCGTACCGTCCGTCGATGGCTAGTCACGTGCCGGCCAGGTAGACTATTACAATATACTTTTAACCGATATATATGCAGTTAAATAGAAAATGTTCTGTGCGGCGACCTTCGACTTAGATAAGACTTATGTGCATTGGTGCCAGCAATATTCCACTCGTGACATTTGTCTTTATGCAACAGCAAAAATGCAAGACGGGGATGACAAATCCTAACGTACGTTACAAGCTCGGAGTCTCATGAACTCGACTCATCCGGACGTTCTGATACGATCTTGAGGTATGTAGTTAGGGTCGGAGGACTACCAGGACGGTCGCTCCATAAGCATGGCAGGAGTATGTTGGTTGTAGGTTGGCATGTTCAAGCATGTTCAGCTTTGCCCAGTTTACTTCCAAAATCGTCCTCGGGAGGCCGCAATTGCAGACAAAACCTGGCAGATAAAAGCAGCACATCTTCACGCACACCTTTAAAGGGACATCCCGTTACAGCAGAGATGTCACCAAGCTGATGACGCACACGACTAGACAGTGGACGAATACCTACAAAAGGTATAGACAGCATCACGTGAAACTTCCGCCAAAAGTGCACTGAAATAATTCAACATAAAGCGTACTGAGAGTGATATGATGACAAAATTCCCCGCCGATCTCTTAGTATAGGCTATTGCTGCTCTTTTCATGTTGATAAATGTTATCTTGCCTCAATATCCGTTCCGAAGAACTCGTAATTTCTGCCCAGTGGTTTTGTCGCTGCAGTTATCGTGGCCGAATATGTAGCCATGTGGATTCGTTGAGATTCTTGATCGTACAATGGTGGGTTGGAATCCAACAACAGACGGGATTACCGAGGTTACCCATGGTCAGCCGGCGCGAAAGATTTGCAGCACTATTTGACTTACCAGTCGAATGCGCCGTAAAAGAACCCAAAGTTTAACGAAGCATTGCCTTGACCGCAGACACAGATCAAACATTCGTATGTACGATACTGAAATCGTTTAAGTTCTTTACTGAAAATCCTGCACATCAGCCGAAATTATTATCAGTAAGGCTATGCTCCCACAGGCTGCCATGAGAGCCCATCTACAGTATGTCAGCAAGTTCTCTGGTTCGCTATAATCCCAATGCTACGCCAGTAGCCCAGGGGGCATACAGCCAGCCTCTAGCCCTTGCTCCTCCAGCGTCCCTAATGGCGCCTGGCAATGTTAGGTCTCCGTGGCGAAAAAAAAAACAAGCTGCGTTATGAGCATCTGGCCCTTTGGCTCCTTTTTACCCATGACTACATAAATCTTCAAACTCTAGAGAACTAAATGCATGTCTGATAGCATGTCCACTAGAGGCTAAAGTGGCATATGTGAAACACAATCAAGTGGATTGCGGCGATGTGTTGCTCCTTTGATCAGTTGTGCCCACTGTTCTCCGTGTGTGCCACGGAACATGACGTCCATACTTCGATACACCAAGTCATGCGGCGCCAGAAACGCCATTCCACTCTGGTCCCTGCCATACGTTGCTGCTTTCCATCTTTCTGCAACCTCCACCGTACAATGAAACACTCAAGTCCAGATCAGTTTTAGCTATGGTGATACTAGCCGCCCGCCCTTCTCACTCGAAGCGTTCAGGTGATCTTCATGCCACCGGAATGCACGTTCAGGCACGTTCGCATTTCTTCGGAATGCACGTTCGCATTTCTTTTAAGCCACAAACATTTTGCCACAGGAATGTCGAGATGCTGGCCAGTTTTCTGGGAATCGTGACCGGCCGAGATCTGGCCCTCCGATGGCTGGTGGTCAGCTGTCGGCCGTCCGCGCCGCTGGAATGAATGCGTCGTTCTGCATCACATGTGCTGCAGTAACCGCTGCTTGGCGGTGGTCCTCCCTGAGTATCTAGCGGCGCCTCCGCTGGCGCCTCCGCTGGTGCCTCCGCTGGCGCCTAGTCAACCAGAGCCTCGTCGTACACGCGGGCAAGGTTGACTGAACACTGCGTCCGTGGGCGCATTTTACGATCCCGATGCAAACTTTCCGTCTGGTAAATTAAGCATCCAATATCACCAAATCCACTGGAGCCGTTCTGACCGAATTTTGTGGCCAATGATATTCACGGCAAGCTCACCGGCACGCCATTTCGAAGTGATGACTCCTGCGGTCCCGCCAAAATGACAGCGAGATAAAACGAACCATCCTTCCAACTCGCACGCTTTCACTGCTGAAAATATGTCCAATTATCTTACAGAGAGTATCACTCGACAAAGCTTCGGCGTGATAGGTGGATTGCGCGATAGCCAGGTAATTAAGATGTCAGCTGAAACTTCTGTCCGAGCATCTTAAACTGGAGAAGCTGTCACACTGCCCGGTAGGCGGGCACACGGCCATCTCATCAGACGACTTAATTACCGACAGGTTATCTGCGTGCATCGCCCTAACGGTGGTGGGCCGGCGCCTCTCCATCCATCGTCACTGACGGCCGCCAGGCGCGTGGAGCCACGGCCAGGTCCGGCAGCCTGATCTCCGTCGATAGTGAGGGGACGAGGCCAGGTCCGGCAGCCTGATCTCCGTCGATAGTGTGGCCGACTGTGTGGGGACAAGATCAGGTCCGACAGCCTGATCTCCATCGATAGTGTGGCCAACTGTGTGGGGACAAGGCCAGGTCCGGCAGCCTGATCTCCGTCGATAGTGTGGCCAACTGTGTGGGGACAAAGCCAGGTCCGGCAGCCTGATCTCCGTCGATAGTGTGGCCAACTGTGTGGGGACAAGGCCAGGTCCGACAGCCTGATCTCCGTCGATAGTGTGGCCGACCGTGTGGGGACAAGGCCAGGTCCGGCAGCCTGATCTCCGTCGATAGTGGGCCGACCGTGAGGGGACAAGGCCAGGTCCGACAGCCTGATCTCCATCGATAGTGTGGCCAACTGTGTGGGGACAAGGCCAGGTCCGGCAGCCTGATCTCCGTCGATAGTGTGGCCGACCGTGCGTCACAGCTAGACCTGCCGTCGAGGTGGTGAACGGGCGTTGGGCTGCTGTGGTGAACGGGCGTTGGGCTGCTGTGGTGAACGGGCGTTGGTCTGTGGTGGACTTTCATTTGTCTGTAGTGGACGTGCTTTGTATGTGGTGGACGTGCTTTGTATGTGGTGGACGTGCGCTGGTCTGTGGTGGATGTGCTTTGTCTGTGGTGGACGTGCGCTGGTCTGTGGTGGACGTGCGCTGGTCTGTGGTGGACGTGTATCGATCCGTGGTGGACGTGTATCGATCCGTGGTGGACGTGTATCGATCCGTGGTGGACGTGTATCGATCCGTGGTGGACGTGCTTTGTATGTGGTGGACGCGCTTCGGTCTGAGCTGGACGTGCGTCGGTTTGTGGTGGACGTGCGTCGGTTTGTGGTGGACGTGCGTCGGTTTGTGGTGGACGTGCGTCGGTCTGTGGTGGACGTGCGTCGGTCTGTGGTGGACGTGCTTCGGTGTGTGGTGGACGTGCGTCGGTTTGTGGTGGACGTGCGTCGGTCTGTGGTGGACGTGTGTCGGTCTGTGGTGGACGTGCGTCGGTGTGTGGTGGACGTGCGTCGGTCTGTGGTGGACGTGCGTCGGTCTGTGGTGGACGTGCGTCGGTCTGTGGTGGACGTGCGTCGGTCTGTGGTGGACGTGTGTCGGTCTGTGGTGGACGTGCGTCGGTGTGTGGTGGACGTGCGTCGGTCTGTGGTGGACGTGCGTCGGTCTGTGGTGGACGTGTGTCGGTCTGTGGTGGACGTGCGTCGGTCTGTGGTGGACGTGCGTCGGTCTGTGGTGGACGTGCGTCGGTCTGTGGTGGACGTGTGTCGGTCTGTGGTGGACGTGCGTCGGTCTGTGGTGGACGTGCGTCGGTGTGTGGTGGACGTGTGTCGGTGTGTGGTGGACGTGTGTCGGTGTGTGGTGGACGTGCGTCGGTGTGTGGTGGACGTGTGTCGGTCTGTGGTGGACGTGCGTCGGTGTGTGGTGGACGTGCGTCGGTGTGTGGTGGACGTGCGTCGGTCTGTGGTGGACGTGCGTCGGTCTGTGGTGGACGTGTGTCGATCTGTGGTGGACGTGTGTCGGTCTGTGGTGGACGTGTGTCGGTCTGTGGTGGACGTGCGTCAGTGTGTGGTGGACGTGCGTCGGTGTGTGGTGGACGTGCGTCGGTCTGCGGTTGACTTGCGCTGGTCTGTGGTGGACGTGTTTTGTCTGTGGTGGACGTGTTTTGTCTGTGATGGACGTGCTTTGTCTGTGGTGAAGGTGTTTTGTCTGTGGTGGGCGTGTTTTGTCTGTGGTGGGCGTGCTTTGTCTGTGGTGAAGGTGTTTTGTCTGTGGTGGGCGTGTTTTGTCTGTGGTGGGCGTGCGCTGGACTGAGTGTGCAAGATAATCATCAGGCGGTGTCGGGCACTCGTGAAGTTGTCTGGAGGCAGCTTGTGCGGCGAGTTGTTACAACAAGGGTGTCGTGTTAACAATGTGAACGATGGTGTGAGCACATTAGGTGACAAGTCGGAGATCGGCCTGACAGGTCATATATATCGTTACATATCGGCTGCTCAGCTTAACATCATGTATCCATTACTTAAATAGATATATATACCGCCTAGTGTAATATTGTGAAATAAACACATATTGTGAATAAAACACACAACGCTGCATATCCAGTAGTGGACGATATGACATTAAGCTCGAATAATAATCAATGAAACGACTAGGTGAGCACATGGAGTTTTTCATTGACGTTCAATCAAGGGGTAATAGAATATCGTGCTTGCGTTGCTTAAGGAGAACATCTGTTTAAGGTGGCAAGAATGGGGGAGTGCGGTTTGATCTTTTCCGAATCGACTTGGGTTGGGCGCAAATAAGCATTAAATTGAGCCTTGAAGGGGCATGTGCATAAGTCCAAAAGCATACGAGGCGACACCAATGCGTTGCAAAATTGTCCCAGTGTCACATACACCAGACAGTGTCCGTCCAGGCTAATCCTAGAGACTGTAGACGCTGCACTCTTCAGTCAAGTCTGGATGTTGCCACTGGAAGATAGGCCGCCGTTTAGCCTCGGATCCATATCTAGGCGCGAGGTGCGCCGTAAACCTGTCACTCACCCATTCGAACGGTCATTGATCATGCATGCTCGACATTGCCAATGCATGTGCAATGTTCGCGCCGCACTGCTCGCGAAGCGTGCGCCGCGAGTCGTCCTGATCGCCAGACAGATGACGCAGGCACCTGAGGTCCTGGCGGTGCACCAGAGTGCGATGACCAGCACCCGTCCCACACGTCATCTGAGTCAGGTGTGCCCAGCCGCCGACCCCCGTCCCGAGCCAGGTGACTCAGTCGCTTCAGGTCCCGGCGGCGCACCAGAGTACGATCATCCGCACCCGTCCCACACGTCATCTGAGTCAGGTGTGCCCAGCCGCCGACCCCCGTCCCGAGCCAGGTGACTCAGTCGCTTCAGGTCCCGGCGGTGCACCAGAGTGCGATGACCAGCACCTGCTCCACACGTCATCTGAGTCAGGTGTGCCCAGCCGCCGACCCCCGTCCCGAGCCAGGTGACTCAGTCGCTTCAGGTCCCGGCGGTGCACCAGAGTGCGATGACCAGCACCCGTCCCACACGTCATCTGAGTCAGGTGTGCCCAGCCGCCGACCCCCGTCCCGAGCCAGGTGACTCAGTCGCTTCAGGTCCCGGCGGTGCACCAGAGTGCGATGACCAGCACCCGTCCCACACGTCATCTGAGTCAGGTGTGCCCAGCCGCCGACCCCCGTCCCGAGCCAGGTGACTCAGTCGCTTCAGGTCCCGGCGGTGCACCAGAGTGCGATGACCAGCACCCGTCCCACACGTCATCTGAGTCAGGTGTGCCCAGCCGCCGACCCCCGTCCCGAGCCAGGTGACTCAGTCGCTTCAGGTCCCGGCGGTGCACCAGAGTGCGATGACCAGCACCCGTCCCACACGTCATCTGAGTCAGGTGTGCCCAGCCGCCGACCCCCGTCCCGAGCCAGGTGACTCAGTCGCTTCAGGTCCCGGCGGCGCACCAGAGTACGATCACCAGCACCCGTCCCACGTCATCTGAGTCAGGTGTGCCCACCCCGACCCCCGTCCCGAGCCAGGTGACTCGCTTCAGGTCCCGGCGGTGCACCAGAGTACGATACCAGCACCGCCTAAAGACAACTAAACTAAAGCGCCGACATCCAAAACCGTTTCTGGAAGTCGTCCGAACATCTAGTCGCCAGCGCTTCCACCAGAAGTCACATATACATTCATGCAGCTGTGTCTACATGACTGTGAGGCCCAGCACGCCAGCTGTCGTGCTACAATGTTCACATGCCTGTGAGGCCCAGCACGCCAGCTGTCGTGCTACAATGTTCACATGACTGTGAGGCCCAGCACGCCAGCTGTCGTGCTACAATGTTCACATGCCTGTGAGGCCCAGCACGCCAGCTGTCGTGCTACAATGTTCACATGCCTGTGAGGCCCAGCACGCCAGCTGTCGTGCTACAATGTTCACATGCCTGTGAGGCCCAGCACGCCAGCTGTCGTGCTACAATGTTCACATGCCTGTGAGACCCAGCACGCCAGCTGTTGTGCTACAATGTTCACATGCCTGTGAGGCCCAGCACGCCAGCTGTCGTGCTACAATGTTCACATGACTGTGAGGCCCAGCACGCCAGCTGTCGTGCTACAATGTTCACATGCCTGTGAGGTCCACCATGCCAGCTGTCGTGCTACAATGTTCACATTACTATAGGCCCAGCAAGCAGCTATCGTGCTACCATGCTAACATGATTGTGAGGCCCAGCACGCCAGCTGTCGTGCTACAATGTTCACATGACTGTGAGGCCCAGCACGCCAGCTGTCGTGCTACCATGTTAACATGACCGTGAGACCCAGCATGCCAGCTGTCGTGCTATCATGTTCACATGACTGACACTCAGAATGCCAGCTGTCGTGCTGGAATTGGCTTACGATGACCTCCTCGGCTTCTTTGTGCGGAACGCTGGCTGGCGCAATTCGATTTGTGTTACTTGCTCTCTATTTAATTTATTTGAGTTTAGAAAGCAATATGAGAAACCGTGACTCAGAACAGTGCACGTTCAAGCTTCGCTGGAAGTGGGGTAGTAAAGAGAAAGAGCAGAATGGATGCTTATTCTGGGATTTCGTACAGATTCACATTCCAACACATTCTACGATAGAGCGCGAAACAGAAAACAAGCACAGTGTACACTCTTCTTGGCGAAGTGTGCCGAAAGATTACATAAGACGGCGCGAAATGCAGCAGAAGTATCGCAGTGATTAACGAATGTACTTCATGAATATTGTAGTCGAATTGTCCAGAAGCCCGAGTTGTCAATCAGCCATCATCCTCCCCCCCAGTGGCACAATGCATCAGAGAGGAGATGATACGCCAAGGACCCGTGTTGTCGCACGCATCATCCGAATACAAGCTGTTATGATGCATTCCTGCTCGTTGTCGCCACACTGCTACGCAAGCAGGAGCGAGGGGCTTATGCGTATATGGGAGGTGGATTGAAGAACAGTGCCAGAGTGATCAGTATTCCTACCCGTCAAATTCCTGGACGAATACGTGTGCTCGATCAGACGGATCACATCTCCGATCTGCGTTTGTCCAGGATGGATGTGTTTGCCCAGGTGGATCACATCTCCGATGGAATGTCATCGGCGAGCCTAATGATGACGCGAGATAATTGCCGGTGTGCCTGCGAGCCACGAAGCCACGATCGCTCCTCCGCTCGCGTTCGGTGACAATCGGGGATGGCGGCATAACGACCGGTGAGCTCAACAGACGACGGTGCTTTTCAATACTTTCTGGAGACGACCGCGGTGCTTTTTCGATGGCAAAGGCTGATGCAGGCTGACTCATATGCGCAGCAGCGTTCGAAGCAAATGAGTTTGGTTGAAGATTCCAAAAGGTGTGGTCGGCGCTGAATGGGCAAGTTTGGCCGATGCGTCATGAAACTCAAATAACCAACCAACCAACCAGCCAACCAACCAAACAATGGAAAGGCACGGGAGGACGCCACTACCCTCTAATCTATCCCTTGATTGGTTGTAGGTAAAACACGAATATTCCAGCACGTCGATAATACTTAAACCGATGTGAATGAACTCCGAATCAAATACATGTGTGCCTCATTGCCATGAACAGTGGACAACTGCATGCATGACGATTTTTCTTCTCGATACTTCTCGTCAAGGTGTCGCATAATGAGCATTGTTGGCATACGAGTCTTGCCTGCCTAAACCTGCCACCGCAAGGCCTCGCTGCCACCAAATTTACACCCAACAGCCACCATTAAGGGGACCTCGGACAATTAAAGAAAACCTCCCAGTGGATGTTGCACATACAGATAGACAAACCGACAGACAGACACGCACACACACAGGCAGACAGACAGGCGAGCGAGCACGCGAGCAGGCAGACAAGTGGGCAGACTGGCGGGGGAGGAGGAGGAGGAGGAGCAGGGGAGATAGTAAAAACTTACGAAGTGGTAGACACATGGCCAGAGTGGGAGTGAATAAAGGGGTCCGACCTAGTTGGAGGTCAGCATTATCAGAGTGGTGAGAGCCATCTTTCTTAAATTACCCGGTGGAGTTGAATCGAGATCAGATAGCTGGGTGGAGATTTGGGGGGATATATGCCACCGCAAATGCACCACGTGTGGCCAATAATGCGTGGAATATCATCTGATATTTGATTGGATGGCGCAGCGGATTCTGTGAAGTGCACACCCCCGCTGCCAGCAGCAGAGACCACGAGCGCTCAGGACCGCCGGTGAATTGGGTGCCCCAGGGAGGGGTATTGATCAGGCGGAGGGTAGGCATCAGTCCGTGCGTTTCACCATCGGTGGGTGCTTGTTGGTCGGCCCTGCGGTGAGTCCGAAGTGGCCCGCGCCATATTTATGGCGCGCCAAACGCGGTGGGGTTGGGGCCGCCGGCTATCTGCTGATCATGATCAGCCGCATCTGACCGCTGCGTGAGGTCGCTGACTCACCACACCGCCCCGGTCACCGTGCCTGGCGGCTCTCCGGAACTTGTGAGAAGTTCCGACGGCTCGGCAGAGCGTGGTGGGTGGCGCCGCTGTCGGCCGACCTGCCGCAGCTGACGGTGAGTCACCGATCGCTGCGCTCTGGCCGTCGCTTTTGGCGCCGCCATGGCCACTGCTCTGACCGCTGCTCTGGTCGCCGCTGCACTGGGGCGGCTATCTGTGACGACACCGGGCGGCTGTGATGATACCGGCGGCTATCTGTGACAACACCGGGCGGCTGTGACGACACCGGCGGCTATCTGTGACGACACCGGGGCGGCTATCTGTGACGACACCAGGGCGGCTATCTGTGACGACACCGGGCGGCTGTGACGACGCCGGGGCGGCTGTGATGACACCGGCGGCTATCTGTGACGACACCGGGCGGCTGCGACGACACCGGCGGCTATCTGTGACGACACCGGGCGGCTGTGACGACACAGGGCGGCTGTGACGACACCGGGGCGGCTGTGATGACACCAGCGGCTATCTGTGACGACACCGGGGCGGCTATCTGTGACGACACCAGGGCGGCTATCTGTGACGACACCAGGGCGGCTATCTGTGACGACACCAGGGCGGCTATCTGTGACGACACCGGGACGAGCGGCTATCTGTGACGACACCGGGGCGCACGCACGGCGGCTATCTGTGCCGACACCGGGGCGGCTTATCTGTGACGACACCAGGACTGCTATCTGTGACGACACCAGGTGCGGCTATCTGTGGTGACGACAAGGGCGGCTATCTGTGACGACACAGGGGCGGCTATCTGTGACGACACCAGGACGGCTATCTGTGACGACACCGGAGCGGCTGTGACGACACCGGGGCGGCTATCTGTGACGACACCAGGACTGCTATCTGTGACGACACAGGGGCGGCTATCTGTGGTGACACGGGAGCGGCTATCTGTGACGACACAGGGGCGGCTATCTGTGACGACACCGGGGCGGCTATCTGTGACGACACAGGGGCGGCTATCTGTGACGACACGGGGGCGGCTGTGACGACAGAGGTGCGGCTATCTGTGGTGACACGGGAGCGGCTATCTGTGACGACACAGGGGCGGCTATCTGTGACGACACAGGGGCGGCTGTGACGACACAGGGGCGGCGGCCATCGGCCGAGGTTCATCTGTGACTGCGCCGCCTTTTGCCTTGTCCGAGCTTTTTGCTTTGTCGGCCGCTCGGGGGTCGGCACAGGAACCACCGGCGCGCCGGGCCGACGGAAATGTTTACTGTCGAGCCGGCGCGACCGGCACGTCGGCCGAGAAATGATTATTAGCGCCGACGCGGCGCGGATAAACAACCCGCATGAGCGGAAGCCGCGACTTGGGTGACATCTTGTCGACCTCCATTGAAAGTTGGGACGGATTCCCCCCGAGCTACACGGCTCCCGGGGTCAGCCTCAATGTGTGACTATATGTCTATATCATATGTCTATGCTATACTATATGTCACACCGTGCGTACGTGCGTGCGTGTGTGCGTGCGTGCGTGCGTGAGCGAGTGAGTGAGTGAGTGTGTTAGTGAGTGAGTGAGTGAGTGAGTGAGTGAGTGAGAGTGAGTGCGTGCGTGCTTGCGTACGTGTGCATGTGCGTGCGGACGTGTGTATTTATATGTGCGTTTGTGTATATAGTTATGTGTCTGTGTGTGTGTGTGTGTGCGAGTCGTGTGCATATGTAGATAGTTACGCGATAAAATCAATTTACAGGGCCTGTTAGGTGTCGTAATTTCGTATTTGCCAATGGTTCAAAAAGCACGGGTGTGTCCAAGGAAATTTGCTACCGTTTTAATTAGCACAATTTGATACAAATCTCGAAAGATTCGATGACGAAAAGAAGCCAGCAAAAGGTTTAACTCTATTGTGTTGTATTCACAATGCATGCGGCCTATCGAGCACATATGACACCACGACATGCATAGGCTCATATTATTATTTCAGGCAGTTCTTTATAGCTTTGGCGGTATGTCATTTGCTTCATCTGTGTCAATACTTCATCTTGGTAATCTCCAGTTGATATATTGTCATGCATCTTTATACGCATCCCCATCATGATTAGCATTCTAATGCATTCGTGGACGCTATATGATCAACATGGTCGATGCGCCCTAAAGCATTCGTGGACAATGGGTATTATTGAGTGATATAAAAGCTACTCTCCTGAAGAAGAAACAAAAACGGTGAGAACTCTCGCCCACGCCCGTTCATATTACACGGAACTTGGAAGCTTCCTCTGTAAGACATTGTACTCTTCATCTAAGATATTTGGTTCTAATTCCACAATCGGCAGGATTGCCGAGTCCACGGGCGACCTGCTGACTTGAGAAGTTGCCGACGCCAATGCATTAGCAGTTGAATGAGTCGTAAAAGAACCCCAGGCTTTTCTTCTTCCTTCCTATTCCACTCACACCAACTCAATGTAAAAAGCTGAATTCGGAACTATTTAATTCTACCACTGGGTGTCCGGGCTGCGCATTTTGCTGCACCCCAGACATTTCCACCAAGCCTGCAACAAAGCAACAAACCTGAAATGCTGGCAGGTGGGCCGTGCCACTCTGGCACACATTGCCGGGGGCCAGGTGGGTCGTGGCACTGCGGCACACTCTGGTAAGGCCGGGTGGACCGTGATACTACGGCACACATCGGGTGGGGGCCAGGTGGGCAGTGCCACAACGGCACACATTAACTTGAGTCCATGTATGCTGTGCCACTGTGGCACACTAATAGGACCAGGTGGGCCGTGATGCTACGGTACGCATTGACGGGGCTAGGTGGGCCATAGCACACTCTGGTAGGGCCAGGTGGGCTGTGCCACCCTGGCACACATTGACGGGGGCCAAGTGGGTCGTGGCGGCACTGCGGCACCATTGGCAGTGGCTGACGTCCACCGTCCGGCCGGCAGCGGGGGCGGCCCGGCCGGCGCCCGCCTGTCGACAGCCGCACGCGTCCGTCCCTTGTGTGACTGTATGTGACGGCGGAGGCGGGGCGGGGCGGGGAGGGGGCGGCGGCCCGTCGCGGTCGACACGGCCTCAGAGCGGCGTCGACGGGCCGACGTGCGGCATCCTGGGCTGACGCGGACCACACGGCGGGCGCCGACGGGTCGCTCGGCCGACTGACAGGTGTAAATTAGCGCGCCGAGTGGCGGCCGCCGTCTGCCGGAGTCGGTCCACGTCCGCCCGTCTGCCGACGAGTCTCGGGGGCGGCCGCGCCACTGCCGCAGGGCCACACGGTCGCCGAACCTTCGGCGGAGGCGCGCCCGCCGGCCGGCGCGCGACAGCTGGAGGCGCGCCACCAGAGGGAGCGGCCACACTCCAGCTGACCTCGGGATTGGAGCGGTCGGTGTGTCGGCAGCGACGACTGCACTCCCACCGTGTCTGCCCGTGCGTGAGAAGCGACACCGCAAAGTCGAGCAGTGGCAGCGGACTAATTTGTTGCTGAGTGCAAGTTGTGACAGCAGCGGGAACATCAAGCGCGCCCGGCAGCTGAAGCGGCTGGGAACTGCCATTGGTCCTGAGGCGGCGCCTGGAATAGCGACACGGCGACAACATATGCGGTATGTGGCGTTGTTCGATGTAGGGTGATATGCTTGGCATGTTTGACATGCAAAGCTAATTTAGACATGTGGAATCTTCATTTTGATGGCAAACAGCTCATTAACTCGGGAGTTTTGAAGCCAAACATAGTGGGGTGTGTTGCTCATGTATCATAGTACTGCTATTTGTCTGAACTGCTTGCCTGACGGGACGCATCTGCTCATGTATATAAAAACAGCGGGCGTCGTTCGGTTAGGACACCATGGACACAAGTTGGTTCCCTGATGCTCGTTAAGTCGGTCAGCGAATTATCTTCCAGTATACCTTTACTATGGCTAGCCACTAGGAACGTGGCTGTGCCTTTTCACAGAAATAATTGGCAGGGAATACCGCTCTGTTTCACAGTTAGGCGTTACATGGCAGTCTACGAAGTTGACCACGGGCCAGTGTCCAAGGACAGGGCTTCACGTTTGCGGTCGTCACGTGAACATTTTCCCTGCAGTCATGAAGTGAGAGACACGGGTATATGCTGTTCTTGCCTTGCATGCCTCAGTTGAACAAATGACACTGGTACATCAGTGAGCAGGCTACCACAGGGCTTCTGTCGGCAAGAAACAATTGATCGCAATATATTTCAGACTTCGGCAACGAGGAATGAGCTGGAAAGGCTGGAAGGAACTAGGTTGGAAAGGATGTAACGAAACGGCAAGACAGGTTTATGATGTCAATGAAGCATCCTCTTGCCCTAAAATAATGATAAGTCTCCAATGCTTTCACGCCCAATTCTCGTTGTGGTTGTGTTTACTGAAGCACGTCCCAAGGTTGCACGGAGTAGTGCTGAAAATAGCGTGACTCCGCTGGCACTAGCTCACAAGCTGTAGGGTTAGCAAAGAAGGTGAAGTTTCCCCAGCCTCTCGGGTGATGGTTACGCAGGCCTTCTCACCATCACCACCACCAGCAGGATCAGCAAGAGGAAATGTGAATGGAGTGAAGTGGTGACAGAACTAAGTTCGGCGATACTACAAGTCCGGAACACCAATAATATGAATACGTTCGCTCCACTCGACGAACTTCAATGGCCCCTTACATTTCAATTAGTTGACGCGTTGGCAAGTGCTGGGGTCAAGATTTCTTGCGGCCTCGATCCTGGGAACTAGAACAAAAGCGTACAGTGTTGTGTGATAAGCTATACGACCGCAATACGCTGCTATCTTCCAAGACGTAGCAATCCCGTCAGATCAGTAGTGCTTTACTTTGCGAGAATCTAGTATGAAAAACACGTTTCTTCGAAGGAAATTAACGATTCTCAGTTTGGTTGGGCTAGGTCAGAAAGGGCATTTTCTAAGTTGTTCGGCGCCCAAATAAAGTCGCAAAAATGAATAGTGTTATTTATGGGTTAGGCAGAAAACATCATTCGATTTTGCTGTTCTCGATACGACGGGTGGATCTGGGGATCTTAGTCGGGGGAGGAGACACCCGTCTGGAGAGGCGCCACTGATTGAGATAATTCCAAGGTGGGTGCACTCGAGTGTCTGAAGCGGCGCCTTCGGCTGAAAAATAGGAGGATGCACCCAAGAGTCCCTGGAGTTATACCTATTCCAATCAGTGGAGTGTTGCCTTTTCATGGGGATACATGCCCCCTTGTCCTCCTGGATCCGCCCCTGCTTGGCATTACCGTTCATCGGCACGCTTCTGTACTTACAACTGTACTCGCTCCATGTCGACAAATATTGCTCAGTTCAGTTGCATAACTTTCAATCATTGTGAAAACTCCATGCACCTGGACACCCCGGCGGAGGAGGGGATCAAGAGTATGTAAATGAAAATATTGTAAATTTAAATGTAATGAATATGTAATGAAGATGTTCAACTACGGGGAGGGACATGGGGCTATATTCTTACCGCATTAAAATCAAGTTCAGAACGATGCTAACTTACGATATCAAATTATAGCACTCTGATTTAATTATAACATTTTTTTGTTGTTCACGAGGCATACTTTTAGCACCCTCGTACTGATGGACCAGTTCGTAGTTAATTTGTTAGTTTGAAGTCGCTTGATTAAGAAGCTGTGGAACAAAATCGATGACGCTGTGCTTTCTGGGTTTGCTTTGTTTGCTTTGATGTTTGCTGCTTTGGGCAGCACGTCGCGCCATGCCGCTGGGGAATTGAGTTAGTGGTTTAATAATCCTTCATCCATCATCCTGGCAACTGAAGCAGCACTGACATTAATATGTAAAGCAGGCTTTCGCAGAGTATTGCATGCAATGTGAGGAAGCACCGCATGTGCATGATAGCGCGTCGGTAGTTCAGTGGTTGATCTGAGTGTCCGGCACGCCAGAGGCACCGGGTTAGATTCCAGCGGTTCCAGCTCTTTCATACAGAGTGATCAGGGTGAAAGGCAGGCGACGCCATATAGCCCCAGCCGCTGAGTGCGTCGCAAGGTCACACCCCCGTCGCCCCGCAAAAGCCTGATAAAAGGTAAGAAGTATATTGTAACAGAAATATGTCGTGCAAGTCACATGACTGATGATAAGTAATACATTTCTGCAACCCAATCACTGGTGCTTTGTGTACAAAGCAGTGGCATAACCAAGATTTTCCTAAGTGAAGCGAGACGGGAAAACAAATGGGGAGGAACAGAACGCATTCGGCGCGCTAAGCGCGCCGAAAATTTATGGTTCTATATGGTGTAAGTTTCAATATTGATCATTTGATCTAGTGCATTTTTAATTGATAAAAGGGGAAGGGCAGGCCTGCTCTTGTCTGTGCCTCTTATACAAAGTGCTGCCAAAAAGGCGCATAAAAGCAAATATACATCAACCACGTTACTTTGTAATTGAACCACACTGCCACGCCAAAATGTCTGTAGACTGGAATAATGCAGGATTAAAGGTGGTCTTTGTAGCATTGCAGATGTTTCGTTCTCTTCTGACTATATCATAGGTAATGCCAATCCCAATAGATTGCGCGCATTTTTGCTTCAAAGGCGATCCGGACGAGACAACAACGTAACATCAAATAAAAAAATATATCGAACGGGCAAAAGTTCTGAGCGTACCTGGCCGCACTTTGACCGTAAGTAATTGCACATTTGTGCTTTATCTGGCGTGGTAAGTTCAGTGAATTTGTGAGGGAAAAATGCCAACACGTTTTCTTACCATCCCTAGCTCGCATTCCCGGGCTGTTGCAGCTATCAACACTCTTGTATACCTCTCTTATGTGTGAGACAGGAGTAATCCGTCATATGCAAAAAAAGCCCTGTCTACGTTGATTTTTATACTTCAATGCCTTTGCCCACCACCTTGGATCCTGTCTACCGTCAGGCATATGATAACTAAGATCAATTTTTAGTTATTGCATTTCCTTTGTCGCACCAGCATCACTCTTAATCTGAACTCCCCTTTGGCCTGCCTGCAGCGTGCTACTACTTCCCATTTCAAAAGTGCATTGCAAAAGTAGGTTCACACTAGGCTCATGATTTACATTCAAAAATTATTCTGCGTTCGTTTGTGCGTCTAAAAATGATGACCCATATCCTAGATCTATTCCAAATAAGGAGCGCCCCGTGTATAAATTTCCAATCCTTTTCCATAGTTTTTTAAATCTCACCAGCGCCCCCGTGACCTGGATCTGGACAACTCTACACTTTTTAGAAGTTTCCACCCCTACTCATGAAAATATCGTCCTCTGACTATGGATGGTTCCATAATATTCCCCAGTGGTGCAGGCGTATTTGAGACACAGCAAGCTGTCACTGGATAAATGTGGTGAATGAGGTCACGGTATAAAAGAACACCACCGAATGACATGTCGACCGAACCACCGATACCGCCGAATACCACCGACTCCTCGCAGTACGGGAGATGGGCGGGGGATCCATTTGACCTCGCCTCATATATTTACTGAGATAGATTGTGAAGCGTTCACGCTGTCGTTTTGAAATATGGCACGTCTTTTGCTACAAATAATGTGAAACAATCGCATTCTAGGCTCTTAAGATATCGGAGCTAAGAGCGATCAAAGTCAGGTTACGACCTTGCCTCGATGCAGTTTTTGATTGTACATGGATGTGGATTGGAGTATCCATCTGTGTGTATTCAAGGCATGGAAGGTAAAGCCCAAGGTGAAATATGGATTTATAGATAAATTATGAAATACAAATATGAACTGGGCCAGATCGGAAAGCGAAATGAAGAGTTATACTAGGAAAATGTTTCTTGCCCATGACTTTGTTACTGGTCAATATTTTGGATAAGCGGGAATATATGTGGTGGCTTATTATGTCATTGAAAATGTGCCAGGTTCCAAGTCATTATCAGGTCATGTAATACATATGATTTGATACATCCCAGGAGGACATTTGTTCCAAGCTCTCTAGATTCTGAAATATCGACTATCACAGAGCAAAATAGCTAAGTCAGGATACTCTTGTGCGCCAATTTCACTTCTGTGTCTGGTGTCCCTAACACCGATTCGAAAATGTGGAATTTTGTCATGGGAAAGCTTTCAAAGCAATTCATACTTTGGGGTTTTCCCCCTATTGACTCACAAGGATGGTGAACAGCATTTTATTTTGCTTTGGTGGCGCTCATTATCTTTTTCTGAGTGTCATCTCATTAGTAAATTGGCATCTTCAACAGATTTATTACACAATATACAGAATATATTTCTAAAGATATTAACAATGTTGAACGGCAACCAGCAATCGTTTAGTGGGATTAATGATGCAGTTTTTTTTTGCGGATCGCCTAATAAAGAATGGTCGGTTCATGTCAGGCTATTTTTTATTCCTGACGTCTGAGCGTCTGATTGTGGGACGTTTGGAGACAAGTTTATTTTATGTTTGCAGAAATCAGATATTTTGCATGTTTATTTGTAAATTTTGATCCAGAATGATTAGTATGGCATGTTTATTGGGTGCCCTCGGATCTTGTGATTTCTCAGAACTATTCAATGTCAGTGGTCGTTGTCTTCCATTGACCTTTGATTTCGTTGTCTATCCAAATGCATCTTGTAAAATCATTGTACCCTTTTAAACTCAGAAACACTCATTTGCAAGCTTTTACCAACAATGTGTACCGCCCTCAATGTGAACTCCGATGGTCTGACCTGGTTTGATCGTAAACGTCACGAGGTCAATCTAAATACCAACAGATTCGTACGAATCCATGCTACGCCATGGTGCTCACGTTGCGGGTCTGCACACGATGGATCCGGATTGAGCTCGGTTATGGCTCTGTGTGCATAACCCAGTTTATTTCGCCAATACCCGGCTTTCCGAAAACCATACTTATCCTTAACTGACTCTGAAACGTCACAGCTTAATCGAAATGAGAAAAATCAAGTGTTATTGGCAATCTATCGTGATAAGAAACCAGCCTGCATTGTCCGGCAATTGTGACCCAGCCAGTGACTAAATGGTCAGGCAAGAAAATCCCCATCGAATGAGAAGCCTGGCGCAATGTGTTCGGTAAGAGGCCGTAAAATTCCGGCCAGCCGGAATACTGCACATCGGCTCAACGCTTGTGGTCTTCCACTTGCCAAGCCACGTAGGTTTAGTTATAGACGACCACTGGCTGTTTTGGATCATGCTGAGCAGCATACACACTCAGCTAGCCGAGGTGTGGTTGGTTGTGCGCCGCATAGGGTGAAGTGTCGTGTATTTTTCAACTTCCGAGAACACCCGGCTACCGATCGATCTTCGCTCGTGCTGCGCACTGGTGATGTTCCGGCGTTTCTGGGTGCCACGGTCCAGCCGACCCCCCCCCCCACACCGCCAACAGCCGCAGTCAGCGGAAGCCGGCCGGCCGCGTGGCGTGCCGGTGCATTTCATAGAGCGCGACCGCCGCTGGGGCAAGCTCCGCCTCATGACCTGAGCAGATTACCCCGGCCAAACCGACCAATTCGTGCCGTTTACGATGAACTGGGTCACGGCAGCGGGCGAAATGGTTCGCTTGTTGAGTTAAATTATGTGAATGGTGTTATGCACACGGGCCGCTCAGAGGCAACTTGCGCCCTGAACCACTGATATTCACGAACGCCATTGTGCTTTACAAAGTGGCTCTTTAGCCTTCATTGCTAGCCATGTTAACTTAATCACACTGCACAAGCGCACTTATCAATGCTAAACGTTATGTAGCCGCTCCGATCTATGTAGGCTATTACGTTGCAGGCTACAGAACGTCCAGAACGCTGCTGATGCACAAATGCATCCTTCTAAATAATTGTGCATTGTTTATTTTAGATGTGCATTATCTAGCAATGCTTGACATTTTTTAGACATAGGATGTCTTCGCTATACATGAGCCCATCGCCTTGAAGTAGATTTAGCACGATGTGGAAGCCATCGAGACACAACAGGAATGAAGAAGACAGCTCTTGCATATATCAGGAGCTTAGTCGGCCCCCAAGCTCGCTTTGTGACTCACAGTTTTACTGAGTCATCACAGTCCTATCGAATCAACACAGACACTGAGTCACCCCACTGAACCATCACAGTCCTACTAAGTCATCACAGTCACTGAGTCATCACAGTCCTATTGAGTTATCGCAATCTTAATTAGTCATCCCACTGAGTCATAACAGTCTTATTGAGTCATCAGAGTCACTAAGGCATCACAATATACTGAGTCACCAGAAACACTGAGTAATCCTACTGATTCATAACAGTCCTACTGGGTCATCATACTGAGTCATCACAGTCCTACCAAATCATCACAGTCACTGAGTCATTACAGTCACTGATAAATCCTACTGAGTAAGCACAGTCACTTAATCATCAGTCCTTGATGCCATCACAGTATCACACGGACTTTTCGGGAGATGAGACGGTGAATATCGCCTACAGATCTTCTTACCGGAATAAGCCCACAGGGATTTTGGAACCCACTCCCTCCTTTCCCAGTCTCCATGTGACTGAATAGTTACTGCAGGAATTAATAAAGGTCGCGTAGGCTACATCGGTCTCAATGGAGCATGATAAATCACATTTGAAGTTCAAATGGATCTGAGCAGCCCACCAGCATCTTCCGTTACTTTCCGATATTCACTATCGGCTGAGTGAAGTGTTATCAAGAGCCAGTAAGCTGATATTTAATGCAATGAATGCAGGTGATTAGTATGAAACAGCATTCACAAATTCGCTAGGAGTGACATGCACAATATAGACAAACCAGTAGGGTTTGTCTAGGCGCCAAGGCACCAATAGGGGCGCTGGACAAACGAGAGTAATGCTGAAAGCGCAATGCAGTCGAATCCGATGTACCTATGGCGCTTAATCTTAACCAGTTATAGGCACATCGCCTGGAGTGTATATACAGCCACGCGTTTTCATGTATGGATGCAGAGCTGATGTGATCTGTGCTCCGATGCATCCACCGAACTGCATCACTAAAGGTGGAATAAGAAGCTCCAACCATAAGAAACTCCAACTTCCTGTGACTGAACTCGACACCCACAAACATGACTTAACCACGCTACTTTTGTCACCTGGGACGGCTGGCAAATGCTGGCTGCGATGTGAGCTGCATGGTAAGTTGCGATCTGAGCTGCATGGTAAGTTGCGATGTGAGCTGTATGGTAAGTTGTCCGTACGTGGGAATGCCACTGTAAGTCACCCTTTTAAAGGCAAATATTGAGAATATCCCAGGATAAATTTCGTGATGAAGTTGGGACATTTCACAATGAATCACTTACCGGGAGAAAATTTCACCGGCAGTTATGTATTACAACGCCAAATGCTGTTGAAAATTGTCCATGATTAAAAAACATCGCCCTCGAGCCTCATTCTTTGAACAAAGATTAAAAACACTTCATGAAGGAAATTTGGATAAAATTTGGTGAAATAAAGCTAACAAGAGTACATCTGACTCTAAAGGAAGAAACTATGAGGTGAAGCGACACAACACGGCATTACTGTTTAACAAGTGCGACGGTCGGGTCAGACAGAGGCGGGCCGCTCAGATGCGCGGCTGTACCATGCATATGTCGGGAGACTCGGCTGTACAGCGGCTGTACAGCGGCTGTACCATGCATATGGCGGGAGACTCGCTACGATTCCGTCCTAGCTCGTAGCGATTCGTCAAATATCGAATATACTACGCACAAAGTTAACACTAGCATGATTCAAATCAACTTGATTTAGCTTGACACATCTAACGCATCATTTTCTGCATAATTCATCTCAGGCTAGAAAAACTCGAACGATAACGAAATATTCTGTACTCACTTTGTACGACCAGCTTCGTCGCTAAGCCTTCAGATCATGCATATTTATGCATTTGTGATTCATTCGTGTGATGGGTCACACACGACTGACTCACCCTGCCCTGACTCACTCGACTCACCTATTCCCGGCAAATATTTGATCAGCATGGGTTGCTGACACATCTGACCGGCACCCAATCACTGGCACTAGCTATGAAGTTCATATTCAGTCCACAGATATTACGGCATCAGATTTGGACGTGCCAGCGAATGCGCATGATGCGAGCATTGAACTATTCCTTTCTCAGTCGGGCCTCGAAATTGCAACAACTCTATCAACTAGCTCCGTCCAACGTGCATCATGAATTTTCACGCCATGCGTGCACTGTGCGGTCAATGTCATAGACGTATTGATAGACCCTCTTTAGAATCTAACCCCATGCTTCCGTGAAAAGGTGTCACGCTGGCACGTCAACAGTAAGTTGGGATAGCCCGTCTAATTTGCTCACGCTGGCACGCCGACAGTAAGTTGGGATAGCCCGTCTAATTTGCTCACGCTGGCACGTCAACAGTAAGTTGGGATAGCCCGTCTAATTTGCTCACGCTGGCACGCCAACAGTAAGTTGGGATAGCCCGTCTAATTTGCTCACGCTGGCACGTCAACAGTAAGTTGGGATAGCCCGTCTAATTTGCTCACGCTGGCACGCCAACAGTAAGTTGGGATAGCCCGTCTAATTTGCTCACGCTGGCACGCCGACAGTAAGTTGGGATAGCCCGTCTAATTTGCTCACGCTGGCACGCCGACAGTAAGTTGGGATAGCCCGTCTAATTTGCTCACGCTGGCACGCCGACAGTAAGTTGGGATAGCCCGTCTAATTTGCTCACGCTGGCACGTCAACAGTAAGTTGGGATAGCCCGTCTAATTTGCTCACGCTGGCACGCCGACAGTAAGTTGGGATAGCCCGTCTAATTTGCTCACGCTGGCACGCCAACAGTTAGTTGGGATAGCCCGTCTAATTTGCTCACGCTGGCACGCCGACAGTAAGTTGGGATAGCCCGTCTAATTTGCTCACGCTGGCACGCCGACAGTAAGTTGGGATAGCCCGTCTAATTTGCATTTGCGTGGCCAACCATTACCACATTCATGGGAAACCTCTCTCGTGTGGACGACCTTCCTCCCACATGCGCTGACCTCTATCGACAGAACGGCGCCTTAACAAGGTTACTCTGGCCAAGTCGGGCTGCGGGGTCATCGATCGGGCATCGGGGTCGAGTGGCAGGGTCAGTGGTTGAGCGGCGAGGTCAGTGGTCGAGCGGTGGGGTCAGTAATCGGGCGGTGGGGTCAGTTGTCGGGTGGCGGGTCAGTGGTTGAGCGGCAAGGTCAGTGGTTGGGCGGTGGGGTCATTGGTCGGGCGACGGTGTCAATAGTCGGGCGGCGAAGTCATTGGTCGGGCGGCAGGGTCATTGGCCGGGCGGCGGGGCCAGTGGTCTAGCGGGGGGAGGCAGTGGTCTAGCGGCGGGGCTAGTGGTCGGGCGACGCCATCAAAGCGATGTTACTCAACTCGCGCCGTTAGTTCGTGCGAGCACCTCTGATCTGCTGTGCGGTGAGGTCACGCCAGACGTCCCGCCACGTCGGCAGTACCTCTGTCATCCCCGACTTCCGACGGCTGCTTTCTGACTCGTACCTTCGTCTTCGTGTCACTATGTTGTTCGCGTCGTCCAGTTAGCAGCGCCACCCCTGTGAGTTAGGCCACCCCTGTGTGTAAGGCCACGTCAGACGCGGTCGAGGTCAGACGCACCATGCCCGGTCCGGACTTCAGGCCTCTCGATAGCCATCTGCGCCGACATACGGAGACTCCATCCGATGGTCTACAGTGGCAGCTCGGCATTCCTCTCCGCAGTCGCACGGAGACTCCATCCGATGCTCTACTGTGGCAGCTCGGTATTCCTCTCCGCAGTCGCACGGAGACTCTAGCAGGCGGCTGTGTTCTATGCGGCGACTCGCTGAATGACAGCTGCTGGAACGGTGATGAGCCGTTCCCGACAATTTCCCAGATAACTGTGCATGCTTAGCATTCGATGAGAACTGCCGTCAGAGATCCCATTCACTTTGGAGCTGGGAATTAGTGTTGGTAATTTGTCGGCAAGGTCTTAGCAACTGGTTGCTTTGGGCGTGCACTTTGATTGAGAATAGCGTCGTCCGTCTCGGTGAATTATATTTGACGTCGTTTCACCTAACTTAAGAACAGCATGGTATGTCGCAAGCAAGAGATAGTAAATTATTCTAAATTAAAGCAAATCGTCATGCGATTTGAACTTCCCACTTTGATTGTGCACTTCATGCTAAGTTTAGCCGCATGATTCCATTCCAGTACATGGTTTATTTCATTTCCTAAACTCCATTTCCTAAACGCAGCTGCCCGAAAGATGTGGTTTTGCTGTTTGAAAATTATAATGTACAGTCAATTTCAACATGCACGTCAGTTAAATGATTTGTTATTTTTACGTGCTTCATCACTTCCTGTATTCCTGTTATATTGAAGTTTAAGTTGAAATCTTCGGTATTATTGCATTATTAATAGTTCATAACACTCCTTAGTTAATAGTGTATGTGTTGGCATTCACTTGTACGTGTTAACCTTATAAACATTGATATAAATCTGAACTGAGATTTACTGACATAACCCAGGTAACTTACTTGACCCTCGTTGTTTGCGACATCCACAGCGGCGAGATAAGATAATTAATATGGTTTTCTTCACTGACGGATATAGTAGCTGGTGGAACCTCCCGTGGCCTCTCTGAAACCTCCAAATGTTGTAATCCGGAGCCACACGTAAGCTTTGGTGATGCTCGGGCTGGTCCACACCCCCCCCCCCCAGCCAGTCGACACGTCTGCTAATGCTTGCATCACGTGTCATCGCGGTGGTATAGATCATCATTATCTCCTCGGCGTAGCTTAGAGAACGAGTTCTTAGCGGGAGTAGTTCCGTGTTCGCCGACGTCGGAGACGAATCAGCCACACATTTTTGTTCGCCTTGCCCGACGAGTCCGTGAGTCCGCAGGATTCGGGGGATTGCGGCTCAGACATCGGCCGTAAAGGCCCATCCGACGACGGAGAACGCATTATCTTCGACACACCATTTGTTTGCTCAGGGCCATAGCAGGCGTTATGTGATCAACAAGGTCGATGTGGCCTGAAACTCAGGCAGCCGATCAGATCACAATTCACGCATGGCACGATATAATAGTACGTATTATATTGCATACGTAACAGTATGCAATTTAACACCACCAATTTTGCACCATCCCGTACGATATACGCGCGATTTAATCAACAATGAACACAAGCGCTTCGTTCGAGGCAGCCGCCGACTGCATCTGCACTGTGTCCGGAATATGTAATGATCTCGCCAGGCGGCTGGTCGAACGCCTTCCAGACGTCTGCGCCCCGGCACAACAGCTATCACGGGGAGTCTGCGCGCCGCGTCAAGGATGCGCGGCCCAAGTGTCCGCTGGGCGTCTGACGTGCCGTAGGACGGCCGTGGCGGTCGCACGGCTGTCTGTGACGCGTCACAGGTGTGTCGGTGTCGGCCCGGCGTGCAACGAGTGACGCTGCGTGCCGCCAGCGAGCGGCAGGCCACGTGTGGGAGCGGAGGCGACGTGTCGCCGGCGAGCGGGAAGCCAGGTGGGGGGGGGGCGCGGAGGGGAAGGAAAGGTCGGGGGGGGGGGGGGCGGGGGGAGCGGGGGGCCACGTGTGAGCCGGCGGTCGCCACGACTGCGCCAGACTCGTCGGCCGACCGCAGAAGTCGCGAAGAAGCTCCAGAGAACTGGCGACCCGAGCCACTGCTGCCAGTGAGTCTGCACCGGAAGCTACAGTGAACTGAGTGCACGAGTCACTACTGCCAGTGAGTCTGCACCGGAAGCCGCAGTGAACTGGCGACCCGAGTCACTACTGCCAGTGAGTCTGCACTGGAAGCCGCAGTGAACTGACGTCCCGGGTCACTACTGCCAGTGAGTCTGCATCGGAAGCTGCAGTGAACTGACCGCCCGAGTCATTACTGCCAGTGAGTCTGCACTGGAAGCTGCAGTGAACTGGCGACCCGGGTCACCACTGCCAGTGAGTCTGTATCGGAAGCTGCAGTGAACTGACCCCCCGAGTCATTACTGCCAGTGAGTCTGCACTGGAAGCTGCAGTGAACTGGCGACCCGGGTCACCACTGCCAGTGAGTCCGCAGTGGAGCCGGGCATTCGAACAGTTTGGTCCATTGCGTATACTTTAGTGCGACAGTTAATACGTGATGAATCCAGCTTTCGTTATCCCAGGGAGTTATGTCAGTGATCAAATCTGACAGCACGGTATTAGTGGGGAAATACTCGACGTTTTGGGACTAGGTCATCATCAAGGGTTCTAATTATGGTCTAATCTCGAAACGGAGAGCATGTTGCAACTAATACAGTGCTTCTGAACTTCACCCCTAAAATAACTCTTCTATGGATGATTTGGACCACCGTGTGTTAGCTGTCGCTCTATGACATGAGCGACAATTTTGCAATCAGCCAGGAGCTGATTGAGACAATTTTGCATCGTATTTCGTTGCCTTTGCTGATGGTTTACTCGGGAAATCGATTGCTTCGCTCTATATGCCGACACCAAGTGCTGTGTTTGTTATCAAACTGGAATGGAAGAAGAAATTGCACTGATTTGTGGTTGTGTTAGACACATTCTTGCTCACGGCTTGGACTTTCGACCATAATTGGCTGTAATGTTGAACCCGTGCTCCGATCACCATGACAACCCGGTTAGCGAACCACACCAATTATAGATCACCTGACCGTGCCAGCCGAATCGGTCCCAACTTTTCATGAGTTGCAGGCTCAGCTATCGTATTTCACACAGTTGTGAAAACAGCTAGTAGTTTTTGTGTGTCGTTGCCCAGCTGTTGCCCAGGTGTGCCAACACCTGCCTCCCTCACTGTCGAGGTTAACGCTGCTAGCTTTGCAAGGAAACGTCCAACTTTGATTTGAATCATCCACATCCGCCTTTGTTTGCTTACCCTGCAAGAAGTTCTCAACCTTTTTGATTCGCAACCTACAACTAAGACACAGTTTATCGGAACATGTTTCTCAACTTAATTTTAACATATTTTTTGCGTATGTATGATGGGTCTGCGATTGCAATTGTCTGTGTCCACGCGAATCCAGGAGAAACCTGATTATTGTGAAATAGGAAATTATCTGCCACACATAATTCAGTTGCCATACCCAGGCATGCTAATTAGGCCTTCAAAATATAAAAACCACTAAATATTCAAGCGTTTTCCGACAATGTCATACCTTATTTGGGAAAGGACAAATGGCCTAACTTTCTTTTTATGTGACACCCCACAACATGTAATGCTATTGAACCATAGCTTTCAGCTGCTTCCTTCTACGCACCATTTCCATCCCGGTATTTGTATCGGCATTGTCTGTTTCCGGATACCACGCAGCTCGTGATAACTGATGCACAACGCATGAACATTAAACCTGTAGTCTGTACATGCAGGAGCGCCAGTTTTAAAGTGCTGAACTACATGGCGTCCCGACGTGACTAAATAGCCACTCAAGCTGATGCTGATGGAATTTGCATTAACACAGGCATATTTTCATTTAATTGCTGAAACATCCGGCTATTAAAAAGCGTGTGGCATTCCTGAGCAGGTCGATCGGATGGGGCCCCTAGGGTACAGCCCAGCACTTAGCCGCCACAAACGCGCCGGAACATGGCCAGCTGTCGCACGTCTCCTGACGTCACCGGGCATCTAGAGCCAGATTAACATTCCCGGCTCTTCAACAGGATATGAAGGTGGACCCTAGGTGATATGCGAGTCTAAAAATGAGGTACGATGTGGCCTGTCACTCTTCAGGCCAGAACACAGGTTCCGGAGGCGAAGCCTAGTGGATTTTGTTGCGTTAAGCTGATCCTACCGCATCGACAAGAGCTTGCAGATAGTTGGCTTGAGCTAATCAAATTTATCGCGTGATTTAGCTCAAACAAATCATGATGCTTACGTTCTTGCATTTTTCCGGTGCCTGCCAGAGGTACGCTGTGGCAGGCACCAGCTGCCACAGCGTACCTCCAGCATTTCTACCAGCTGCTGGAAAAATTTGACTAGCCTACAGTAATGTTTCGGTTTAATGAATGCGCCGGCATCGGCCTGTCAGGGAATGCAATGCTATTTCCTGGGAGTGCCAGCCGTGCCGTGTGTGGTCGATCTCTTACAGGAACGTCGAAGATTGTGCAATGGATATCGGGCCGTTGTATCGACCGACATGAAAATGCTTACGGAAGTCGTATGCATCACACATAACACACGCGCAATGATGCAAATGCCTTGATAGCAAAGTTGTTGTATGATGTTTATGGACATAATGAACAACAACGTTATCGAAGCGAGCTGCATATTTAACGTTGTTTTTTAAGAAAAATCTGTATTTGATCAGATATTACTCTTCTTTTTGCAAAGACTAGGTCTTTCGACCATACACCATTTTTAGGCACCCCTGAAGCTGACTTCTAGCCGAAACGTGGGGGTCTTAGTAAGAGCTATACAACCCAGTGGTTAAGCTGAGCATCTGGCATACTAAGTGTTCGGGTTTGATTCCACGCGCCCTCCTGCCAGGCTGAGAGGGAAACGATACCATATGGCCTCAGCTGCTGAATGCTCCGTAAAGCAATAACCAACGGACCAAAAATAAAGCATTCCACCAAAAATACAGCATCTCCTGATATGAAGCAATAAGTTTCAACAATACTGCCCTTGGTTGTATATCTATACGTGAAACCAAATCAGGCGATCCAGTCCATATTTCGTTTCATCAGGGCTATTGCACTAATCAGTGTTCATGTCTACCATCCTCCATATAGTATGAAGAAGCATTGGCTTTCACCAGCCAAGTCCATGTTTCACCCATGTACGCAAATGCTCACCGTTTGCACATGGTACAGAGGCCTGACGACGGCTAGTGAAGACAGCCAAGCTCAGTGGCGGCTAATCGAAGATGCCAAACACAAGCTAGAGTCAGTGTTCGAAATCCTGTGCATGGCGCTTCGTTCTATTAAGGACATTGGAACTTGCTGTGAATTGAACACCTTATGCTTATTTCCACTGCCATGGCTTCGGACTCTACTGCATGTGAAGCGTCACTGCAGGTCACGTAACCGGCTCTGGAGACATCATACGGCAATGGGAAGGGCTCGTACGGGTAGCATCCACTATTGCAACATGGATGCACCATATATTCCAAGGATGCAGGCCGCAGTGAAGGTTTGCCTAAAACCTATTAATGAAAACCGCTTTGGAAGGGTGCGATGCGTAGCATATAAAATTATGGAAAACAGGGGAATGACAGAAAGTAAACATTCATCGCAAGGACACACGCACACAATCGCTGAGGAGGTCGTTCGTTGTGCCTTTGACCGTGATTAAGATTGCATTGTAGTTAAATTGACGTCTTCCTGAATGGCACGCAGTGCACCTGCTGTCCCGTGGTGCATTGTTGTCGACCGTCTGTGTGTACATCCCGTCACAACACCGCCACCTTGTTGATGTTAGACTGTACGGCCCCTCGGTCGGGCACCAGCCGCACCACCACTTTGTGTGCGCCAGGTGGACAACCACCGGCTGTGGTCGGGCACCAGCCGCACCACCACCGTAGGTGCGCCAGGTGGACAACCACCGGCTGTGGTCGGGCACCAGCCGCACCATCACCGTAGGTGCGCCAGGTGGACAACCACTGGTTGTGGCCGTGCTCCAGCGGCACCACAACAATCGGCTATAGTTCGGCTCCCCCTCATACAGTATATTGTCTGCACCACAACAACCTAGCTTTGGTGGTGGTGGTGGTGGTGGATTTGTGGTTCAGGACGCGTCGACTGCCTTGGTCATTTTGCGCCCATAACCTTGCTTAGGTGGCTTCTTTTATGCATCTATGGGCCTGCTATGGACTCCATATCGTCATTTTTCATGCGTGCCGCTTCCCCCTTTTCCAATATCGATGCAACCAACGCGTGCATGTTGCGTGCATGGCTGATACACCGGTGTGCTTAGGGTGCACACAGAGTTCGTGCTTCTCGTGGCTAGTGCGAGTGAGAATGAAGGCAACTTTGTCTGGCTTTATCGCACAGGCTTAGCGCCGTTGCGTGTTAAGCGAGCATGCATCAGCCGCAGTTGACGGCCTGAAATCCTGTCATTAAGTGGACGCCGTAGGAAGGAAACGCCGCCTGCCGGACACCAATAGAACTATTAGAGCCAGCAATGCGAAATGTTCGTTGTAGGAGTGAGTGATCGCTGGAGTTATTTTTTATCAGGCTGATATGTTCACTACTTTGACAATTTTACGCCGGTCCGGTGCATACCACGACAACTGAATTGCTGAGTTTTTATTCCGTGGAGTTTTGGTGTGATCCGACAGGGAATTTAACTCACAAGCTCTTGCCCAGACAGAGGCAACTTACGGAACGGCTGGACCCAATCCCAAGTGGCACGGCAGCAGAGTAGTAAGCAATTTGACTGCTGGTTCTGTGATCCTACGAACATAATATGTGGTTTGGATACACGACACTGTCATTTGCAAGGCTACGTCGTCACAAAATCACAACAAAAACCACGACGTTGCATTGCTGTTCAGAGCTGACTTCATATCCCTGATACATATCGGTTCATATATTTTTCTGTCGGCATATTCCCTCGTTTAAAGAAGTTGTACGTGAAAATAATCGCATCGGCATGAGCAGGACGACATGATCTGGCATGGTCGCCCAGTGGAGTATTAGCTGTTCAATTGTTTAAAAAAAAAACTACGCAAATGCTCATTGAAACGTAGTCGCACAACTCCCCTCAGAAGTTTCGGGCGAAATGTGTGAATCGGCTCCCCATGCACATTATCGGGCCTGACGTCTGCACTGTGAGCTACTACACACGAGTACCATTTAGCGGGGCCCAGCCATCCTACAGTAGCTATGTTGGCTGACGCAGAAAATCACCGAAACACACGAGCTTAGCTTCAGCTAGTAGCCCGTCGGAAGTTGGGTAGCTCTCCTGCATGGGACTGGTGAGATATGAGCCCCGTCAGGTTAATATCTGCGGTGTTCTGTTCCTGGGGGATATTCACCAACATTAGTGAAGGCCAAACCCCCACCTCAGAATGATGACATTATTATCCGGCTGTGCCAGGTGTATTACGTGAACTTCATTCCAGCGCCTCACCATATTTCAACGAGCATTTCAAATCAAGACCATTCACCTAAAATATATTGTTTGTGCATTGGTGTGGATAAATTACTTTCATGCTTGACACGCATAATCACATAAGTAGAGCATGTATTCAGCCTTACATTTCGGCTAGTCCGTGACCCAACAACCCGGCGGCGACCGCGACGGCCCTACTGAGCCCATCGATGTCAGCTCAGCCAAGTGCCAGACGGTACTGTGGTGACCGACGCGGCCGCACCTACACAGAACCGTCAAGGGGTGGTGGGGGGCGGTGGCGGGGGTGCCGACAGTAACCATTTGTCACCGGGCCCCATTTGTCATCTAGACTTGGCCACTTGTCAGCCGGAACGGGCCGCGACCGCCCGCTACTTTGATGTGGGCTGGCGACAGGCTGGGCGGCCAGCATTTGCCGGAAGCTCAGTGATGCCGTGACGTCTAGCCGGCGCCAGCTTATCCCGTGACCGGACCGCAACTCTCAGAGACAGAGACACCGACGAAGCGGCGCTTCACATGTTGCTCCGACCGCGTGTCACGGCTGGGTTGTCTCAAATACGTCACAACTTCTGTGTTTTTATGCATTATATATATATATATACATATGTATATATATATGTATATACGTATATACTTTTATGTATATACACGCATTTATATATATGATATATATACATATATATACACGCATATATATATATATATATATATATATATAATATATATATATATATATATATATATAATATATATATATATATATATAGATAGATAGATATATCCCTCTCTCTCTATGCATGATATCCTTATCTCCCTCCCTGTCTCTCCATTTGTCTCGAGGTGTATTTTCACTCCACGCCAGGTGTACCAATACGAAGGACTAACGAGCATAGCTCTGTTAGCTTGTTTGCAGTGGCGTAATTAGAAGCCGGTCAAGTGGAGCCAAATTTTCTAAGTCAGGCATGTTTTATGCAACGTATCCGTAGAGCTTTGTTGTTTTCCTCTCAGTTCTTAGGCAAGATGCAGAGCACAATTTGCGATATCACTATGTAAGTCCGGAACGACAGGACGCTGTGTCAGTGTTAGCCATGTTCAGACATTCAGACTGGAGTTTTTAAGCCTGGGATATCCTTCATCCCTCCGAGACACCCAGACAGAGACACGAAGGCTTGCCTTAGGGACAAAACTTGTGGTCCAATAACCGGACTTTTCAGTAAGGGCGAGGCACTCAAGGGAGAGGGGGCATGACCTGATGCCCGTCAAATACGCCACTGCTTGTGCCCGCTGATAAATGACAACCGAGACGCCTGTAGACTCCAGTCGGCGAACGCGACGCTGCTCTGCCACTCAAGAGAATGGGAAATCAAGGTCGGCCAGCCGGCCGTCACATGCAGTCAGACCGCTACACACACACGTCAGCGGTCAGCCAGCTGGAACGAAGCATGGCGGGCAGTCTGGCGGTGTTCGGCGCTCGTCCCACAGGCCGCCAGGCTGCTGGCACCGTACAGCGGTTGCAGAGGCTCGCCGCTGGCACAGGCCGCGGGACGGCCGGCCGGAGTTATAGCCCTGCCGTACGCGTCGGCTGCCCTGCCGTACAGCGGGTGCAGAGGCTCGCCGCTGGCACAGGCCGCGGACGTACGGCCGGAGTTAAGCCCTGCCGTACGCGTCGGCTGCCCTGCCGTACAGCGGGTGCAGAGGCTCGCCGCTGGCACAGGCCGCGGGACGGCCGGCCGGAGTTATAGCCCTGCCGTACGCGTCGGCTGCCCTGCCGTACAGCGGGTGCAGAGGCTCGCCGCTGGCACAGGTCGCGGGACGGCCGGCCGGAGTTATAGCCCTGCCGTACACGTCGGCTGCCCTGCCGTACAGCGGGTGCAGAGGCTCGCCGCTGGCACAGGTCGCGGGACGGCCGGCCGGAGTTATAGCCCTGCCGTATGCGTCGGCTGCCCTGCCGTACAGCGGGTGCAGAGGCTCGCCGCTGGCACAGGCCGCGGGACGGCCGGCCGGAGTTATAGCCCTGCCGTACACGTCGGCTGGGCTCGCCGCCGGAGATACGACGTAGCGTGGCGAAGTGGCGTACCGCCGCACGGATGCGGTCCTGTGGTGACATGGAGCGGCTGTATCGAAACGAAGGTGACATGGGGCGGCTGTATCGAGACGAAGGTGACATGGGGCGGCTGTATCGAGACGAAGGTGACATGGGGCGGCTGTATCGAGACGAAGGTGACATGAGGCGGCTGTATCGAGACGAAGGTGACATGGGGCGACTGTATCGAGACGAAGGTGACATGGGGCGACTGTGTCAGGACGAAGGTGACATGGAGCGGCAGTATCGATACGAAGGTGACATGGGACGGATGTGTCAGGACGAAGGTGACATGGGACGGTTGTGTCGGGACGAAGGTGACATGGGACGGCTGTATCGGGACGAAGGTGACATGGGGCGGCTGTATCGGGACGAAGGTGACATGGGGCGGCTGTATCGAGACGAAGGTGACATGGGGCGGCTGTATCGAGACGAAGGTGACATGGGGCGACTGTGTCAGGACGAAGGTGACATGGGGCGGCTGTATCGAGACGAAGGGGACATGGGGCGGCTGTATCGAGACGAAGGGGACATGGGGCGGCTGTATCGAGACGAAGGTGACATGAGGCGGCTGTATCGAGACGAAGGTGACATGGGGCGGCTGTGTCGAGATGAAGGTGACATGGGGCGGCTGTATCGAGACGAAGGTGACATGGGGCGGCTGTATCGAGACGAAGGTGACATGGTGCGGCTGTATCGAGACGAAGGGGACATGGAGCGGCTGTATCGAAACGAAGGTGACATGGGGCGGCTGTATCGAGACGAAGGGGACATGGGGCGGCTGTATCGAGACGAAGGTGACATGGGACGGATGTGTCGGGACGAAGGTGACATGGGACGGTTGTGTCGGGACGAAGGTGACATGGGACGGCTGTATCGGGACGAAGGTGACATGGGGCGGCTGTATCGAGACGAAGGTGACATGGGGCGGCTGTGTCGGGACGAAGGTGACATGGGGCGGCTGTATCGGGACGAAGGTGACATGGGGCGGCTGTATCGAGACGAAGGTGACATGTGGCGGCTGTGTCGAGACGAAGGTGACATGAGGCGGCTGTATCGAGACGAAGGTGACATGTGGCGGCTGTGTCGAGATGAAGGTGACATGGGGCGGCTGTATCGAGACGAAGGTGACATGGGGCGGCTGTATCGAGACGAAGGTGACATGGGGCGGCTGTATCGAGACGAAGGGGACATGGGGCGGCTGTATCGAGACGAAGGTGACATGAGGCGGCTGTATCGAGACGAAGGTGACATGGGGCGGCTGTATCGAGACGAAGGTGACATGGGGCGGCTGTATCGAGACGAAGGTGACATGAGGCGGCTGTATCGAGACGAAGGTGACATGGGCCGGCTGTATCGAGACGAAGGGGACATGGAGCGGCTGTATCGAAACGAAGGTGACATGGGGCGGCTGTGTCGAGATGAAGGTGACATGGGGCGGCTGTATCGAGACGAAGGTGACATGGGGCGGCTGTATCGAGACGCGGCGAAGTCGACGGCGTGGTGGTGTAGGTCACGGAGAGCGGTCGGGGCGTGGGGAACGCTGGACTGAGCGCCGGCTGCTGGCGGGGAAGTGTACCGTGCAGAACACGAGCGCCTGGTGTCACTAGGTTCATCATTGCAGAACGCAGCTGATAGATTATGACAGTGTAATCAATTTGCTCCGTCATCTTTTGCCAGTCCCTTTCCGGAAAAGTTACGTACGGAAAACATGCCATGAACGCCACCATCTCCCACGCCTACTTGCCGTTTTATGTGGTCGCATAGTCCTCATACATGTGGCAACTGAAACCCAGACGAGTATTTTGTGGCGATCGAGGGCGAAGCCTGAGCCAGCCTAATCCCACACTTATCTGTCCGAACGAGTCTGCTCGCGTACTATTATGTCAGGATATTCATATGAGCAACCCGACCCGGCACCACTGCTTTTGAAACCCTAATCATATTTCTGCTTAACGTTTCAGATCCTACTTTTTCCCAGAATTATACTTCTTTTAAGTTTGATTTCTACCCGCTCCAATTCAAACTTAATCGAATTATTTCCCTTCAAGCTTTCACAATTCTTCCCCAAAAACATGGTTTCGTCGCCACGCTTCTCGCACCACAGCTGGCGTGGACTCTGCAGGCCGCGTCACGTGATTACGTCATGTCACGTGACCCACTTGTCTCGGTGCCGGGCTACCTTCAATCTCAAAGGCAGTGAGCAATGCGGTGCCGTGCGGAACAGTTGTGAGTTGGGAAGGCGTGTGTGAGTGCAAGCGGAAAAGGTGTGTGTGTGTATGTGAGTGGGAAAGGTATGCGTGTGTGTGTGTGTGTGTGTGTGTGTGTGTGTGTGTGTGTGTGTGTGTGGAGAGAGAGATAGAGCGAGAGAGAGAGAGAGAGCGAGAGAGAGAGAGAGAGAAAGAAAGAGAGAGAGAGAGAGAGCCGCGGCACAACATGCCGCCTATCCTATTTCGACATCAGTATAGTGCATGCAAGGGTGGAGTTACAGGATCTGGTGCTCAACTGCTGAATACATCTGCATTCGGCAGAGGTGCCAGTTTCGATAGGAGCACCTCAACCTTCGGTTGAAGTGGATTGATGTTCAAACCGCTTGGCGCTAACAAGTGAAGTATTTTCTCCGAGATCGGGTTCCTGTGGTGACATAGTGCACGCCCCTGAAATTCATCCGCATTCACATCCGAGCAGTGACGAACTGCCACGGTCGGTTGTATTTGTCTCTTGTGCTTGCATTTCCGCCGAAATTGGATGCAATAGGGTTATGCATTGGCGGTTTTTCAAAAGGACCAAGTCACGGTAAGTCCTTTCTGTTGCAGAGATAGCCGATCCCGTGCATGCAGACCAGAATTAATGTACTTCTCGCCCGTACAACTCCCCTAATGTGTCCCCATACCAATACTGACGGTAAGTACGCAGGCTCAGAGACAGTGTCTGATGTCGAGGCTGTAGCGACCCGGTGCGACCGCTGACGGTAAGTACGCAGGCTCTGAGACTGATACAGAGCGGCTGATGTCGAGGTTGTAGCGACCCGGTGCGACCGCTGACGGTAAGTACGCAGGCTCTGAGACTGATACAGAGCGGCTGATGTAGAGGCTGTAGCGACCCGGTGCGACCGCTGACGGTAAGTACGCAGGCTCTGAGACTGATACAGAGCGGCTGATGTCGAGGCTGTAGCGACCCGGTGCGACCGCTGACGGTAAGTACGCAGGCTCTGAGACTGATACAGAGAGGCTGATATCGAGGTTGTAGCGACCCGGTGCGATCGCTGACGGTAAGTACGCAAGCTCAGAGACAGTGGCTGTGTTCGAGGTTGATGTGACGCGGTGCGATGGCTCCGCCAGCTCGCCTGCACACATTTACCTGCGAAGGTTCGACAGTCGTCACAGTCTCCAAAGTTTGTTGGCCGTCCGACAGTGTGTTTGTCAGGCTGTGAATCACTCGTGCCATATATTATGCACCAGGGCGCGGCTAATGGCCTGATGTGTGTATCTGAACAGTCGTTTATTTGGCCTGTTAATGCTTCCGACGGTGCGTGTGGCGGCTGCGAATGGGCGCCAGCGGTTCGGATAAGTGGCGTTTGATTTATCGCGTGAAAACACTCGCAGATCCGCAATAATACACCACCTTGCCGGGTGTCATCTCCGCGTGCTAACGGAAGCGCTCCTCGCGAAGTTCGGTCTATGCTGGGGGCGCCCCCGATCGGTGGCTGACACCGGCCCGTGGACGGTCCCCCGGGCCGCCCAGGCAGGTGACCAGCGCGATGCCATGCGAGTCCGGCGCGACTGCGTCATTAGACAGTTTGAACGGGCTCCAGGCGCCGGCATCGGTGCCGGTATTGGCGCCGGGTGAATTGGCGCCACGCTCGCCATTGGTGGTTGTCGCAGCCCGAGCACAGGCTAACTCGCACCGGGCCCGAACGGCGCCGAAAGCATGCAATCTAGCTGCGCCGACTGGCGTGTGACTGCCCTGCAAACCCGGAGCTTCGCTTATGCAGCCCGGGAAATTGGTTCCGATGGCCGTTCACCCTTCCTCCCCTTTTCAAATAGTGTTGCAAGCCTATATGTGTCAAAATGCCGACATGCTATAAATGCGGCATGTAATTGTCTGCACAACATTACTATCATCTAAAGTAACCAGGAATTTGCTTTGCCATCTAGATGCTAGCTTGGACCGGTGATGAAGAACTGAAGTGCTTTCGCGTAGGTCGGGCGGGGGTGGAGGATCTGTACCCTTTGGTTTGGTACGCTGGTAATGCTAAGTTGTCGTCTTTCATATTCAATTCAAACTTGTCTTTAAAATAAGGACTTGGGACCCCTGGCTTCGCGAGAGATCTCCAGCCTTAGTGCCAGCAGCAATGGTTGTCCTAAGTTCTCAAAAGAAAATAACCAAACGAACGGGAGAGCTCCCCAGCAGATGTCGGGAGCATAACTAAACAAAGAAAACATATACACATAGACACACACACAGAAATTCATATATATATGTTTATATATATATATATGTATTTACGTATATATGTACATGTATATATATGTATATACATATATACATACGTATATATATATATATATATATATATATATATATATATATATATATATACCCGGCGATGGGATCTAAATTATGTGCTACCAAAATATTTCCCTGTGTCACTGATTGCTATTTTGTATTGCAGGAGGTCTACCATTAGGCTTTCATCACTTCGCCAGATGACCAGCCGACAGCCTGTGCCAGCCAGCTGACCCACCTGTGGCTACCAGAAGACAGTAGCGCGGACCTGTGGCTACCGGGCGACAGTAGCGCGGACCTGTGGCTACCAGACGACGGTAGCGCGGACCTGTGGCTACCGGGCGACAGTAGCGCGGACCTGTGGCTACCAGACGACGATAGCGCCGACCTGTGGCTACCGGGCGACAGTAGCGCGGACCTGTGGCTACCAGACGACAGTAGCGCGGACCTGTGGCTACCGGGCGACAGTAGCGCGGACCTGTGGCTACCAGACGACGGTAGCGCGGACCTGTGGCTACCGGGCGACAGTAGCGCGGACCTGTGGCTACCGGGCGACAGTAGCGCGGACCTGTGGCTACCGGGCGACAGTAGCGCGGACCTGTGGCTACCGGGCGACAGTAGCGCGGACCTGTGGCTACCGGGCAGCGATAGCACTAGTGTGGATCTGTGGCTACCCGGCGGCGATAGCGCGGACCTGTGGCTACCAGATGGCCAAGTGATCCAGTGCAACCACTAGTGCCGAAAAGTTGTGCGTTCTCCCGACGTCTGACTATGGACTCAACGGAGAGAGCAGCGATATCTGGATGGCTTACAGTCCCACCCGTATCACGCACAATTCGACTTGGGTTGCGGACTTCACCATCAGCGTCACGGATGGTCCCACCTTGGTCACACACGACCAGAACTGGGTCATGGACAATTCGATGCGCGTCACAGGCAATGTGTGGCATGGTGATGATTACCGGGATCCTGGCCAGCATGATAGGTAAGTGTTCAGATGCCCGATGGCCGATGTGGCCTGCTCTGGTGGCCGATGATGTGATTCTTTGGCCGATGCATGGCTATGGTGTAGTGCATGCCCAGCCGCCCAAAGCTTCTCTCAGCCATATTGAGAATTAGTGTGACTTCCTCAGTTAACACCACGAATATTAGCTTGTACTTGCATGCTTCTAGTAACTAAAGTGTTCCCAAATACGTATGGACATTATTGACATGTCGAAGCCAAGGGAGCTCTTCCGATGTCGTTCTCATGTGTCCTTACCACCTCTCGGTGTTATTCTGCGTTGACGCCGTGGCTCGCTTGTTTATGTACTTCCGCCACATCCCAGTGCCATTTACGTTCTTGTCACATCTCATTTCGCCTTGTGTTTCAACTACACCGTGGTGTTAATCTATGTCACTGTGTTTCCCGTTGGGTGTCTCACCAGGCTCGTCCCGCTTTTTTTGTACTTTCCCATATATCGCTGTGCATTCTTATTTGCCATCACACTTCGCTGCACATTTTGCCTTACCACCACACCTCACTGTGTATGTTGTATTGCCACCACACCTTTCTGTGTGCTCTGCACTGCCACCACATCTCGTGCACTCTGTGTTGTGGAACTACTACGCTGTGTGTTATGTGTTGCAACAACACCTTGCTGCATATTTCGACTTAATATAAGCTATGGCAAACTGAATACCTACTTCAGACCGTCCACCAGTATGAATTGGCCTTTAGTTGCCATTTTACTTCAAGGTAGCAGACTGTGGGATTTGTTTGCTTTCTCTCATTATTTTATACCTGCATGCTTCCGCATACCCTACATGTTTCCGCATACCCACGAGGACGACGTTGCGACATTTCATGCAGTGTGCAGCAAAGCGACGAACCGACTTGTTGCACGAACAAACGACTGCTTTTTATGACTGGCCGTAAATACGCAGACGCTAACCCTGCGCCTCTTCGCCGTTAAATCACGAATCAGTAACCACATCAAAAGTTGCCCGGGCACTTCATCAACGATACAGATCTGGCCGCCAGACGGCGCGCGGCACTCTGACGAGGAGCGTGGCAGCGCTACGGTGACTGCCTGCTCGTACGGCCGTCTGCAGCTGCCAGCACACCCCCTGTCGCCTTCAGATGCACCACCTGACATCACATGCTAGATGTTCCTGGGTCGTGGTTTCCAAGCCCAATTCTTGCACCGGGAAACTGATGTCCAGTCCGGAGTGAAGTGACTAGCTGCGTGCTCCCGACGCGGCCTCTCCTCGAAGTAGTCGTTTGGCGATGCTTATTGACCGTGAAATGATACCCTCCATCATCCGAGGCCTTTGGAAGTGGTAGCGCGGCTGCCGTGAGGCCGGCAGACTATCCCCTTGTTAGTTTGCTTTGTCTAATTAGTTTGTTTGTCAAGGTGCATTTCTGACACTTAGATTGGCCCTGAGTCGTGGATGTTCGTGTGGGAGGCTGTTGTAGGCAGGCGATCGTCAACGGCGAACGCTTGGCCGTAATTTCAGGAGTTTATCGTGCGTGCCTCCCTCCACACTATGTGGGTCATTAGCGAGCTTTACGATGTAGCGTAGGCGCAGCTGCTGCGAAACTCAATCATAATTTAAGCTGTGTTTACCCCTAGGCCGGTTGTCACCAGCTCCTCTCGCCACAGTAAGTACTCGCATAAAGCGCCACTGGCTCTAATCTTAAAACAGCCTCACCAACATCAATAAAGTGGAGGTGGTATATAAAAAACCAAATGCAAATAGGGAGGGGAAGGGCACGATTCTGGCACTGCTTTAGAACATTGTCTCTGACGGGCTAACCAACTGTTCTGGGAACCAGCTGGCTGCAGCATGTGGCAGCATCGTCTGCCGGCTACATGCCCACGACGAGCAGAGGGAAAACGCTTGCTTGGTTTGACGGTAGAGGACCTAAGTGAGCCTACCTGAACTACCGAACCGACCCCTAAGTGAGGTGAAGTCGGGGTAGGTAGGCAGCACCACTCAGGCAATGCTAGATGTGCACAGCTGTGCTATTTCCTGGGACGAGTAAATACGGTGTAAGCTGGTTTGCCAACGTCATTTGGTTTGATGCCCATGAGGCGAGCCGCGCAATACTGTTCCATTGGGTGTGGCAGTTCGAAGCCCCATGAAATCCTTCACAGTGGTCCACAATTCCCCACACCTGAAGCTACAAACGCCAAAGGCGTTTTTAGTGCCAAGCACACAGGTGAGCAACTCGAACCAGACCGAACCCTGATTTCCTCTTGGTGTTCGAGCCTATCCCACGTCTTCTAACCCGATCCTACTCCACGGCGCCACTCCGAATTCATATATTAACATATGCTCGCAATTACGGGCAATATGTTCAAATCTGCAAACGAATTTGATCATTGACCCAAGCCACCCTACAATCACCTCCGGTATCAGCTAGGATTGAGTAGTTAATTAGCAAAGTACAAAATGACTCCACGTTGGATGTCAAACAGTCGCAATATGACTTTAGAAAGACAAAAACACCACCACCTCTCCCGCATGGTGTTTCCGACGTGAAGACAATATGGAGTGCGCAAAGGAGAGTCAGCTGACTGCCCTATAAGTGGGCTGACGTGAGTAGGGGCCAACATGTGAGTAGGGATGACGCCACCGTGGGATAGGGGTGAGGGTAGAGAGCAGCTCTCGCTCTACCATAAAACGGGGTGTCAACCTATTTTCCCCCTATCTCCCTAAAGTTTCCGGAGGCTCTAAGCATAAAAGGAGGCCTATAATACTGTCCGCTGGCGCATACCGGCAGGTACCTTCATACTACCAAGAGGCCCCTGGAGGCTCTGGAGGCCGAAAGAAGGCCCCGACATCGGGCAGAAGACTCCTGGCCAGAAATGCTACCGACTTAGACAGCATGCGCCCAGAGCTTGCACAAATTCCCAAACGGCTGGTAAAGGCCCGGTGATATTGTTTGGGGGCCCAGAAAAGGAGGCTCATTTAGTATTACAAGAAAGTTCCTAGAGCTTGCAAAAGCACCCCGAAGCCTGGCAGTAAGCTCTCGAAATTCCAGGAGTCTGGACACCTCAGGTTGACTTGTTTCACAGGGACCTTTCGGCTTGCGAAGACACTCCAACAATCCACAGAAGACCTCATCATGCTCCAGATGAAGAAGCCCACCATTCCTAACAGGAGCCCCTATGCCCCACGAGAACGCACATATACCCGGCAGGAAACCTCATCGGCCACGAAACCAGAAATCCGGACCCAGAAATCCAGGAATCATAAAAAGATCCAAAGCATCATTGGAGCTGCGAGGACCTTGCATGATGTTGTTCAGAAGCCAAATAACGGGAGGGATATTAGCATTGAGAGGAGCCCCCAAGGGCTCACGAAGACTCACACAAAACTCCGAAAGGAGATGCAGTCATTTTGTTTGGAAGCCACAGACCAGGAGGCCCATTAGTGTGCACCTGAGACCCCTAAAGACCCGAAAGGCCCAAACACCTAGCAGCAGGCCTCTAGGTCCCAGAACAGTACGCACATTAAACTCGATGTGATACCTAAAGCTCACGGAGGATCCAAACCCCCGGCATGAGAGCCCATCATATTGTCAGGAGGCCTCAGGCCAGGAGGCCCATTAGTCGTGACAGAACGGTCATAGAACTCATCGAAGGACCTCCCAAATCCTACCGATGGCTTCTCATGTTGTTTGGAGACCCCAGATCAAGAGTCTTGAGCGAGACACCAGACAGCCACTGGCGACAAAATGCAGGGATGATGCCGAGCTTCAGGAGGCCCCAAGAAATCACGGAGCATTTGATGGGTCTGGCATGTGAATAGTTGATTGCACACACTACTCATTTTTAGCATGCCAATGTGAAGCCACGGCATCGCCCCCTATCCTAGTTTAGATGTGGGGATGGGAAATGTACCAATGTGGTACGGATATCTCGGTCGCGTTGTCAGCTGACATTGAGCGGGATAATCGCACTAATGTAGGTGGGTGTGATTAATTTCCAAAGCAGTTCTGGGATGCCTTTGTCTGTTTTATTACTAGTTTCGCTTTTAACCAATGCAATTGGTTGCATGACTATCAAAACCTCCTTGCAATTGCGTGCTCTTTACAAATCCGTCCTGGTTACATTGTCAATGTTGAAGTTGCAAAAACCATGCGTTTTCAGGGAAATTGGGGAATCGAACCTTTTACTCCCGTCCCCCACATTCGCTACATTATGGTTAATATTGTACAACCTCCTATAAAGTTATTCGTGATATTAAAAAATAGAGATGTCATGCTGAACTTTTTACTGACCTTGCGAGCCCTTTACACATAACCTCATATTTTAGGCGTTTATCATGGCAAACCATGTTTCGATGCATGCCACGAAACAATGGATTTGCCCGGTTATACCGCGGGGAAAACGCGCTCGTGTATCAGAAGGTTGGTATGCTATTAGTTCTTAGGGGTTCCTCGGAAGATTACCGGCTGAATAGGCGTCATCGGTAAAACTGAACTTCCTCTGCTACTTTCAGGTTAAACTGAATTAATTCAAGCTCGGCATCTTACTTGATATGCTTATGAATGCCGATTCATTTAAGACATCATGACATCTTTTATTCAACTTTTGTTAACTTTTATTCAACTGGGCCCAAGTTGCCAGCAGCGTCTTCTCTCATACTCTCACACCTGCTGGAGCATTTACCAACGCACGCCAGGTCGGGAGGGAACATTCCCTCCCTGCTGGACGCTATCGCATCCAATTGGCAAAATCCAATCATACCGATTCAGGTATGCAGATAAGTCTGGGTATAGTGAATTGTTGCGGACTGGCTCGAAAAATTAGCTATATCCGAATTTCGTTGTATCTATGGTAAGTATTTGCAGTCCATGAAAGCATAAATCAGAGGATTAGGTACTTATGCGTTTTGTGTTGCTTGCTCTGGAAGGAATGTTTTTTTGCTAATCATTGCGAAGGAAATAAATTGCTTAAATTGATTGAGTAGGTTTTGCCCGACACTTCAATTATGTGAAGACAACTTGTGCCAAATACATAAAGACAATGACCTCAAATGTATGTGGTGTCGAGCACAACACACCGTCTTCAGCGATACTCGGCTGCAAAAGGTCACAGTCTCTAGAATGCCACACAGCGCTGAGTATCGTCCATCACTTCTTAAGAATCGCATCCAGCGTGTTTGCCTATTGTTGAGGCCTTGCACTGTGTTAGTCGCTTCTCAAAGTTCATAAGATAATCACATTTCATTCCCTTCTGTGTTAGGAACACCTTCAGGAAACCCAGAGCTTTTGCCGCCTCCGGTTTTGTCACAACTCGTTATTTTTTTCCCTGGTCGTCTTCATAAGTGGCATGTTTTGGTTTCTCGTCCCCTCTCCAAACTTCCCTTGGCAGGTCATGCGCCGCCACCTGACTAACTGTGACAATGGCTGCCTTTGCCACATCCTCTCGCAACATTGTCAGGTTCTTCGGCGCTCCGCATCAATTTGATCAATCCCCCAATCGTTTCAGCAAGTTGTGGCTCGATCTCTAAACGCTGACACCACTTGAACGTGCAGTGTCAGACGCATGATCACGATAATTGGATCATCTTCCGTGGTGTCTAGAATCGTGACGCCGAACTCGTCCGTCTGTTTCTCCTGATCATGCCACAATATTACTTTTCCCATGAGCTTGTTGCGGTGGTTGTGCTTCAACTTCCTGATAACGCCGGCATCCATTGGCTGGTTGGCGCTGGTTGGCGCTGGTCCAGTTTGCAGGGAGGAACTGCATGGTGGTGGCTGCAGCCTGTGTATCTCAGGGTGTGCGGTGCAGGTATACATGAACAGCAGCACCCTTCACTTTGGGCGGGCCATATGAGTATCGAACTTTGTCACTCACGCCATGAAAGCTGGATGTCATCCATGCTTTTCTGTTGAAACTGTATGGAGCTGTCAAACTGTTTATGTTTTTAAAATGGCGAGAAATATGAAACTAGCCGATGAACAGTAACGGACATTTTTCGTCCCTGCAGCACTTGCAACAAAAATGGTGGTCATCCGTTCCGTGCTCAGGTCTCCTCTATAGTACTTTCGGCCCTTAAAATCCATGGCTTGTTTGAGAGACCCTTCCAGAAAAACCCCGTCACATCTGCGCTTGGAGCATGTTCTGGCTTATATCCTAGGATTAGCTTTGGTTGTGTGTACAACCTCCAAACCTTGTTTCTAACAGAACAGCGGCTCCTTCACCACACATCTCTTTCAGAACGATATTGTATTTGGCCTTCCATCTGTTCATCCATGCCATGCTACAATCCGTCCAGCAACTCCAGGTATTTTCAAATGCTTGCTGCCTTTTCTTGCAGGATGAGTCCATTGATGGTCAAATTTGAGGCACGCGCTCCCATCGAGGGCGTAGTTTAGTTCGATTTTTGGAGGGCACTTGCCCCCTCCCCCACAAATATTGGATGTACCCTACCAATAATTTCAACTTTTAACATGAAACCCCATGCGGCATGCTTCCTAATCCATTGGGTCCTACCCATTGCTTTCATGTATTATGCCTTGCCAATTATTTTCAAAAAACCTTTACCTGTGACTCTATACGGCTCTTTTACGACTCACTCAACCGCTAGGTCATATAGCGTCGCCAACCTTTCACGCCAATTGGTCACGGGCGGACTCGGTAAATGCCACCGGTTGTGAGATTCGAACCGACAATCTTGCGATCAAGAGTCCGACGCTCTACCAACTGAGCTGCCGCGGCCTCATTTCGCCTGTGACTCCCACCGTCCTTTCTAGCAGGACAGCATCTACCTTACTCAGCGGTGGCTCTGAGTGACATCCTTGCAATTTAATTTCCAGAAAATTATTTGCCCTTACTGTCATCTTTCTTCTTCAGAATTTACGATCGCGTAAACGGTGGGATGTTAGAGTGTTGCTCAATTTTAGCGTTTTTGCAGCAGGACCAGCCTGTTGAACAGCAGTGATTATTTCCAACTTCTTTTACAATGTCTGTCAGTGACGTTTGCTTTACGATGCTTCCGAGTCTATCACGGCAGCGTAAAATTGGTGCCTGCCACGTCTATGACACGTCCAACTGGCCTGCAACTCCCATTGAGCGTCTGCCACTTCTGGCAATCGTTGTGCGTCATTTCAGAGAATACAACAGAATTTCGTGAGCCATCGATAAATGCAACCACGCATAAAAATGCGAGCAAAATATGAGCGAGAATGGGTTTTGCCTATAAAACCTCGATCTGCCTACAACCTGCATGGGTGTAGAAACCAAAAAATGATGGGAGGAAGGATGAAAGTTTTCATGCGAGTATCTTTTAATTTTAGCATGGGACCAATTGGTGCAAAGTGGAAAGAATTCCCTCCTCCAGCCTTAGACCTCTTTTACATACAAAGGACGGATCCCAAAATTGTTATGGGGGGGGAGGCTGGTCAGCAGGGTCGCTACTTTTTAGGAGGGACGCTTTCGGCTGAACATTCGTTGAGCGGGAGCGGGGTGTAATCGAGCACACTCAAGGGGCGTCATTTCCTCTCAGAAGAGCGCCATTTTCTTCCAAGGGGGTCCTCTCAAAGGGGTGACTTTTCTGTTAAAAAAAAATCCGTTGAGCTTGGGGGAGAGGGTGGCATACGAACCTTCCTGGAAGTGCGGCATCTTCCTCGGGTAGAGGTACTTCCATGATGCCCCCAATTGCATTCGCCCCTATTCCACCCAAATTATTTACCAGTTCCTACGCTCATGCATACCTGTCTGTGCATCTCATTATCATATATCTCACGTTTTTCTCCAGGATTTGCGTGGAACGTGCAGAGAAGTTGCGTTCCAGCGGGATTCCAAAACTTCTTGTGGCTGGAGTGATGTTCCGGAGAAACCTCATCCGGATCGTGGATACTTTGCTCGAAAGAATTGCTGCTAACTGTCCTCTATTAACTTGACTTTCGAATGACAAAGTGCGGCGGCCCACATAAGTTCAGTGGCTGCCCAGAGTAGCGTGACAGTCCACCTTTGTCGACAACTTCTCGGCGGCCCCGGAGCGCTGGGGCCTCGCACATCCCCGACTGGCTGCTGTATCATAACCTTGCTGCATCCAGCTGGAGTCACATGGGCCGCCCGTCCTGTCCGCGGCGCTCGATACACACATGATATAACGCCCGCTAGTCTGAGGACCTTGCTGGCCGACTGCTGACGCCGTGCTCAGATTGTGGAAGTCTCTGTCTCTGGAGCGTTCCGCACTCTGGAAAGATTTGCACAAACCCAGGCAGGGATAGGGGAGAGTGAGTTTAGATGCGTGCCGGATCGCAGAGGTCATTTGCGCCGCTTTTAACGCGAATGGAATTGTAAGCAACTTTAAGGCAAATGAGTGCTTACATTAAGGTTGTCCTGCGTTATAATGTTTGCGACGTTAAGGTCCTGAACGCGGGGAGCGAGCGGGGGGAACATCTCTAGGATGTTAATAGTTTCAGTTTACCGTGCTCATCCGCCAGATAATTTGTAGTTGGTGAGCTGAAGGGCTTACAAGATAGTTGACTTTACCAGGGTGCAGACATTAGCCTACCCTTGTCAAAGAGCACCGAGGGTCTTTACTGTGCGGATAAAGGGGCAGTCAATTGCCCACACCGCCTACCACACCAGCTACCGCGTGTTAGTTGTTAATAGTGGTTTGTAACGTTATGCTTCCATGGATGATTGTGTGCGAGGTTAGTGCAGTGTTTTGCAATTCGGCGCTCATCTATGTCCATTGTACCTCTGGACAGTCATTTTACATTATGAATTGCAAAGCATATCGGCTCATCTACGTCCGATGGCACCTCCGGGTAATCGCTATACGCTATGCTAGTTTAAAGGCAAGTCGGCTCATTTACCTCCGACAGTACTGCTAGGTAGTCATAAATTTTTAATGGGAAAGCGAATCTGTTTATGTGCATCCGATGCCATCCGTGGATAGCTATTTACGCTCTTGCTATGAGTGTATGCGCCGACATGCAGTGTGTATTATGGTGCGTGTCGAAGTGCGTGGTGGTGCTCTACAATGCTCAGGATAATTTGGTTGCGTACATATAGCCAAATAGTAACTTGAGGAGTCCTAGGTGTTTGTCACCCAGGAATGATGGAAGCGAGAGGGTGATGCCCTCTTTTTGAAAAAAAAAGTATAGAGCTGTTGTCATTGAGCGTCAAAGCTAATACAATCTAGCAGGATGTAGCCTATGCCTAATGTGATGCTGCAGGTCTGGCAGTGAGGCGTTGTATAATGGCCATCCTCAAGTTGATGATGTGTGCCGACTTTGGGCAACCAGTTCAACGTCTAGTAAAGAAGACATCCTTTTGGCGGTGTGATTGGTTTGACGTGTTCCATGTGCCTAGCATTGGTTTGATGTTGTGAGTGCGGTTGGAGCGATGAGGTGTAGAGCTGTACTGTGTCCATGTGTTCTGTAATGCTTTCATATGTGGCGTTGTAGGAGTGATTTGCAATCGTCTACCGATTATTCCATGCTGGGATAGGTGGCTGCTAAAGCTTGCTTTGCCAATCGAACTGCTTGTTCATTTATTTGCATGTTGACGTGGCCCGGACTCCAAAGGAAGGAGAAAAGTTGGTTACATTACGAGCTACGGGTTGTTGGATTTGATCAATGATTGGGTGTGAGCAGTTGTGTGTGTTGCTAATTGAATGAATGACTGATTTGGAGTCTGAACAAATTACGACGTTTCTCGTTTTGCCTATTTATAATGGAGAGAGCGGCCATAATAGTGATGTGGAAGGAAAAGTTGTCCGGTTCACGTTTGGGAAGCCTTAGGCCTGGCCCGGTGACGCCGATGTCTAATTTGACCTCGTGATTTGACCCATCCGTGGATACTAGTGTTTTGAAATTGTTGACATCACCGAATTTGTTGAAGGTACCAAGAATTTCCGCCGATATTTGATCCGATTTCTTTTTTTCGAGAGCAAGTACTCAATCTTTGGTTGACTGATCGTCCAAAGTGACCTAGTGGGGGGACGAATCACAGTAGTCGACATTGTGAGGTCGACATTGAGATCAAAGGAGCCGTAGCAATTTGAACATTAAATGGTGACAGTTTGCCCCCAAACCCGCTCATGTCGTATCTCACAGGCTTAAGGCATCGACCTGCAGAGTCGCAGCAGTGTTCTGTTTCCACCCCAGTCTGTGCCTGCTAGTGCACGGAGGTGGCTGACCCTCTTCGCGCATGTCTTTGAGATGACAGTGGCATGTGTGTTCAAGCTAAGGGTTTGGTCCAAGTGTACTCCTAAGAACTTGAAACGATTCAACTGTTCATTGGTCTTGCCGCCGATGGTAAGGAAAGTTGTGGGTTGGGGCGGAGGCGATTATATGTGACCGCGACCGATTTTTCGCGGACAATGTAAAGCCCGAAGTTTTGAACCAGTTTGTTATGTTGCCTAGAGCTGCTTTAATGTGTTTATCAGCTTTTTGGAATCATTTTTGTGTTCTTCAATTGGCGATGTCTTCCAATTAAATATGTAAGTGATGTGCCAGTGTCATCAGCAAGATCGTTTATGATGATGATGACGAGGCTCGGCGAGAGCACGCTTCCCTGTGCCAGGCCCCGATCCTGAGGTATGGCACTTGATGTGACGCTTTCATATCTGACCTTACAAGTCCTATCTCTGAGGAAGTTCAGAATAAATCGTGTCAAATGTCCGCGCAGGCCCATCTTGTGGAGCTTTGTGTTAGTGCAGACTTGCATACTCGGTCTAATGTGACAGTGATTCTAACGCCATTGTTGTATGTTTGATGCGTAGACTATGCGCCAGCACAGCCTAATGCGATTGTCTGTGGTTCATTTGCGATTCTGGAAGCCGCGCCAAAATTCGTTGAGCAGGTCGTTGCGCTTCAGACAGAGACGCAAGCATGTGTTAACCATGCGATCGACCAGCTTACTAGCGCAGGTAATAAGTGAAATAGGCCTATGTCATGTTGGGGAGGAGTGATCTTTGTGCGGCTTTGACACTGGGATTAATACACTTTCCCGACAAGTAGCAGGAAAGTGGTCGCTCGAGTACAGATCGTGAATGGTTGCTAGTAAGTAGTTAGATAATTTTTGCTGATATGTTTAAAAACTGTTGATGAAAGTCTACCGGCCCATCCGACGTATTTCCACATGCGCTAAGGGCAAAGTATAATTCGTGCACTGTGAATGATAGGCTGTAGTCTGCACTGCTGTTAGAGTTAAATTTTGTATTAGACGCGAGAACATCCAGAGAGTTTACTATGGTGTTGGCGTAGTATGTGTTGCCTATGGTCGTACTATGGTGTTGCCAGAGAAGCTGGTTTAGTGTAGTTTATAGTGGTCTACGACTTGTTGTGGGTCAGTAATGTGCTGTCTTCTCACCGTCAGCTGGGGAAAGAAGCATGATGAGTATGGGTGAATCTATTGCATTGTGTTGCGACGTACTGCCAACGGGTTTGGCATGTTGTTCGAATTGTGTGACGACATAATTTTTGGGACTGTCTGATAGATGCTGATTGATGTGCTTCGCATACGCACCTTTTGCGCTGTTTGTGGACGCGGCGCCGTGCGGCGATTGCACTTCGACAGTTCGAGGTCCGCCAGGGCGCTGACGCCTTTTTCCTTGACCGATTACTTTTCGGGACTGAGTCTTGCGCTGCTGAGCTCATGGCTCGGAGTACTGTTTCGATTTTGTTGTTCTCTGAACTTGCAAGGTCGTGGCCCACCTGATTCTCGAATTTGCCAGTCCGCTCTTTTCGAATTTAAAAGTGGTCCGAATAATTTGGCGTGGTGGATAGCGTTCTTGTTGAGGCTAGGTGTGATTGAATATTGGTCATTCACTGGTGAATTTAGCGGCCTCTAGTGTCCGTCTCGTTGCTTCCCTAGGAAGAGGAGAGGAGGGGGAGTAGCGATAAGACTGCCCATAATGAGAACTGATGGAGGAGCCTGAAACAGCAAGTCGCTCAGTTCCTGTTGTGTGGGCGTTGCAATTGTCGGTGAGATGCTTAGTGGAGTGTGGTTTGGCAAGGAGCGATTTTAAGGCTGACTGCTGCGCAGTTGCCGGGATAATTTAGCGATATTTGACGATGAGGTGGGCTGTTAGCGACGATTGCGGCTGCGCTCCATTTGCGATGTAGACGCTATACGTTATCGGCATGTAATTTGGGATACTGTTCTAATTTGAGTGAAAGTTTCGAAAATGTGTTTCTTGGAGTGCAGCAAGTAATGCTATTTTTCGCTGTGGGAATTCTGCTTTAAACTCTTCCAATTTTCTCTTGACAATCAGGATTCCACTGCATGAAGAGGCCCATTTCCGAACGAGATTAGTGTCTGTTGGTGTAACTACACAGGGGTGGTATAGTGCAGATGAGAAAGTTGGATCCGGTAGATGGTGATGAAGGTGTGTGATGAGTCAGACAGGACTGGCTGCCGGGCTCTGGTTGTCCGAACTCTGGGTGGCGAAGGGTACGCGGTTTGCGCTCCGTGTCTTCAGGGCATGTCAGTGAATCAAATGTTCTGTTTAAAGGCAGAACGTGCCCGTGAATCCGATGCCACGGGCGCTGGTCGGTCATTGTTAATGCTTTCATACGACCAGTACTGCACAGTTACTGCCATTTCCTTGAATTGGAGTCTTCCTAAGAATCGTCTGCCCGAGTTCATACCCAGCCCCACCCCGCCCAGACTCGTTGCGGTCGGATTATCGGCGGTAACCTGAGTTCTCGAGGTACCTCGACTTCCATGGTGGCCCCAATTCTGGCACGTTCGTCAGAGCTTTAGACTGGCGAAGCTACCTCTAAGCCCACCCATGGCAATCTCGGCACGCCAACATCGTGACTGAGCTCATTCCGTCGAGAGCTTTAGACGGTGTCCCTGTCGAAGCAATGGGTTGCCACCCTGTGTCGACACTACAGATTGTTGCCCACCCATGGCAATCACAGCTCAGACGCACTTGCCAACATCGTGACTGACAGCTCATTCATCCGGTGTTGCCACACCTGTGTCGACAGCTAAGACAGTCGGTGTTGCCACACCTGTGTCGACAGCTACAGACGGTGTTGCCACACCTGTGTCGACAGCTACAGACGGTGTTGCCACACCTGTGTCGACAGATGCAGATGGCGTTGCCACACCTGTGTCGACAGCTACAGATGGTGTTGCCACACCTGTGTCGACAGCTACAGACGGTGTTGCCACACCTGTGTCGACAGCTACAGACGGTGTTGCCACACCTGTGTCGACAGATGCAGATGGCGTTGCCACACCTTTATAAATTTTTCCACTGTTTTGACAGTTACAGACGGTGTTGCCACACCTGTGTCGACAGCTACAGATGGTGTTGCCACACCTGTGTCGACAGCTACAGACGGTGTTGCCACACCTGTGTCGGCAGGTGTCGCGGCCGGTGGTCCTGCGTTCGTGGAGGAACACTCTGGAAATGTCACGGCTCGCATCAACGGCTCCATCATCCTCAACTGCCGCGTGCGCTACATGACGTCTCGACAGGTAGTAAGTGATGTTGGGCACCACCACGCGGCTGAGGAAACACTGCCTCTCGACACAGCGCGCTCGATACCGGCCGCACAGACAGGTCGGAGCACCGCTCAAACTATGCATGGCTGGCTGTGTGCGCCTGTGATGCTGGAAACCTGAGCTTTGCAATGCCTACGTTGATCATTTGCTATCAGCCATCAGGTGCTTTATTTAAGCAAGGGTTTGAAAAAACGGTTGAAGCCCGCCTTATGCTATGTCAGTGATTAAGACTGTCTTCAGGCGGTTCCGTCGTACTAAAACTGGCTAAAATTCAAAATGTTTCATTTTTCGCTGTGTATAATATGTGAACAATTTACATTTAACATTGTATGCATAAAACACTACCAACCTACACCGCAAATACGTATACACGCAACATTTTCCTCTTAATTTATGTGAAGAATTGCAAGAACAATATGTGAGAACAGCAAAAGGTTGGTTTTTGTTGAAAAACCTAACATCAAACATCACATGAGAACCTGTTAACATGCGTCCTGGAGGGCCTCTGCAAATTACGCGCACCGGAGGGGGTGGATTCCGCCCCCTAAGATATCAGCTCCTATTAAGGCTAGAGCTACAATATTCGCAGGATGGATGGACACGATAATGCACTCTATTGTGTTCAAATTTCATGACCATAGGTGAATATCTTCAAGGTCAAATGAGGTCAAATTGCAACATTTTCTGGTTTTGCGTGGCTTGGCTTGTCATTGTTATGGATCGCTATGATGGTGTTTAAATGGTCCAAAATTGGCATTTAGGTTGCTTTGGACATTGCTAATGATGCAATACAGATGCCTGATCCGCCATATGATCTCAGGTCACCTATATAGTAACACTTTATCAGGCCACTACCGGCTCCAGTTACCGGAACCGGGCTGCCCACCCGACTGCTCCGTTGGGCGGCTCGGCACAATCGGCTTCGCGAAGAAAGGAATGAAATACAAGTATATTTCTTGATGTGCAGGGAGTAACATGCAAAGTGACATCAATCGCATGACAGTCATTTGCATTTATGACAACATTCCGGTTGACCAAGTTTGGTTCCATTAGCCTGTCATGAACTTGACCTGACTTGACCTCGGCGACCTGACATGACTTTTAAATTATGTAGCATAACAATATGCGTCAAACGAGTCGCTAGTGTTCCGAAGAACACTTCCCTTTTACATATATACGGGAAGCGCATCAGCGCCGATTTTTGTGATCTGGCGCTACGAGTTTTCTTTTATTTTAAGGGCCCCTAATTCGACAAATTTCCAGCCTATTTTCATTTTTCGTGCCTTAGGCAATGCGCCGGTCATTTCTAAGTAGGTGCGCATACAATGGCGTACGTCGGCTGGTACAATATGGAGTGATGTACGAAAAACCGGAGGAATGGGCGGATTTCGCCCTCCCCCTCCAGGGTGTGTGTTAACCTGTCATGAACCTGACCTGACTTGACCTCGGTGACCTGACATGACTTCAAAACAATGTAGTATAACAATATGGATCAAACGAGTTGCTAGTGTTGTCAAGGACACTTCCATTTTGCCAATATACTGGAAGCGCATCAGCGCCGACACTTGTGGTCTGGCGCTGAGAAAATGTTTTGATTTTAACCACCCCTAACTCGAAAAAATGTTCGGCCAATTTTCGTTGTTCCTACTTTAAACAACGTGATGGTCATCTATACGCAGGTACACAAACAATGGCATATATCGGCTGGTAAAAACTGGAGTTACCTACGAAAAACCGGAGGGGTGGGCGGATTTCGTCCCCCCCCCCCGCTCCAGGACGCGTGTTAAGACAGAACCCTGACTTGAATGAGAATATGAAGAATATGGTGTAGCAGCTCTTATACAAACGCTAAGCATTTCCAGTCTGTTTTTTTTATTCCAGCCGGTGTTTGTTTGCGCCATCTGTTCTTTGCGGTATGGTATCTTTGATGGATGTTTGCTATGTTTTGATGTCCCGCACTGACTGGTCAGTGTGGGGTATTTTGGGGTAGCATTCATAAGTCAGGTGCATCCTGTTTATTTTGCAGACTGGAGCACACGCGAATCAATATATTTTTATGAACTTAAATGGAAGACAGGTATGATTTCCATAGTGATATATAAGCATTGCCTTTCATATTTTAGCTTTATGTAATCTTTACGCCCTTAATATGACAGAAATCAGTCACGTAGATCAAATTATACTAATGATGTAAAGAAGGACATTTTTTGTGAGACCCTATGAGCAATTGTGGTAATTCGAATCAACATAAGCAATGATATTGAATGAAATTATGGGTTATTCATACTTCTCTTAGGACATAAAAGCGTGCTGTACCGTGCTTTATAATATTTTCATGCGGTATGCACTTTATAAGCTACTCAACAGTACGTCTTTTCTTGGCAACTCATGTCTTATTCTGCCGATAGTGTTCTCACCCAATAATTTCCATATGACCCTCGAGAACAGAATCTTCTGCAATGACTATTTCTGTGGCACTGGTGAAGTGAATAGAAGCAGGTGACCTGTCCTTTTGGAAGCCATAGCGGCATGGTGCTGAATTTAACTGAAACCAAAAAGGTAGACATTTAGTAATTCTTCTTCGATACATACATCCGCAGGCAGTGTTTACACCTCTCACAAATTTCACCGGAACTTGTAGATTTCACTAGCTCATAAGCACTTTGTTTGGACTTGATTTGAAGTTGATGAGCACACCCTGGCTAGAATATGCTTGCTTTACCATCCAGGAAACATGCATTCTTGACAGCAATGAAAAGGAACATATTATTCATTGATGAATAATATGTTCCTTTTCATGTATTACTTGTATTACTGATCAGTAATACAAGTTATGCGGTAGATCCTGGCGATGTAAAACGCTATTTTTTTAAGCGGTAGCTTTCAGTTTTGTACTTTTGCTGCGAAGAAACAACCACAACTAGTGAACGTGGAATGTATTTTAGCATGCCTAGAACACCAGGTGACGAAAATTGGCTTTCTCCGACTTGTTTACACCACAACTTAACCCGCGCCGTCTTTCCGGTCAAATCCTCACACCCCGTCTTGGGGGGGGGGGGGCGGTTGAAAACCCCCTATAAAATCCAAACTAAGCATCGCACGAAAACGAAAGAGGTGTCCTTGGAAAGCGCTCGACGAGTAGGGTCCGGGTCCACCCTCCAAAACAATTTTCCCCCAAATGGTTTTCAAGTTTTCTTTAATTTTCCTTTTTCAATGGGTGGAGCAGATCGAGAAATGTTGTTGGAAGTCAACTTGCCCTAAAAAAAATGCTTACTTTGGCCAGAATCCTGTATTTGAACTGCAATTTGGCAAATACGCCACATTTATATGTAGTCAAAAAAGGAAAAAAATTGAAAAATTCCACTCGTACGTTTTGTTGGATCCGTAAAGATAAGCAAACGCTGAAAGTTTCATTAAAATATCTGCAACCGTTAAAGCGTGACGACCGGTTGAACTTTTTTGGAGGTGACCTCACTTGACCTTGACTAACTCGTTGACCCTAGATGACCTGACCGAAACATTTTGAATCAGCATGTCAAATTGAAGTGGGAAAAGGTATGCCAAATTTGGGCGCGCTGCCGCGCGCCGTTCGTCCGCTATCTGCGAAAAACCTGAGGGGGACCGGTTGAAGACCCCCCGAGACGGAACGGGCAAAGCCGGCAAAAACTGCCACGTGGTAGAGACGCACCAGCACTGATTTAGATGTTTATCTTGAGAAGTTTCGAGGGTCTAATTACCACAATGATAGTGTCAAACAACGGCACAGAATGGCAACGGCCCGTCAGGCAGCAGACCCAGTTTAATCGGCACGATATCACCGTTGCCTTGCTTTGTGCCTCTCAGCTGCAAGCGTTCCGGGTCATTTGTCATCCGGCTGCACGTTTTTGTGATGTAATTAAAAAAGTATTGATCTGCGTCTGGTGCTGTGTTGACGTATTGCTTGGGCGAAATACCGCGGCCGCTTCAGTGGCATCATGTACGATGCTATCTTGGAACACATGAAATGCCGCTTTTGCAATTCCATTACGTACAGGTTACAATAAGCTGTTATAACGAAATATGTTATGTGCATTATTTTAGAATCTTGTATGATGATATAGTTCTTAAATAATGTATCTTGAGTTTCTTAAAAAAATATAAAAGATCACACATTTCGTATGTGCATTATAGCCTACTACCCATGACCACTGGATTGAAGAATGTTGGTGGTGGTGTTGGTTGTGGTGTGTTGTGCAATATTTTTTTTGTGTCTTTCCCCTCTTCTCTTCTTTTGTGCTTTATTTTTTTGTTTTTTTTCCCCTCCTGGGTGGCTATAAAAAGGGTGACCCTTTTTTTCCCTCATTGGCGGTGAACTAGGAGAACGGGGAGGGGGAAGCTTGAACAGCGACGCAGGGGACAGGGTTAGGGAAGGGAAGGGGGTAGCGCATGGCGGCTCAATAAGTAGGGCACAGAAACATTACACACCAACCGAACTCATGAATGTGCAATTTCTGACTGGTCTGTCTCGTGTTTCGTTAAGCAACTACGTTTGGAGTAATCATAAGCACTGAATATTACTTAGAACCATTCAGTGCTGCGAAATCGTTAATTTGCAAATTCTAGTACGGCGAACTCCACCACGAGGCTATGCTATTCTGCCTGTCATTCATTATTGCTCAAAACATGTGATATGATCCTGTCTGAGTAGTCATTCCACAGCCAACTGGTTGTCAAGTCTCTTCAGTTTGACTTCTTAATGTAACTTATGTGCATGGTACGCACGTTTAGCATGTTATTTCCAGTGATGGAACATTTATTTTGTTTCTTTTTTGTTATAAAGAGCCTAAAGCGCAACTAACCAACAAGCCAGCAATTGTCAGGCAAGCGAACACGTGCTGAAGACGAAATGCAGTCGATCGTGACGCTTCGTATGTCATTTTGGGAGTACTACCTTTCGTGTTTCCATATTTACATTCCTCCAACATGCACAGCGAGCTAAGGTGGCCGGTGGCTAGATCAGGTGCGATACACTCACCAAACTGTCACTAAGAGCATTCATAGACACGTCTGGCCAACTAGAGCTCAGAAACGAATCCTCCGAGCCAACACCGCCTATCAGGTCCGCCTTCGAACCACAATGGCGACTAGACTGGTTGGCTGGCTGGTCGGCCGGCTGGCTGCCCACTGAGCTGCCAACTCCGACGCAAGATGCGCTGCCAACTCCGACGTAAACTGCGCGGGCCATGCTGGCGTCGAGACCTTTCATCCAGCAGAGATCGCGAGTCGCAGTGCGAAGATCACAAGAGATAGCAGTATGATAGTCGATGACGCTACACGACATATGCATGCCTGTTCACTGCTGCTCATCGCGACTGCTTCAATTGCTTCGTATCATATTTCAATGCTGATAGTGTGCACGAAGATGACAGCATGTATGCATGCCTAATTACACTGGGATGACAAATAAAACAGCGGGAAGACCAGCGCTAGTCGACGATGCTCGTTGGTATTCGCAGAGACGTGGAGATTTGCTGACTAACTGATTATTTACTGGATTTGTTTCATTCCATTCAATAACTCCTCATCATATTGAGGCGCCTTTGAGTCTCGTTATTGCGGTCTTCACGACCAGCCCGATGTGCACTAGGGTGGATCGAAAATTATAAACCAACTTCCGCGGGGTCAAAACGCGTGCGCGTGAATGTTCATAGACGGAAAATCGCGGCTAAACATTTTTCAAAAATATTCTAGATACCGCGCACGAAACGTTTTTGAAACGGTTCTTAGCCCCGCCAAGCGTTGAAGTCTCCATTAGTCTTTGCCTTGTTATAAGAACATAACATCATAAGTCTTGTTCACGCTATTCCCCCACTAATTCTCGGCTACCGTTGCCAAGCTTACTAGTGTCTGCATGTCTATAACACCGAAGCTTTAATTATGTAAGGAACCGTCAGCAACAATTACGTGATTAGAGGTGCACAATATTTACATTTTTGGCCACGTTTTCAGTTTTGCATAACAAGAGATACGTTCAACCGAGGTTTATTGCAGTTATTGCATTGCAGTTTTCGGAAACTTGTGATCACCACCATCTATGTAGGAACATAAATACGAGTCTGCCTAACTCTGTACTTGCAACCAATTTAAACTCACCATATCAACTAAACCATCATTTCAATCATCAACAGACGTCCTGAATATCGGCTGTGCGTTTTGTCTAGGAAACACTTTCAACTTTCAACGCATGGCAATAGATTATGGTACCAAATCATGGCGACAGGTCACCTCAGAATGGCGAAGCTGAACTCAGGAACGACCGGCTCCCTGAAGCCAGCTGTAAAAGTCCTTTGTATCCCTCACCGGAAGATCGGCTCTGGACCGTGCTTTGGCCAGAATCAGAGCATGGCGTGCCGAGTACCCGGCCTTCTTCTGTGCCGCATCTGTCACCTCCTTTACCCAACGTTCCACGCCTTGTGAGTGACATGGAAATTCGCTGAAGTCCATGGGGTGTTCACATTGCACAGCCGCTGTGATTTCCTCGTCTGACATGTCCATGGTCAGTGGTGGCTCTGTTGCATTTGTCCAGTCGATCATTTCTTGGTAGTCATCGGCATCGAAGTTGATGTCCGGAACGACGAACTGTCTGATGTCATCCGGGTCATCGTCCTCGCGTCTCTTGGCTCGGCACATCCTGATCCGCTCCACGGCCGCCACCCTCGTCTCATGTCGGCTGTCGGTCAGCATGGCGGCGAGGATGTTCTCACTGTGTGCCCAGAACCCGTTGCGTTTCAGAACCTTTTGCACAATGTTGCGGTCATCTTCAGGCAACTTCCTCGACAGACGGATCAGTTCGAACAAGTTTTTAGCTCCATCACTGATGTGTGTGCGAACTCTGTACATAAACCACCCAGGGACGTACTGGTTCAGTATCATGAACACCACCCTCACTAGCTTCGGCGTTGGCGACTCCGTCGACACGTACAGGCGGAGGATCCTGTTCGCCAGAGTCACCCAGCGGGCCTGATGGATTGGACCAGGGTCTGCAGACAGCACACGCTGGAGGACTTGTCCTGGTCCTGCTTGGACTGCCATGCACATGTTGCACAGGTACTGCTGGTCTTTGTTCATCTCCTTCAGAACATCGGCTGGAATGGGAGGCACTTGACCCCTCACAGGCTTAAACTGAGCAAGGGGCAGTGCAGTCAAATCACCCTGAATGGCCTTACCAATCGGCCCTTTGAAGGAGGACGGGCCACTCGTCTCGCCATCAGCGCCCTTGAACACGTGTCTGAGCGTCAGTTCGTTGGTGTGTATGCCGCAAATAGCTTCCTGGAGAGGACGACCAACACCCAATTCAATCCTCCTGTTAACACCGCTATTGCGGCCTGTATTCACCGATGTGCCGTCCGGACCCTATCACCACTGGATGGGCATCATTTTCCTGAATGACAGCCAACATCTCTCTGGCTATGTCCGCAGCACCGGCGCTCTGTGGAGACACATGGTCGACGTACCGGTGGCCTGGTTCAGCAACGACTACTTCATGCAGTTCTTTGACCATCTTGTTCTTGTTACCCACTCTATTCAGCGTTATATCTTCCCTACCATCATAATAAAATCCCACCAGGCGATCACGTCGGTTTTCCTTTCAGCTCTCATCCACTTCCTTCTTACCCCATTTGTCTCTCTGTCGCCGGATTTTATTGCGGTCAACCAGCTCAGCCTTGCTGTTGTGTGTGATTATCCCATAATCTACTAGAGCTGCGTTCAGCAAGCCGGCACCGGAGCGGTCAGAGGTACCATACCGATCACACATTCGAGAGAAGTTGGGAAGCTGTCGGCGGTTTTGTCCTCCACTACCACAGGAGTGGAGGACGTCATCAGAGCTTAGCGAATCAGAATAGCTAGCACCAGCCTCCTCCACACCATCCATTTCAGGGTCCCCCCCTTTTCCCTTTTTCTTCGCGGGGGGAGTATTTTTCTTAAATTTTTTTTTTCCCCTTCAAAAATTCAACCCTAATGCGCACGCTACCTGATCTGACGACCCATTTCATGACAGGTGTCCGTGGGTCACGGTATTGAGGTTTGGACAGCATTTCTGACGTGGATGTGACGACCTCCCCACTCGCAGGTGCGTTGGGCCGTGATAGTGAGGTCCCCGCCGGTACAATGACGCAGATGTGTCCTGACCCAACTTGACCTGGCTGTCGCCAGGTATCGTGGGGACGCGGCTTTGAGGTGCTGACTGGTGGTCTGATGCTGTTCGCCAACGACCGCCGGTTTCAGCCACTACACCAACAGTACAGCGAGGACTGGGGCCTCCGCATTCTGTCCGTGCGAGCCGACGACGCCGGATGGTACTTCTGTCAGGTCAACACATCGCCACCCATGTCACACGAGCTGTACCTCAGCGTGGTAGGTGAGTGTCAACATCACACATTGTGTACCTTCAGCGTAGTAGGTGAGTGTCAGTATCACACATTGTGTACCTCAGCGTAGTAGGTCAATGTCAGCATCACACATTGTGTACCTCAGCGTGGTAGGTGAGTTTCAGTGTCACACATCATGTACCTCATCGTGGTAGGTGAGTGCCAGTGTCACACATTGTGTACCTTCAGCGTGGTAGGTGAGTGTCAGTATCACACATTGTGTACCTCAGCATGGTAGGTGGGTGTCAGTATCACACATTGTGTACCTCAGCATGGTAGGTGAGTGTCAGCATCACACATTGTGTACCTCAGCATGGTAGGTGAGTGTCAGTGTCACACATCATGTACCTCATCGTGGTAGGTGAGTGCCAGTATCACACATTGTGTACCTTCAGCGTGGTAGGTGAGTGTCAGTATCACACATTGTGCACCTCAGCATGGTAGGTGGGTGTCAGTATCACACATTGTGTACCTCAGCATGGTAGGTGAGTGTCAGTATCACACATTGTGTACCTCAGCGTCCAGCGGACAGGCATACAAACATTATATATACGGCAAGGGCTTCATCTTGCGATACCCTTGCGGGACACACCTTCTCACCGCCGTAGCACGTTGTGCACACGGCGGGACCATCCGGATTCATCGGACCTGGTGATAGGAGAGCTGATTCGATGGCCTCACAGCGTGCTATCAGACCCGGTGATCTGCTTTAAAGCAGGTCAGGACGCACATTCCGGGTGCGTTGCCGCTGTTGCCGTCCAGTGCCAATCCTAGCGGCACAACGCAACGCTGCCCGTAGGTTCACCCTCGTCCAGTGCCAATCCTAGCGGCACAACGCAACGCTGCCCGTAGGTTCACCCTCGTCCAGTGCCAATCCTAGCGGCGCAGCGCAACGCTGCCCGTAGGTTCACCCTCGTCCAGGGCCAATCCTAGCGGCACAACGCAACGCTGCCCGTAGGTTCACCCTCGTCCAGGGCCAATCCTAGCAGCGCAGCGCAACGGTGCCCGTAGGTTTACCGCCCTTCAATGTACAGTTCCCTTAACCTCGGCAAGTACAACGGAGGAAATCGTCACATTGCCCAGTTTTCTCCAGGCCACGTGACGATTTTCCAATCAACGCTGATGACCGTTAGGTGAACGAAGGCCACGTTGTCCATGCCGGGGCCGAACACTAGAGGCGAATTATGCGCCGCTTTTGTCCCGCTGACTGATCTGTCTTCCAACTACGTCTGACACTCACCTGTAGTATTCATCACACTGATATAGGGCAGAACAATTCATCACCATTATGCTCTGAGCTAAAGCCAGATGGCCATAAATCATGTTTATGGCGGCACGTCGGGGAAGGCCAGGACACACTCATCTCCTCAGCAGTTCGCATAACAAGGTATGTTTTCTCCGTGTCTTCGCAAAAAGTACAATTCACTTCAGTTTGAAGCGTATTCTAGCTAGCCTGCAGTTCATCTCTGATCGCTACATGGTCCGGCCAAAGTAGAAGTGAATTGGATGTGGCGGCGACCATGACAAGGTTTGTGATCCTGTTCTAACACATTGATTTTACTGCATTACACAGCACTTTACATGAAGAAATTTCAAAATCTACCACTGTACCATTGTAGCCATATAGCCCCAGCATAAACCATGCATCATGCAGTTGGTTTGAAAATGCATTTATGTTTTGGTACTCTTAAGCATCTCAAATGGGAAGACATGGGCAAAGAGATGAGAAAATATGTTAATTGGAGGATATCTCATACCTTGATTTATTTTTCTCTCAGTGGTGTATCTAGGCACTTTAGACTGTAAAATATCGAATGAAAACTTGTCAATACATCTCCGACTTCAATACCTGAACTATAGTCCAATGTATGTAGCTTGTCACTATCCAACTTTTGCTTCCTGGAAATCATTAATAATCATTGTTATGCACTTCCCTTTATCAAATGTACGTCCTGCAATGAAGACGAATTTGATGCACATGGGCACAATTTATGACCACAGCAGCAGAGATGTCAGAGAAAACATTGGCTACAAAAACTCGTTGAGATTCACTTTACATTGATCACGGAACATGGACATGGCAGTGGGAAAAAGAGGAAGAAAAGAGGAAGAAAATAACCCATACGCTTCCAGAGCTCCCATTATAGCCACGTAGCAAGTCCAGCTGGCCACAGCATGTCGGCAGCAGGAATTGTTTCGCGGCCCTCGTATCAACACCTTAAATCTGACCCGAGTGTGCACTCTGTATACGAGAGCCACCAGCCGAGGTGCTACATCACACGGAGAATAATCAATTCGCCGTGTCGAACCTGCGGCTCCTGGGAGCACCAGCTGTGTCCGTCTCCGAGTCGCCTGCACTAGCAGGACGCCGCACATGTACCGAAGCTGTGGCTCAGTGAGCGGGCCACGACGGGCGGACGGTCGCGTTGAGGTCCGCTCCAGCTGCCGGCGTGACCACACCTGAGGCGGTGCGGTCCGCGTGTTGCGAGTGAGGTGAGAGAGTTGGGAGAGATGTCGGACCAAGCATGCCGTCTACCACGAGTTGGCGCCTGTGCGTTCTGGGTGGCACCTCTGACGCTGTCAGAGCTGAGGACCGTCATCCTGGGGATGAGTGGCTCGTCGGCTTGCGGCGAGGCTGGGGTCAGCATACACATGGTGCGCCTGTCCTTTGACGCGATCGGCACGGTGCTTCTGCAGTTGGTCAACTCCAGCATTTCCTTCTCTGATGTTCGTCGATCCTGGAAGCACTCCCTCATTCATCCTATTTTTAAGTCGAGCGATCATACCAACCCTTCCAATTACTGTTCTATTTCCATAGTTCCTGTCATTGCCAAAATTGTTGAGCGTGCCATTCACCAACAGCTCTACAATTACATGCCAAAAAAACACCTCCTGTCCTCAACCCAGCACGGTTTCCGTCCACGTCACTAGACAGAAACCGCGCTGACTTCCATGTTCGATCATATCCTATCTGCCAATGATCGAGGGGAGTTATCCCTTCTTTGCCTGCTGGACTTAAGGAAATGCTTTGATGTGATTGATCACTCAAGTCTCTTAACTAAATTAAGCATCCACGGTATCGACACTTCTTGGTTCTCTGCATGCCTTTGCGATCCCAGAGTGTCAGCCTCACTGACAATTTGGGCAATCTCAAAAAGTCTACTCCGCTTCTCAACGGCATCGGTGTCTTTCAGGGATCTGCTCTCGACCCGCTTATCTACTGCATCTTCGCCAACGACCTCAGTCTGTTCGTTGAAGGTGAAGTGGTAGTCCAATATGCGGACGACACCCAAATTTTGGTTAGTGGTAAAAAACGGAATTTAGAAATATCGTCACGAGGATGGAATATGTTTTGCCTCTCTTGACTCCTGGTTTCGTGCAAACGGCCTCAAAGTGAATGCCGGAAAGACGCAACTCCCCTACATTACCGCAAAATTTCGCGATCACAATCTAATTCCCATCTCGGAAGCAAAAAATTTCGGATTAATATTTGACCGCTCTCTCAGCTGGGACTCCCATGTCTCCACCATCACTAGGCGCTGCTACGGTAGTTTGAGTGGTCTATCGCATCTGAGGAGCTTCCTGCCGCCCGCTGTCATTTCCGCTTTAGTCAATGCCTTGGTACTCTCACAGATCCGGTATGGTGCTTCGGTGTACGGCAATGGAACGGAAAATAATCTGTCTCGCATTGAAAACATTATTAACTATGCAGCAAAAGTAATTTTCGGACGCAAAAAATTTGATCATGTATCGGACTTGCTGGAGAAATTGGGCTGAGTGAACGCGCGGGACCTCGCTCAGTACCACACGCTGACCTTGCTGCACAAGGTGCGCCGCCTGGGTGAGCCAGATTCACTAGCCTGCAAAATTGCTCTGACATCACAGACACGCGACAGGACCACCAGGCAAGACAGCGATCTGCACGTGCCCAGATCGCGAACCAACATGGACAAGCGACGTTTTTGTAGTCCTATGGCTAGACTCTACAATGCCTTGCCGCCCGATCTGACGCGGCTACCCATCCCTCTGTTTGGGCCGCACCTAAAGCGTTACCTGCGTAGGAGCCCGGATTGTAGAGGCACTTAGCGCCTTATTTACGTGTCTGCTTTTATGACTGTTTGTAGACGATATCTGAGTATATGATACCTTTGCCGACCTCTTTTTTATTTGCATGACGTGAGGCTATAATAGCTACGAGCTAATTGTGGATGGCCTTAATGCATGTCTGTCTGTCTGTCTGTCTGTCTGTCTGGTGCCATGGAGACGCCGGTCCCGGCGGTATTCCCGGCCCGGCGTGACCACACCTGAGGCGGTGCCGGCAGTATTCCGGGCCCGGCGTGACCACACCTGAGGCGGTGCCGACAGTATTCCCGGCCCGGCGTGACCACACCTGAGGCGGTGCCGGCAGTATTCCCGGCCCAGCGTGACCACACCTGAGGCGGTGCCGGCAGTATTCCCGGCCCAGCGTGACCACACCTGAGGCGGTGCCGGCGGTATTCCCGGCCCGGCGCGACCACACCTGAGGCGGTGCCGACAGTATTCCCGGCCCCGCGTGGCCACACCTGAGGCGGTGCAGGCAGTATTCCCGGCCCCGCGTGGCCACACCTGAGGCGGTGCCGGCGGTATTCCCGGCCCCGCGTGGCCACACCTGAGGCGGTGCCGGCAGTATTCCCGGCCCGGCGCGACCACACCTGAGGCGGTGCCGACAGTATTCCCGGCCCCGCGTGGCCACACCTGAGGCGGTGCCGGCAGTATTCCCGGCCCCGCGTGGCCACACCTGAGGCGGTGCCGGCGGTATTCCCGGCCCCGCGTGGCCACACCTGAGGCGGTGCCGGCAGTATTCCCGGCCCCGCATGACCACACCTGAGGCGGTGCCGGCAGTATTTCCGGCCCGGCGTGACCACACCTCAGGCGGTACCGGCAGTATTCCCGGCCCGGCGTGGCCACACCTGAGGCGGTGCCGGCAGTATTCCCGGCCCAGCGTGACCACACCTGAGGCGGTGCCTTGGAGACGCCGGTCCCGGCAGTACCCCCGGCCCGGCCTGACCATACCTGAGGCGGTGCCTTGCAGACGCCGGTCCCGGCAGTATTCCCGGCCCGGTGTGGCCACACCTGAGGCGGTCCCGGCAGTATTCCCGGCCCAGCGTGACCACACCTGAGGCGGTGCTTTGGAGACGCCGGTCCCGGCAGTACCCCCGGCCCGGCGTGGCCACACCTAAGGCGGTACCTTGCAGACGCCGGTCCCGGCGGTATTCTCGGCCCGGCGCCACTGTTTGGTCGCGCAGGCCGGCCAACCTCTCTCGCCGAACGGAATCCCGGATGAGTTGGTGGAGCGCGCTTGTGGGTCGGACACACCGGTGTGCTTCGTGTCGGCGACGTAGTAGTCAGTCTTGCTCGGCCACATCCGGCTGGACTGGCCACATCCAACTCGATGTGGTGTCGAGCAGTCGAGGTTCAGCTGCACAGACGAGCACCGTCACGACTTCGGTGACGATCCTGCGATTGTTCCATAATGTATTTGTGAGAGTCTTGAGACACGCACTCCGTTTCCAAGCTTATTCAAATGTGCTTTGGAGAATGCTAAGCAAGCTGGACAAGGTCTTCTCGTTCAGGAACGTGCGTTATTTACCACCCTTAGAAGTAGAACTTGCAGATGCCTTTGTTCGGGTGTACCTCGTATTTACAACGTCTAATCTGCGCCTTAAATATCTGTGAAAGTGCCCACTACGACCTGGTCCAATGAAAATTGCACTGACTTAATACGGCCTCTCCTTCGTTGCACTAATAACAAGGAGACAACAAGGGTGGGTATTGGCTTCTCACCATGACATAACTTTGCGATAAAGTCAATATGCACCACATCGCTACATTGTATCGAACTGCAATCACATTTGCGCATTTGATTAAACTCATTATCGATGCAATATTTCAGTTGAATGCAGCCAACGTTCCAGGAAATGAGATCAGCGCCATGTGCGCCCGAATGGGTGACAGCTGTTCAATCGGACCCACACGGGTGTTCACGCTGGTGTTGCCTTCCGGAACTGCACAATCCCTGCATATATGAGTCGGAACAGAACATAGCGACGATTCCCAGAGCGCTGTGTGCCAGTCGCCACCACGTCCCTGCTCCGTGCTGCGCTCACATCGCGGGAACCATCGATCTGTGTGTGCCGGCTGACGGCCGTCGTGATCCGTCACACGACTAGCCGCCACTGCGCCGTGTCCGACAGAGCCGCAGGTGGAGATCCTGGGCGGGCCCAACCTCTACATCAACAAGGGCAGCACGGCCAACCTCACGTGCGTCATCAGGCGACCCCACCGCGTGCCGGAGAACGTGCGCTGGACCCACGACGACAAGGTCAGTATTGGGCCGTCCGGCCTACACTGTGTACCGTCCGGCCTACACTGTACCGTCTGGTGGACACTGTGTACCGTCCGGCCTACACTGTACCGTCCGGCCGACACTGTGTACCGTCCGGCCGACACTGTGTACCGTCCGGCCTACACTGTACCGTCTGGTGGACACTGTGTACCGTCCGGTGGACACTGTGTACCGTCTGGTGGACACTGTGTACCGTCCGGCCGACACTGTGTACCGTCCGGTGGACACTGTGTACCGTCCGGCGGATACTGTGTACCGTCCGGCCGACACTGTGTACCGTCCGGTGGACACTGTGTACCGTCCGGCCGACACTGTGTACCGTCCGGTGGACACTGTGTACCGTCCGGCCGACACTGTGTACCGTCCGGCCGACACTGTGTACCGTCCGGCCGACACTGTGTACCGTCCGGCCTACACTGTACCGTCCGGTGGACACTGTGTACCGTCCGGCGGATACTGTGTACCGTCCGGCCGACACTGTGTACCGTCCGGCCGACACTGTGTACCGTCCGGTGGACACTGTGTACCGTCCGGCCGACACTGTGTACCGTCCGGCCTACACTGTGTACCGTCCGGTGGACACTGTGTTCCGTCCGGCCGACACTGTACCGTCCGGCCTACACTGTACCGTCCGGTGGACACTGTGTACCGTCCGGCGGACACTGTGTACCGTCCGGCGGACACTGTGTACCGTCCGGTGGACACTGTGTACCGCCAGAACAATTATATTGCAGTCCAGTTTACACCGTAAATCGTCCTGTTGATAACGTGACTGACCAGAAAGGTGTCTGGGCGCTGCATGACTGAAAGAGTCGATGCACCCCTAAGCCCAAATAACCAACCAACGTGAGTCTTCACGAGTACGATCATCCTACTCGAGTAGGAAACTCGTCCCATCCAAATCAGGATATGATGAGTTGCCTTCGAATCCTTCAAATTGGAGATACTAATCGAATACTTCCAATCCAACTTCCAATTCGAATACTTCCAATGAGTAATTTAACAATTTTTAGCACAGTGACAGTTACATATGGTTATTGATTGGATGCAATTTGTCATTATTATCTCACTAATAGTGTTTTTTTTCGATGGAAAATGTTACACCGATAAGTTTTACACATTGAGATGGAGGTCCTTGTGTGTTGTACTGCCATTTCGGATGCTCATTTAAATGCAATGCAGGGAAGTTTTGTACTTATGACAAGAAGTTACCAACAGAGCTTCATGCAGAGTTTCTTCAAAGCATATATATAGCCGTGCTCATAAATGATGTGCTGGTACTGAATATTAAATATGCGCCTCCAGCATTTTATTAATGACACATATACGGTCGGTTATGTTTTTGTTTTGCCGTGGGCCGTACCCGACATTCCTCCCAGAGGACGTCAGGGTGACAGGTCTCGTTATACACACCAGCTCAATCACAGGGGCAGGATGGAGGCGAGCAATTTGGTTTTCTTATCAGGCCGAATATGTTTGTTTTCCCATAGTTCCAAGAATGTTTGCGCTCGTGCCTGCCAATTCGTTACGCCTGACCAGGCCCAGCATCGAGGATGAACCACGTCTGAAATATGAGCTGCTTTGGTGGCTATGGCTATCTGTCGATCTTCTCTGCCTGAGCATCTTATAAACGTGGTTTATTAGTGCCGTTTCGAGTGATATCAACGCTGGCGCTCATATCGTGGGCTGCATAAACACCGATATCTCTCGGGCTACTGTCGGTTCGCCCCTTCAAATGTTCCACTATGGCCAGCATGTACCCATAAATTGGGGCCGTATAGTTTGCAGTGTATTTGCTATGAACTAAATATGGACGTTGAATACGTTGAATATCGACGTGAATGTCGACGTTTTGAAAAGGCTTGCTTTCACCGTTTTGCTCTTAGCGTTCTCAGGGTTCCCCGGCAACGAACAAATATTTTGAAAATAGGGAGATCATTTTATGAGCAGAAAAGGGAGGAACAACCAGGGCAACGGAAAGTTTGGTCACGAATAAATACGTTACGTGTAAAAGAACGTGCGTCTTCAAGTGCATTAACAATGAAACAGAATGCGTTGCGCTTCAAACACTATTCAACCACGGACATTGATCGGCGTGAAAAGAAGAAAAGCACATGTCATGGGGAATATCAAGACCTGGAGAAGTATAATTAGTGTGTAATTTGGGGCAGAATGGTGAAACTTACGCCAGTCGATTGATAATTAGTTACACTATCGCTCATGCAATTTTTTAAACCGGGCAATTCAACGGGATAAAGCTGGTAACATGTTCACCGCCGAAATTTTGATACTGGCTCTCTTCATCTTCGGCGGCATAGTGACGGCTCGAAAATGTTGGGCAGGATGGTGGGATTTATATCAGTCGGCAGGTAATTAGCCGTATCATCATCCCATGGCATGGCTATTTAACAGGACAGCAAAATACCAGAAGACTAGTTAGATGTTCACCGCTGGAACAGATAATAATGATTGTGTTCGTTCGCATTGAAATGACGATTCAGAAAGGGAATGAATGAAGGTGAAACATACCTGAAGTAAAAGGTAGTGGCACATACTACTGTTCAGCTGCATTTTTTAAACAACGCCTTAGATTGCGTTTTTATAAATACATGCATGCTGGCATTCTAGTTTACGCTCTGTCTGATACGTGGCGTTAGTGTCCCTGACCAGTCAAATGTCCGCTTTTGGCTCGTAACGGACAGATTATAATTAATATAATTAACCGCAATTATAATTAAGCATTACGTCGTTTTGTATGCTTTTGCTTCTGTTTTTGTTGTGCTGTTGTGCCCTTTTCCCTCCAATCACGGGTGTTATTTGTATTTTATTGGGGATGGGCACGTTCCCATCCTACACCGAATTTTGCCCCTTCAATGGAAGTTGTGCGCACCAAAAGTTAAGTCGATAGATTTGAAGCGCACCCCTTTTCCCATGCAAACCTTGCGCGACATATTTGTCCTTCACGAGTGCAAGCAGGACCTTCAAATAATTTGATTCCACTAACTTTTTTTTAAAAAGTGAACTTCATGGGTCCACGCCCCCTCCTTCCGATTGTTTACATAAAATGACCTCCTGCATTGAAGTACTGCAAGATACCGGAAGGTTAACGTCAGAGATACTTACATGGTGTCAACAGATGTCAACCAAAATAAATCAGACCACGGGGTAGAGCCGCGCGGTGATATCCACAATCATAACATCAACCGTCGGAGTTGCCATGTTCAGATGGCCGACACTAAATCGTACGTCGAGCAAATAAAATGCAATAGATTGTGGGGCATCGCCTTAACTACACCTCCCCACCCCACCCCTACCACCGCACCCACATACTGAAATGGCTGGTGCGCATTGAGGTGATGCAGCCCGCCTTCTAATGTTCTGCGCATCTTAGACGCCAGCTGGCGTCATCCCAGGCGACGTGGCGATGACGCAGGGACGGAGCAAAGCAATCTATTTTGACCATTTGCCGTTCACAATTACATTTACCTTGATCGACAATGGACTGTCCTCCGGCGTCAACGCCCACGATGCAATTACAGTGAACATGAGGGCAGAGCGGCAGGGCGACGTCCACCGGAACTCATGGTCCGGTCCGCCTGCCAGGCTGGGCGTACACACCCCGCCGGGACCGCACCCGCCGGCCAGGCTGGTGCGTACACACCCCGCCGGGACCGCACCCGCCGGCCAGGCTGGTGCGTACACACCCCGCCGGGACCGCACCCGCCTGCCAGGCTGGTGCGTACACACCCCGCCGGGACCTGTTGCAGGTGGTCCACCTGTCAGGCTGGTGCGTACACACCCCGCCGGGACCGCACCCGCCGGCCAGGCTGGTGCGTACACACCCCGCCGGGACCGCACCCGCCGGCCGGGCTGGTGCGTACACACCCCCCGGGCCAGCACCCGCCGCCCAGGCTGGTGCGGACGCACCACGCCGGAACCGCACCCGCCGGCCAGGCTGGTGCGTACACACCCCGCCGGGACCGCACCCGCCTGCCAGGCTGGTGCGTACACACCCCGCCGGGACCGCACCCGCCTGCCAGGCTGGTGCGTACACACCCCGCCGGGACCGCACCCGCCGGCCAGGCTGGTGCGGACGCACCCAGCCGGAACTTGTTGTCGGTGGTCCGTCCGTCCGTCTCCTCGGCAGCGCACGGTGGCAGCGGTGCCACCGTTCTGCTGTGTGGTGTAGCGCGGCAGCGATGTGCGGTGCTGTGTGGTGTAGTGCAGCAGCGATGTGCGGTGCTGTGTGGTGTAGTGCAGCAGCGATGTGCGGTGCTGTGTGGTGTAGCGCGGCAGCGATGTGCGGTGCTGTGTGGTGTAGTGCAGCAGCGATGTGCGGTGCTGTGTGGTGTAGTGCGGCAGCGATGTGTGGTGCCACCGCTCTGCTGCGCGGTGTAGTGCGGCAGCGATGTGCGGTGCTGTGTGGTGTAGTGCGGCAGCGATGTGCGGTGCTGTGTGGTGTAGTGCGGCAGCGATGTGCGGTGCTGTGTGGTGTAGTGCAGCAGCGATGTGCGGTGCTGTGTGGTGTAGCGCGGCAGCGATGTGCGGTGCTGTGTGGTGTAGTGCAGCAGCGATGTGCGGTGCTGTGTGGTGTAGTGCGGCAGCGATGTGTGGTGCTGTGTGGGTGTAGTGCGGCAGCGATGTGCGGTGCTGTGTGGTGTAGTGCGGCAGCGATGTGCGGTGCTGTGTGGTGTAGTGCGGCAGCGATGTGCGGTGCTGTGTGGTGTAGTGCAGCACCGGTAGTGCTGTCAGTGGCGTCAGTGGTGACGGTGTTAGTGGCGGCAGCAGTAGCAGTGGCTTCTCGAGGGATCGCTGAGCGACCCGCGTACCAAGGCTGATCAGCCATCCCGACTACAAACGCCTCTGTTCTCACGTGTGCGGCTGCAAGCAAGATACTCTGACCCAGAGGCGCAGCCAGGAGAGCCTCCGTCTTACAAATACTCTCGATCATGCAAGACATTATGAGATTTATGCTACACCAAATGGGAGATTTTAAGCATACCTCCCGCCACAAAATAGTTTTTTTTTTTTGGGGGGAGGGTTAGGCCCCCTTCAGAAAATCCTGGCTACGCGACTGCTCGGACCGGATGCCAGTGCCCCAGTTATGGTGTCCCATTTGAGTTGTGTCGCACATTTTGTTCTTTGCTATTTGTATGCTTCGTACGTTCGGAACATACGTGCACATGGTGCATAATACTGTCCATACATGTATATCCAGCAAGAATGAATATATTGTTATTCCTACCACTGCAGCTTTTTCAAGGCCGCATGTCCCAAAACTGGTGAATGCCGTTTTGTTTCTACAAATCTGCCAACCAGCTTCCGTGCATTATTCGCAAGGTTGGCCTGATACGACCTTGACTTTCCTCCCCTTCCTATCCACCTAATCAGGTGAAGCTTGTAGAGCTGGGCACATATCAGATGCATGTATCACATGTGAACGTGCATACAAATTTGATAGTCTGGCTTCCAATTACAAACCATGATATGCAAGTGCATCCATCCGCTAATTCACCACCGAGGTAATCCATTTTGCCTTGACCTTACGTGACTTTTGAACAAACAGCGTCGCTTGCTAATGTGTCTGATCCTCGAAATTACGACTAAGCACTCCCGCTTCACGTTCAGATGGTTCAAATAGGCGAAGGCAATGCGGATGCTTCAGCTGTTCTTTGGACAACATTTACTTTGACCTGCGACCTGGTGGGGCATCCTTGTCATCGCGTGCCTCTTTATACAGCAGGCTTTATCAGTGTGATATGCTTCCACATTATGAAATAAACATTTCAATGCAATGCGTTGTCGAGAGAGTCACACATTCCAATACTTCATATCTTAAAGCTATGACGTTGACATGTGGCCTTAACTTGCCCCATTTCAAGCCCCGTCTCTCCGGTCAGATCCTCACACCCCGTCTCGGCGGGGAGGGGGGGGGTGATAAGAACCCCCTCTAATATTTATACTAAGCGTCGCACGAAAGTGTAAGATGTGTCATGGGAAAGTACTCGACGAAAAGGGCCCGCCACAACCCCCAAAACAATTTTTCACCAAAAGTGACGCCACTAGAGAGCCTATATTTTCACAACTTACATAATGTTTTTGGCTTTGGGGAGTTCATTTTGAGGGATATTTGAAGAAAAAAAGTTGGAATCAGAAAAGGACAGTGAACTCGACCAGGACAATACATTTTTTGGGCCCGCCAAAAATCCATTTTTTTAATATATTTCAAAATGTTGAGTTTTCAAGTTTTCTTTAATTTTCCTTTCCTAATGGGTAGAGCGGACCGCAAAACGTTGTTCGAGGTCAACTTGCTCTAACGCAAAATTATTACTTTAGCCAGAATCTTCGATTTGAGCTCCAATATGCAAATGTGCAAAACTAATCCGGAAAAAGGTACCCTCCCTTCTTGGCTGTTGGGAATGGCGAGGCATCCACATTTGCATCGCCTCGTTTTCCCACATTATAATGACACATATGTTCGTATTTTGTGAAATCGAGGATAATAGTTTCGGTGTTTGCTTTGGTATGTTCCATGGAGGTAAAAATGATCTTCATAAGTTTCTCAAGAATTTGGCAATGCCATTTTCCAATCAACAATATTATTTGATGCTGAGTTGATTTGCGTCGTTCCCTTCGAACACACCTCGAAGGACGTAAATGACACGCCAACCAAGATTGTTCATAAAACCGGGGGAGATAGTACCGGCCAGCTGAAGATTTACGGCCATGTCTGTTTGCTCTCATTTACTGGGCAAATAATGGTGTTTTTCATTGCAGCGTGAACTTGCCGGCGTGCAACGAAGACCGTAATTATATGCACATCACATGAAACAACATGCTACAATTGTGATTACGGCCGTCGTTAACTTGTTTTCGCAAAACCACGTACTTTGCGCCGTTGTATATTCAAAGCTCCATGAATTAGTTGTTTCTACATCTACCAACTAATTTGCATTGTCAAGAGACTTCTTCTTCGTTCAGCAGTGCACATGTGACATTGTGACATCACTATCGGAAACAATGATGAATTCCGAACCGGTTTTATCTGATGCACCAGATGCTGAACAATGTTCCCTGTTATTCCCTGTCCATATTATCTCAACTTGGGTGAAAAGACTGGCTGCTTCTCCACGTGCTTGGGTAGCTAACCGTGTGGGTGCTGACGCGTCCAGTCTGGAGCATGTGTGAAGGGATGGGAATTGTAGCTGTGTTGTTTCACTTAATTTGGTCGTGAATTCTTCCAGCGCATACCATAGGCTAGTGGACAAATCCGCTGAGTAGACACGCTAACGAAGCGCCTTCTACTTTCCTGTGCGAAGGCACCCTGATGATTTTCTGATGGTATTATGGACACCATTTTGACGAATCACTAACTAATTAGATAGTGAATGATTGCCATAAGATGCACCAATTTTACTTTGGAGCCCAATTGAGCTGACTATAGCGACTGACTTGAGGAGACCGGGCGGTGCCACCACGTAGCCGGCTGGTCTCCGCGGCAGTCATTGCCACCACGAGCCGCGGCGTGCCCGACGAGTGGGTCCGCCTGCCTCTCTGGCCGGCATTTCAAGATGTGCTACGTTTGGATGGGTTGTACAGCAGTGTCCATAATAAAAGAGCAAATAATATTTTCCCTTTCCCGATGCTGCTGCCAGAGCGATCACCTTCACCTATGGTTACCAACTGCTGAATAAAATGCTTTCTTTATGGTAGTAGCCAACAATAGCAATAGCTAGGAACGACAGCTCGTAAAAGTCTAAATGTATGGGACCAGCGTAATAACCGAACATTTTATGACCGCGGAAAAAAAAAACTTCAAGAGGCGAGAGAGGTCGTTGGTTGTGTCTGGATTAGACAAGAACAAGGAAAAATGGAAAGATCAGATGCTGAGCTTTCGAGCAGGCGAACTGCAAAGCTTGACCGTAAACATGTATACTTTGTGCATATATATACATATATATATATATATATACACATATATATAAATATATACAGATATTTGTATGTATATATGCATATATAAATATATATACAGCTATTTTTATGTATGTATATACATATATAAATATATATATATGTATATATACATCTATATATATACATATACATGTGTATGTATATGGACATATTTAGCAGAAGGAATGTTTGGGCAATGTTGTCAAAATCCGAACGGTTGCGCTGAGATCGAAGAAGGAGGTGTGGAGCGGAGACGGGACAAAAAACAGTCATCTTTATGCCTCTAGCTTCCAAGACGTTCCTACACCCCTGGGATTAGATCCCATCTGGAAACTGGAGGTGAAGGTGACGCCATTGGTGTGATGTACTCATACAGTATCACAGACCACACCCACTGTCTATTTCTTGCATAATACTCACTGCACCAATGGCCACGATAAGATCTGCGGACCCACCTACCTTCAGGGCACATCAGTGGGCACGGTGGAGGGAAGTTCCATGGGTCGGAATCTGGCACCGATGACCACCAAATGAAGTGAGAGTAAAATGAGCATCTGACTTTCATACAATCAAAATGCATATAGTGCTCATCAGACCGTTACGTGTCCACAAGACCACAGCGCCATAAGGCAACATGGAGGAAGCGCACGAGAGAGATGCAGACAGCCATCATGAACTGACTTGTGGGCTACGATTTATGCTCTCATATCGGGGGCAGATTTATTATATCCAGATGCATGCGATGGAAGGCAAACATGGACATTACTCAGATGTGAGCATGTAGAAGCATATTATAGCTTCTCCTCATCTGGTGTTTACAACAAAGACATATTGTTCACTGTTAATAACCTGCCTCTATGCCGAAGTTGGCTCAGTATTAATTTGGTGGCAGAATTGATGGGCTTCCGCACTCACGTTACTAGTTTTGACACGAATTGATTCCGGCATTTGTGCGTTTGTTCGAAATATGCGGAAGCATTTTTCGAGTGCTGTTTTTAAGCAAGGCTTGCTTAACATTACATGATTCATTAAGAGGGATGCACTAGACTATGATGGAACCTTTGGGCTAAGTTTTTAAATGGCATGGTTAAAACAAAAAGAAACACAACTAAGTTTACATTATCTTTATATATCCTCAGCCCGAGTTTATGGCAAACATGTCATATTTTGTTGTGCCGTATTCATAGCTCGACCAGGCTCTAAACTAGCAAGCACAAGTATCTCGCGCTTGCGGCACAGGCGAACCTCGAGAGAAATAGTTTCCTGCTGCTTCATGTCGTGCGCATTCATGGTCACACTTGTAATTATTCCTAATTCAATGACGTGAGTTTCTCTCACTTCAAACTGGTATGGAACATGTCAAATTTCCGAAGCTATTAACACCTATTGAGATTAATGTACGTCTTTATTACCTTGTTTGCAAAAGCATACCAAAAACGACCTTTTCGCATCCTATTTTTGACATTCCGCCCCACACCACTAGAGGGTATAAAAGGGGAGGATGTATTGGTGCTTCGGCCACTTTTAGGTGGCAATGACACATAGAACACAGTAAACAACTTGAATCCATCAATATACAAGAAGCTGAATATGAAGCGTTTCCATAAATACAATTAAGGCTAATTGCATATATCTATAAAAACCATTTAATCCCAATTTCCTGCATTACCACCATTGTATGAGTGTGATGTTCACCAGTAATTGCTATTGACAATAGCGCAGAAGAGACAATGTTAATCGCACGTAGTCATTACGGTAAAGCAGGCACATCTGCTGTTTGATAAAATTTTACGGAGCAGTGATAATTATCGTAGCGTTGATACGCGTTAGAGGTACCGTTAACCATGGATATCAATAATTAATTGCAAAATATGATCGGCTGTTGTCATGCTGTCATGAGAGCCAGGGTATTTAGAAATGGTCATCGCTCGGTGAGCAACTTTACTGGGAAGAGAGCACCGTTATCAATGGGTGACTTCAGTCCACCCAGTACCCACCCAGCTTTAAGGCTTACAGCAGCGCCCTTGCTCGGCGTTTTGACCTGGCCTGGACTTTTGACCTAGACTGAATAGTAGGGTGTGTCATTTGTTACAGACCACAGGTTGTCGGTGGCATTTTGGTGTCAGGCAATAATAAAACACCAAACATGAAAATATATTCGTTAAAAAAGAAGTGCGCAGGCTATTGTAAGTCAAGGACACGATCCATGAACATGTCAGTCGCACGAGCTTCATCTCGCCCTGTGGGGTCAAGGTAGCGAGACCGCCGCAAGTGGCCTGCGCGTACCACACGCCAACGTCGCTGGTAAAAAGAGCAGATACCGACCAACCCCGCGATGGGACTGGGGCGCTGGGACTGGGACGCTGGGACTGGGACGCTGGGACTGGGGCGCTGGGACTGGGGCGCTGGGACTGGGGCGCTGGGACTGGGGCGCTGGGACTGGGGCGCTGGGACTGGGGCGCTGGGACTGGGACGCTGGGACCTCGGATACGCTGATCGGCGTAAGATGCTTATTTATTTAATGCGATTGTTGGCAGACATAGCCGGAATATGTAACTATCGAATCTGCTCGATGAGCGACGTTAAAAATTGAAGCACTTTTATGTAATATGTAAATATGTAAATATGTAATATGTAAATACAAATTGAAGCACTTTTATGTAATATGTACGCTTAGCAGAATATACTTGTTGCATGTCCCGGTAGGCGGGAGATCAGTTTTTCAAGGGAATTTCGCATCGTAGGATTAATTCTTTTTCTTACCCGTTACGGATTTTTGTGTCACCTTAGTAACACCATAATTCCACCAGAAAGCTGTGCTTCATCACCAGAGGTTTGAGGAGAACAAGCCATACTGAATAGACAGCTCGCTCGGTCTTTGGCCCTGGGCACTACATACCAAGAGCATGCCCCAACCCTAACGGTCTTTGGCCCCCGCTCGCAATATATATATATATATATATATATATATATATATATATATATATATATATATATATATATATGACATTTAGCGTTTCCCATGAGTGAAGAGGTTCAAAAAAGTTGGAGCGCGTGTTTCAGTACATGGAGGGAATTTAAGGATGACGAATCCGATTGAAACTCGTCATGGGATCTCATGTTAAAAGCTCTGAATTTTGAAGGCTCAAGTGAAAGCTCATAATTCCAATTCGGGGTTGTCTGAACATCTGAATAGCAGAGTTTGCTTCTGCAGTTGCTGTCACTGAAGTGGTACAACTACCCGGTCAACACATATTTTCTGGAGATGAAGTATGATGTGGCACATGTGAGTATTTCCACTCATAGAGCGCGTAAGGATGGAAAGCAAACCTGGACAAAAATTGCACATTTGTAAATAAAAATAATAGGATCGCCAAGAGTAGTTGACGCCTAACTGCGGGGTTAGACGACTTTTGGTTTGGAGAGGGGTGGGAAATAAGAGTCCAACAATCCTACTGAAGTCCACGGGTTGTGCACATCACGAAGACACTTTCTTTTCATTTTCCGAGTTTTAGCTGCCACGATGCGCCACTTTAGTTCGTTTCCACTCGTAGACTGTACCGCAGTACAAATGGGTGATGCGGTGCAGCATACGCTCCAGTCCGTCTGGCGCAGAACTACAAAAAGACAAACATGCCAGCCCAAGTTCTCATGACTACTGTATCATCCAAAATTGTTATTGCACATTATATGCCCCGTATAACACTTCTACTGACGCTTTTTGGTATGCTATTTTCTGAGAGTTGAGGCAGAGAGTCTCAGACCCCACCTTTCTCAACGCCACATCTCATGAAATGCTGCCAGCGGAGCCTTCAAACTTTCGACATCTCTCTGCGCGTCCTTCAGGAATGTTTTGACGGCACGACCTCTTAGCTCGTGACATCGGGGCGCAAGACAGTTGCTCCACGACATCTAAACATTTTCACATTCAATGTATTTTTGCGATGTTGTAATATACCAAGTAATACAACGAATAACTCTACGCATTAGATACTTTGTAAGACACCTAATTATAATCTTATGCATTATACATAAATAAAGGGCATTATAATCTTATCGGAAGTGAACGTTGCCATCACGAGTATGGACAGTCATCACTTTACGGCATTGTGAATGCTTTACGTTGGTCCATTCAATAGCTGAGCATTTCCCAACATACGACACATATTCGTCATTGATACACACACACACACCCACACACACACACACACACACACACACACACACACACACACACACACACACACACACACATATATATATATATATATATATATATATATATATATATATATATATATTTATATATATGGTGGTCCTTAAAAATGAACGTTTCTTTTTTTGCTCCTCGGACTTTTTCTGGTGTCGTTCCGAGAGAAAACACTCCCAGAAAAATTTCATAAAAATGTTGACAACATTTAGGGGTGGCGCAAGCCGATTGAAGTTAGGGCTGTTTTGGTTCAGAATGCGATAATATATTATTCCTGAGAATATACATGTGGCGCCATTTATTGGGTTAGCGGAACGCCAAGCTTCCCAATCGAAGCTCGTGATACTGGCAAATATTGAAATTCAGTTGATGAATACCACGCTCCCTGAGTTGTGCCAAGGGCGTAGATACGGTGGGTTCGAAAGGGGCATCCCCACCTCTAGGTGTCTCAGACCCGCGGCGGAGCTCCTGGAGCCTCTAAGCCCCCAGCGGTGCCACATTCGATACCCCGCTTTGACCAATTCATGTGTATAAAATGTAGGCATTGATGTATATTTATTAATTAATTAATTAATTTAGTCTACATCACCACCAAAAGAGAACAATACCCAAGAGCAGAAGTTGCCTGAATGAAGAACAGTAAACGGCGCGTGTGAACATAACCACTTTAAATTACCGCATGCGGCTCAAACAAATGTGTAGTAAACGGGTCATAACAGTTGGCTTGCGGCCATCGTCAGCTCCCTAAAAAGCGCATCTACAAGCACACACTGGCATACATGAGATGTTTAGACACGCTGCTCCTTGTCAATTGGAATGGAGCGGTAACATGAACACCGGCCTCGACAGAGTACTGGCGCACCGCGCATTTACGCTGCGAAGAGGGCGTAGAGAAAAAGGCAGTGTTGGGAGTAGATGCCAGGAATGAGTTCCATGGACCCGACATTCGAATAAAGCAGCTACCTCTGATGTTTACGTGATTTTACGTGCCAGAAGAACGTGACAGAGGCTGAGATGCCTAAGTCATCTGGATGGAGGGGATATGTTAAATGACGCGAGCAGGGGAGGTGTAAAGCACAGGTGCAGCAGCAAGGTGCCCGCTACCACCCCATTTGTTTGTATTAGGTCATGTTGAGAAAAGCAAGACTTTATGCAAGGCATATTAAAGTGGCATACTAATGGGCAACAGCTCAAATTATGTGGAATTTTGTCCGAACGACAAGCCAGCCATATGAGGAGCTTATGCTGAATACGTGCAGGCCGCCGAAGAGGGGATGGACGGTCGCTCTGAACAAGACAACGCTGCAACCTGTCATAATGGAACGAACACGCACATTGAGTGCACTGAACAATGACTTGAATCCAAATCGTACTCAAGAACAGGGAACGGCTGCATGCTTCGAAAAATAAGTCCAACATTCGCCTTGGCTTCCAGACGATTGAGTGTTCATGACATGGCAAATATGAGTTTCGGGTCAATGATGACTCCCAGATGGCGCACCCCAGTTCGGCGCTCCAAGGTAACAACACCTAACTAGTACGAACTGAAAATGGACGATTTCCGCAGGGTAAAAGAAGCAACATTGCATTCAGTTCGATGGAGCTTCAGGTGCCAAGCGTGAGACCAGTTAACCAAGCGGCCCGTTAAAATTGTAAGCCGTTGTCCGAGCATTCAATACTGTGGTACAACTTAACATCATCAGCGTAGTGTGAGCAAATTTCCAACATGAGCCTGGGAATGTCAGCAGTAAAGTATGAGAACAATAACGTATACTTCATTCTGGAAGCCCGGAGAAAACCCGAGTACAGTCGGATTGTGGCCATCTATTATGACGCGCTGAGTCCACTTGGTGGCAAGATAAGAGCAACTCCACCAGAAGGCGCGACCGGTAGCGTTGAAAGAATTACACCGTTCGCAAAGTAAGAGTTTGTGCTTTGCACTGGTAAATACGCAAGAATAGTCGGTATAAATACCATCCATTTTAATACAACTGGCAATCGAACTCCATCGTAGTATCAGGAGTAGGATTACAATGGCAATACACTTTTAGATAAAAGGTCATCCTGTTCCGCGGATTAAAAACGCAGTGTCGGTAGCACTCAATCGAGCAGTCGTATTCCACTTTTTTTTTCTAAAACATCCGAATACAATAGTAAAATTGAAGCAGGCCTATTATTTTCCGGCGATTTTCTGTTGCCATTGTCATGCACATGAATCATGTTTTCCTACACCCATCATCCAAGAGGAGCAAACGGAATGGTCACCTCATGATCTGAAAGCATGGTAGACCCAAAAGACCTGCCAGGGGTCTACGGGCCCTTAGATCTCCAGCTGGACCCCTTTAAGGGGATCTGGGGATCCAAGAGGCGCACGTAGGATGGTCATATCATCTGAAGATGTCGGAGCCCAGAGGTTGGCACCGGAGGGACCCACGGACCTCCAGCGGGGCTCCCAAGATGGACGTTGGGACGCGGGGCTCCCACCCTTCCCCGGAGACGTGGAGCAGAGTATGTGGAGGCCCAGATGACGCACTAATGGCACCGCATGGTCCTCACACCTCCAGGCTCCAGGTGGGCCAGCGCGGATCCTGGGAGGATGTAGAGGTCTTGACCTCCAGGCTCCAGGTGGGCCAGCGCGGATCCTGGGAGGATGTAGAGGTCTTGACAGGGCGGACATCCCACCACTGGAGGCCCAGATGACGCACTAATATGGCACCGCATGGTCCTCACACCTCCAGGCTCCAGGTGGCCCAGCGCAGATCCTGGGAGGTTGTAGGGGTCTTGACAGGGCGGACATCCCACCACTGGAGGCCCAGATGACGCACTAATGGCACCGCATGATCCTCACACCTCCAGGCTACAGGTGGGCCAGCGCGGATCCTGGGAGGATGTAGGGGTCTTGACCTCCAGGCTCCAGGTGGCCCAGCGCGGATCCTGGCAGGATGTAGGGGTCTTGACAGGGCGGACATCCCACCACTGGAGGCCCAGATGACGCACTAATGGCACCGCATGGTCCTCACACCTCCAGGCTCCAGGTGGCCCAGCGCGGATCCTGGCAGGTTGTAGGGGTCTTGACCTCCAGGCTCCAGGTGGCCCAGCGCGGATCCTGGCAGGATGTAGGGGTCTTGACCTCCAGGCTCCAGGTGGCCCAGCGCGGATCCTGGCAGGATGTAGGGGTCTTGACAGGGCGGACATCCCACCACTGGAGGCCCAGATGACGCACTAATATGGCACCGCATGGTCCTCACACCTCCAGGCTCCAGGTGGCCCAGCGCGGATCCTGGCAGGTTGTAGGGGTCTTGACCTCCAGGCTCCAGGTGGCCCAGCGCGGATCCTGGGAGGTTGTAGGGGTCTTGACCTCCAGGCTCCAGGTGGCCCAGCGCGGATCCTGGCAGGATGTAGGGGTCTTGACCTCCAGGCTCCATGTGGCCCAGCGCGGATCCTGGCAGGATGTAGGGGTCTTGACAGGGCGGACATCCCACCACTGGAGATTTGGGTGACACAGAAAAGCTAAGAACAAGAAACGGCTTATCTCAGAGGAAAAACAAGTGATTTGTTTGGTGATGCATTGGGTGCCCAAAGTCTCGGGGTCCCTATCTGGCCATATCTCCCTTTAGTCAAACCCTAGCTACGCACCTATAGGCTATACAGAAGTGTTAAACAGATGGCATAGTATCTAAGCAAAGGGATGTTTAAAATGAGCACTTTTGAGTTTGATTACCATGCTTTAGCGTATGCCCAGCTTGTAGCATCATTGAAATGTCATTATGTTTTAAACAGAGAAAGTAATCTGATGATTGCTAGTGAACGTTTTGCGTTCTAAAAAGTTATATCGTTATCTCAGCAATAGCATATGCGTATTTTCTGTTTCAGATGTAGTGCAGTTATATTCAAATCCCTACAACATGTTGATGCATGTATCCGATGTCCTTGTACCCGAATATCATGCAGAGCAGCAGAGATTCTGGGCTCCAACTATGCCAGTTTTAAAAGCGGTTGTTTATTTGCTATATAGGAAAATATTTTAATCAGCTGTTGCTTTGTGCCTCGCATGTACAGAAGGTTTGCAGCGGTATGATTGATCAAATAATTTGTCAATGCTTCACGCATCGCTTGAGGGCCATTCCTTCGACATCCACTTTCAATGGGAAAATGTGTAATTGAAGTGGCCAATTAAATTTGGAATCTTTTTTAACGTTGCGGAGAGCTTTGCTGGATTGGAAATCGTTCGAAGTAACAATGTTCGTGTTTTTTTTGGAATGAAGGTTAAAAAACTGAACCTGTTTGTGACCAGCTTATGTCATTCTTTTCAGTTATCTTAATAACTTGTTTGCTCATAGTTATCTTCAATTATGTTTAGACTTAGGATTTTCATCAGCAGCATCCGGCTTGTTTCAATACCTTTAGTTGCCCTTTCGACAAACAAAAGATACAATTGTCATCAATTTATGGATCAGTTACAGCGTGCAGCTGCTCTGCTGCAGCTACAGAAGCAGCTCCTCTCTGTGAACGTCCTCGCTCTGGTCTTCTGCGTCATATCAATACACGTCTTGACCTGCAACTGACCTAATAACAGATGGCCACATCTGACCTCACCGTTATCGTTCCGGCCGGCAGCTGGTGAAGTTCGATCGGTCACGTGCTGGAATTCGCGTGAAGACCACCTCCTACGAGCAGCATCGCATCGTCAGCTCCATCCTGATCGAGCACGCGCTGCCTTCTGACTCCGGAGAGTATTTCTGCGACCCGGACGGCCTTGACCAGGCCAAGGTCATCGTCCACGTGCTAATCGGTGAGATTCATGACGATGATGCTGATTGTAATTATCTCAGCCGAGTGTGGTGATATCGACCGTTCCCGGTGTGTGCGTTGTCTTGTGCATTGAGTTGTACATATTTGTGTAGCTGTGAAGAGCTGAATAAGCTTCCAGTGAGTATCAATCTGGGCGTGGCAGACGAGAAGACACGATGAAAATCAGCTTTAAGATAGCAGACGACAGCGTGGACTTGACAGACCGGATAATAGACTTGACAGACGAGAGCGCAGATTTGAATATAGCAGCGGTGAGACGAGGCTCTGGAGCTGGGTTGCAGACATGCTGAGAAGCAGGAGATGACGATGTTGAGTTCAAGTGCCAGTCCGGACGATGCCAATTTGGGCTATGCAATGTGGGAAGAGTATATAGGGAACGGGTCACGGAACGTGTTCTCTGTGAACAATTCAAAACCTTCTACAACCACAACGACCCGACAACCAAAACATCTTCGCTTTTTGGAACTTGGTATACTTTTCATTATACTTTTGATATTTTGTACGTTCTGCGTTGTCTCAAAAGAATCTGTCCATGAAAAGCTACTTGCATGCTCTACTTAGAGGGGTTCTTTTTGTGTACATAGATTACATGGGAGCAGGTCAAAGTCTTTTTACTCTCTGCTGTTGATAGACTACAGCCAGTTTGTTGTCAAGCACGCCTGGACAAACTCGGTGGGCTTCATTGATGATCCCTCTGCCTTCTGGATCAACGATTTGGTCCTGGCTGGTCTTTACTTACCTACTGATCCACGAAACAGTTCGTTGGATATGCATCTACAAAACGCTTCTCAGTAACACTCAACATGGTGTTACTGGTCGGCGATATCTTTGTTTTGATACGTCTCATAACTTGAGTTTGGGTGATAATTACTTACGTGGGAGAGCAAAACTTTATCGACACGGGCTCTCATTTGATATATATTTATATATATATATATATATATATATATATATATATATATATATATATATATATACATATATATGTATATATGTACACACATATATATATATATATATATATATAATACATATGTATGTATATATGTACATATATATATATATATATATATATATATATATATATATATATATATATATATATATATATATATCAACAAGGGATCCATTCGTTAAAGTTGCGCGTGCCACTCGTTTACATAGTGCACATTCCAAAAGCATGTTCTTCTATCATAGCATAATGTTTCCCCATACGATTGTAAATTCTGCAGAAGTTGTCTATGAGTGTAAATGCGTCGATAGCCTTGCGCCTAATTCCATGTGTGATTCTTTTGATAGATTGCGGCGGCGTAAGGCGAATGCAACCGTGTGTCCACAGTTTGATGGACATTTTGTATCACATTAAAATGACTAAATCTTTTCATGTCACGATTTTCTATCGGAGTAATAACTAGATAGACCCGAGACTTGTAGATTTGTACGGTTCCACCATCCTGGAAAATGTATTCGTGTGCTAATAGAGGGTTTGTGCCAAATAGATCTGCAAGTCCTTATAAGAAACGCCAATAGTCTGACTCTCTCCTCAGTATCCGAAATCCCACTAACGACTCCCTCCCCATCACCATTTTATGCAGCACAATCCCAACTTAGTTATGTGCGACTGGTATGTACCGTTAGGATCGCTCACAACATGGTATTGTGCGATCCAGCTCTCACTTTTGTCACTTTGTCTACCTTCTGCTTGTCATCGTGTCCAATAGTTACTTGGCACACAAAGCACGATTGTTTACGACTACCGGCCATGTATGAAAGGAATGCAGTTGAATTTTAAACCTAATTTAATTCTCCTTAATTTTTGCGGGATATTCCATAGCTTCATGCTGCATTTGTTGCATCTGGAGTAAGAAACCATGAGATTCCAATTCGTGCATCGGATTATGATACGCATAAATATGGAAATAAGATATTCGCCTACGAAGAGCATCAACTACAATCCATGCGCTCTTTGTGAAGACTTCTGCAGGGCAGAGTCACAATACAATCGAATTTGATTTAGGACACTCGTGTATTTCAAGTCACGTGCGCGACGAGATAAATCACTGGTCAGATGAAGGCACCTGATTGTTGAGCACGAGAACAAAAATACAGAGAGCATGGTCTCGACCAAACACGGTTACGAAATCCAGTCAAGAAGCTTGAAAGTCTGCCTGTGTGCGAATCCAATTAATATTCATTTTGTCCATCATCATCAACCCATCAGTATACGCTTTGGCTTATTACACTTAATTTGACCTTGTAATCCACTTAACTACGGCTTCATTCTGATCGTACTCAGATTGGAGAGCATGGCATCGTGATGGTTGACGTGATATCGCCCGTGCAGATTTTTCCGTGCCGCCACCAACCTCCCTTTGTCTTCATCATACCATGGATGTCGTTTACCCTACTACGTATCTTATCACATATATGACTGGCTGATTTTAAAGCGTTCAATATCATGGCTACGGTACAAAAATAGCCACTGCGTTTAAGTAGATGCACATCCACTTTGCACAATAGCGCAAGTTGCGCGAATGAATTTCACGCATTCTATTTCCATGTGGGAGCAAATATAAAGTGAAGCAGGACACAAGGGAAGTTATGCAGTAACTCATGACAAGATGCTTATCTGGAATCACGACATCGTGTGCTGTCTAACTCTGTCAAACTCCGTTCAGATCTTGCTTCAGGAAGTGAATATCCGACATCGGTGTCGCTGCACATCAGTGCTACTTAGCGTGCCATCTGGCCAGCACGAAATTATTCACGTTCCATTCCGTCTGAATGTGTCCCACCGCTGCATGGCCGGGAGCTGACCTTCAACTGGCGCGGTGTCGAAATGAGATGTGCGGCTGCGCCATGCCATCCGGAACCTGTGCCGGTGCTCGGCAGTGCGTTAGTTTCACAAGCAGATCCTTAGCCTCCTCCATGCTGCCACGCCGATACCCCGTCACACATGTCTGTGTTGACAATAGCTTAACGGTCTTGAAACGCGACCAAATACTGACCGTCCATGTCTCCAGTTGATGCAACATGCAACTTATTATATAGCTGGAACCGCTATGTCTATTGTTATAGTAGTATAGCTGGAACCGCTATGTCTATTGTTATTTTGATTCCAATGCGTCTCACACGAGCATACGGAAACACACACACACACACAGACACACACACACACACACACACACACACACACACACACACACACACACACACACACACACACACACACACGCGCGCGCCACCCCAACACACACACACACACACACACACACACACACACACACACACACACACACACACACACACACACACACACACACACACACACGCACGCACACAGACACACACACCCCACGCATACACACACACATGCACATACAAACACACACACATACACACACACACACGCATACACACACACACTCACGCACACACACTCGCGTAGGTACACACGCCCATGCACACATAGGAAGACAGGGAGATGTGTAGACAGACAGATAGATGATAGAGTAGATGTACATATCCATCCATCCATCCATCCATCCATCCATCCATCCAAAAAAAAATCCAAAAAAAAAGATCCATCCATCCATCCATCCATCCATCCATCCATCCATCCATGGATGGATCCATGGGCCCACATCCATGGATGGCTGCTCGTCGTCATCAGACTGGTCCGGGCCAGTGTGCCGGCCCAACTCATCAGGCCGATTTAATGGGGCCGGCTCTCTGGACTCTATAGAGTCGCCGACCAATTGGAATGTGACGTCTTCTTTGCTGGCCTCGCCATCGGAGAGCTGGCCGCCTTCGCTGGCCTGTCCCCCTACTGCACGGCTTATAATTCAAATTTTAGGTACTCAAGCACCTTAATTTTGAATCATATGCCGTTTATTTATAACATTAATAATATATACACCGCTTGTTTAATAAACTCGATGTGGGACTGTACACTACATCATCAGACACCCTATTCCATTCATCAATCACCCTTTGAATAAAGGCTTGTTGGTGTATAATTATCCTACATCTTGCCTTTTCTAGCCTGAATTGATTACCCCCTTGCGATTTCGTAGATGGACGAATGTCATTCAGATTTACGTTATCTCATCCATTTCACTATTCTAAGCATCTCAATCGCCCCTTCAAATCCTATACTTCAATGAGTACACATGCAATGCCATAAGCCCGTCTCCATATTCTACATTGCCTAGTCTACTGAGGCTACTAGATTGATTGGTGTATGTGCATTTTAATATAGAGGAAATCACTGTAAGGGAGGGGAATTGTAAGCATAGCATATTTTGCGCAAACGCTATATCTGTGGTCTGAGATGGCTTCATAAATTCGGATCAAGTGTTATTGATGGTCTGTACAGTAAGCCATAAACTGGCAAGTGCATCAGGGAATTTCACCTCAACAGCATAATCGTAATAGTCTAGCGTTTCGCCAATGCACAAACACGACCCATTTAGCCGAGACCTCTTCAATCCAGTTTCTAGTTAATATCGTTTGGTTAGCCAACGAATATCATGTTGAACAAAGTCCACGACGCCGTCAGAAGGTTCATATACCCGGGGCTTCACCATAGGCCATGCTGGACTTGCCTTTAGTTATTTATTGTTTAATTTTATCGAATAATATATGGATGGCTGCACTTAATGCGGCTTTGTGATAAGGAGGCACTGTTTCCCAAGTCCTGAGCCTACCACCCGAACTGAGAATTTTGAATCAACGGCAGAATCCAGCTGGATATGTTAGCGTGCGACCAACGCTCCGACGTGGTCACACAGAAGCTGCATCCGTGGCATTATCGATCCAGCTGCCAATCTCACAGCCCGTGGTCAAATGTGAGCGGGTGCAGCGAGTTGAACCCTCTAATGCCTGGGTGGGAGACATCAACTTTACCAAATGAACTATCAGAGTGGCTTGTGTGTTGCTTAATTATCGTTGCATTCATTTTACGGTTAATATAACCCAAAATTGCACCATGAACGGGTGTCTTGGCTGGAAAGAATGTTTCGCCATCGCTTCTATTGCACCATATATATCGCGCAATGCTAATTAAGCTGTATGAATTAAGTTCGATCCATTTCATTTACATGGATGCATATAAAATGTCTTCGATTGCATATCGATCGTCATATTAAGCATAATAGTGCCACCTAATTTGAATTAAATGCAAGGCAAACATGGTATTATTTTCGAGATTATCACTAAAAGTTTCAGAATATGAAGCCGCTGACAGGTGTTTATTTATTCACGGGATAGGTCAGTGGGCCAGTGATCTCTTGTAGCGATGAACTGGCTGATCTCCAACCTCAGTGAGCCAGCTAGGCCCATGTAGCAGTGAGCCTACTGATACCCGACGGCAGTGGACCAGCTGAACCTCTGCAACAGTGAGCCGTCTGACCCCCTACGGTAGTTGTGCTGGAGCCATTCTGCACTCCTCTCAGCACCCAACTTCCCAGATCGCGTGCGCACACTACCGTTGCGCGGCAGCTCGTATATTCCGCCGACAACATCACGTGACATGTGTAGTGTGCGGCATCACTCAACTTGCATTGCACGGCACGATGGCGAACACTACATCTCAGAACGTGCACATCAATTCCTCCACCAGTTCGCAACCCCAGCCAGGCCAGCCAGCCCACGTCAGCGCCCTGTGTCTCTAAATCCAAGTCTCAAAGGTTTCTGCCGCATCCGGTGTGGCCTACCGAGCGACGGCGAGCCGATGCACTGCGTGTCCCGTCCGTCACATTTGGCAGGTGAAAGACCAGCCCTGTTCACCGGCTCTGGCGTACGATCTTCTCGACTCATCGCTGCAGGTTGCACGACCTGACTGTCCTCGGCCGGTGACCTCTGAATTGGTGGAAGCGGAGCACCAACATCCTGTTCCACGGCCGTGACTGTCCGACGCTCGTCATCGGATTCCAGCGACTCTGTGGCGTGGCCCACGTCTGGGTCTGGACAAGCTGCTGCTGCACCTCAGCGCACATGGTCCAAATGACGACGGAAGCTTTGGCCACAGGGATTCTGAGTGTCACACATCTGTCCTGCGACTCCGGTGACAACAGTTGAGCTCCGATGCTTGTCGGGAACGACATCCTGCATGAAAACAGCATCCCACGCAGTCAAGTTCCTCTCAGCATACCTCTGGTCGTTCCCAGACGTCTGCTCCTCCTGCATATGTGTTGTCTTTCTCCTCCCATCCGAATGGAGACGGTAGAGATGCATCATCAGCATCATCCAGCGTTCCCAAGTTTCTTCAGCTTGGTGCCAATTGACACCATATATACATAATAAATATTGCCATAATACTTTCCATAAAAACCAGCCTCAAAGTAATGTGATGTACCCGCAGATGTAAAACCAACCTGAAAGCTGTTTCGGTGTTATGGGCCAGCGATATAACCAACGACTGTTATGGGCCACAAGAAAACCCTCTGCACCGTAGCCGTATAATGTCCAGCGAATCTATTGTCCATTTACCACAGCGAATCTATTGAGCGTTTGCCATCTAGCGAGAATGAAGCACCCAACTGAGTACTGTGAGAAAATCCTGGGATGTGCCTTCGACACGTAGCTTGCACTTTACTTGGGAGCTAATTTATAGATGAGGGAAAACCATAATAAATTGAAGAAGACCATGCGTTGAAACGGAATACACTTTTCTGTAATTCTATGCTAAACACTTTTTATATTTTATGCAGCAAAGCGATGCGATTAAATCGGAATTGAATTATAAACAAATCCATGCCAGTGAAGACAAATATAGGCGAGAAACACCTTGCATTCGAACCGACATATTATATACCATTATTCAACAGAAACTTTTACATTATATCTAAACAAAACGAGAAATGCATGCACTTTAACTTATACTAAGTAGAATGAGCTCTACTGATTACATTTTACGTACGTCGGATTTCTCGTAAAAAGAACCAAATCGCCGGTGGTTCGCGGAGCACGACACCTAAATGAATCAAGGTGGTGCATGGTAATCTGTCATCTGCCGGATGCCAATTGGTCCCACCCGAACATATCGAATTATTCTGCATTGATGTATGATAATTTTGCATAACTTGGAAGCTCTCATTCCGCGTTCGTTGACCTTTCCAATCGCAGGATTTCCGCCCCGCAACTACAGGATGTACTTCGAATTTGGTAGCAAGAAATTGGATGCAACCCAACGATGGCCATTTGAAGACCACGAATACTTTAACTGACTGCACGACGCTCTGAAAAGCAGGGTATCGTGAATGTGTTGGCATTGGTATCGGCATTATTGCCGATTTTACGGGTGAGTTGGATGAACTTCCATCCAGTGGTCATACAGCCTTGTCGGTATGAAATGGAAAGTAACTTGATATGTACGTGGTAGGATCCAGAAATGTTCGTGGGGCTGACCATATTTCCCTTCTCGGAGGGGCGCCTTCGGCGGAAAATATTCATTGAGCGGGTTGGGGGCGGGTGCACTCGAGCCTTCCTGAAGGGGCGCTTTTCCGGGCCGAAGGAGTTTCCATATATTCCATGGAAGGATTGCACAAGCCCATGGTACCCCCTCATGCAGCCGCCCATGGATAGGCAAGACATCCTGCTCGGCTGAATGACTTGAATCCATTGTCGTTGACTTAGGCCGGTAGGTTTAAGGGCGTGTCCAGCTGGTCGATTTCATGCAGGGGTGGAACTTCCGGTAAGCGGTGAAATGTTTCCGATAAATTCTCCAAATTCTGGCCGAAGTTCACATGAAGGCTGGGAAAATTGTGAGAGGGGTGTGGCGGAGGGGTGTGCTCCGCGATCCTATCTACTTTGTTGAGGTGAATGGATGTGGGCTCAGTATACCGAGGGGCACCTTTTCCCTTGAGCAGTGCGTCTTTCGCTGAAAAGTCCGTTGAGCGGCGGGGAAGGGGGGTGAAGTTCAGGCTTTCCTGTTGGGAACCACTTGAGAGGGAGTCGGCGCATGCCCCTCAGTGCCCCCCTTGTATCTGCTTCTGGTTTAGTAAAGCCTTCGCAATAGAGCGGTACTTTCCGATCGGTTAGGATCCGTTTTCTGATTGAGGGAGGGGCGGAAGCTCGCTCCTGGTGTCCCACTTTGAATCCACCAATAAACAGTGGGTCCTGACATCCTTCCACCCACCCTTCATACTTTGGTGAGCGGAATTGAAGACACAATCCTATGATTTTTTCTGAAAATGTAAAACCAGCGATAAAGGATGGTCCATGCTTTGATGATTAAGCAGCCGGGGTGCAAAGAGCAGACGGGGTGGATAATCGCATTCTAAGCGCAATTGCTAAGCCCTCCTTGCCTGGGCCAAGACACGATAATGGCCGTTTTCAATACATATTTGCATTGCGCAATTTCCAATTAGCCTTGGTTTGTTATTGGTTTTACGACACATCGACCGTTGAGTCATGCAGCGTCGCCAATCTCGCACGCCGATTGGTCGCAGGCGAATAGTAGCGACAGGCGAGATTCTAACCCACAACCTTTCGATTGTGAGACGAGCAACTTACTCCTAGACTACTCGTCCCCTCCCATTAGCCTTCCCAGACAACACCTACAGATAGAACATGCAACATTCACATGTGTATTATGCAACGTCACCAGAACGAATCAAGGCAGAATACATTTATGTGGCATACTTCTCCAATTAAGATAAGATAGATAAGGTTCAATTCAAAGAAATAGCTAATATTTTTGTCGTTCTCCACAAGCTGAGGCTACTGGAGCTGACACAAACATCATGCAGTACAGCCATGTATCACAGGTCATGTTTTATGCTCTTGATCACGGACGCTTGTTGGACGCAAGGACGCTTCATGGTGGCCTATTGGCGGAGTACAGGAACCAGGCTGGGCAAGGAAAATCCTGATAACAGAATGTTAAATTTGGACCATGTTCTACCTGGTGGTTTCCTACCTGGTTGTAGCAAGGGAGCATTTGTAAAAACAAACAGCATAGAAGGTACCACAAAGATCACATGAAGTATGTTACATGCAATATAGAACTCCATAAAGAGGGCATCGCACCTGCAACAAATGCAACATAATATACACCACAATTGCAAATATTCTGAAGGGATTCCACTCTGTAATCTACATGTTAATTCACATGAAAAACATGCTTTTTGCTGCAATGGCGAGAACCTACCTGTCTAAGCCTCTCTTGGAACAGCGAAGAGGGAAAGCATGTTCGTGAGCATGATTTGACTGCGACCACCACGTTTGGCTTGCTGACGGGAGCTAAATCAAGCGAATGTTCAAAATTACCTTTAAAATGATTGCTTCTGGTGAACTTCCAGACATGGTCGGGACTTATTCAACCATGTAACGGTGTGTCAGGCAATCGCTTTATGTGCAAAATGCATGCACTTAATTGGGTAATCTCATCATGGTTGCATGTTAGAGGATAGGATCGTGCCGGATCCATCCAAATTTTCTTCGCTGTATATGTGGCATTTATGAATTGCTTGTCATTTTTTCATTTACATAAAGTCATTCACTACCCTCAGCCAAATTCAACAGCTGTAATTAGGATTCAGCGATTTATTTCTTCTAAAATATCAATCAAACTACCGACACTTTGCGTGTTCTTCCTCATCTCTGGCATTTTTTTCTTACCTCGAACACGGAACTCAAAATGAATTTTATATCAGTGGCATCATCCTACCACTAAGCTTTTCACCAGGCGTCTAGCCTGTGGTAGAATGTGTCGTAGTGCGATAGTGAAAGAACACACTGAACAATCGAGTTTGGAGGGGCCCGTTGGACTGTTGGTGAGTCCAGACTTTACGACCTTTACTGCAGACTCGCCCTGCCCATTCGACTGCGGATGCTACGGCGATGTGAACATCTGCTTCACGCTACCGGCTCTACGAAAACAAGGGACTACAACCTTTTGCCTGTCGAATATCGGCACTCTTGGCACACCGTGATCAGCAAGCGATCGCCAAAGGCTCGCATTGGTAGCCTGTGAGCCTGTCCACGAAGTTAGATGACCACCAATCCACTTCATTTGCGTATCCACCGTTGTAGGAATCATACCTACCTCGATGAGGCCTGCGCTGTCTATGTACACATCACACTCTCTCTCTCTCTCTCTCTCTTTTTCTATTTCTATTTCTCTTTCTCTTTCTCTTTCTCTTTCTCTTTCTCTTTCTCTTTCTCTTTCTCTTTCTCTTTCTCTTTCTCTTTCTCTTTCTCTTTCTCTTTCTCTTTCTCTTTCTCTTTCTCTTTCTCTTTCTCTTTCTCTTTCTCTTTCTCTTTCTCTTTCTCTTTCTCTTTCTCTTTCTCTTTCTCTTTCTCTTTCTCTTTCTCTTTCTCTTTCTCTTTCTCTTTCTCTTTCTCTTTCTCTTTCTCTTTCTTTTTCTCTTTCTCTTTCTCTTTCTCTTTCACTCTCTCTCTCTCTGTCTCTCCTCTCTCTCTCCTTTCTCTCCCTCTCTCTGTCTCTCTGTCTCTCTGACTCTCTGTCTCTCTGTCTCTCTGTCTCTCTTTCTCTCTTTCTCCCTGTCTCTCTGTTTCTCTGTCTCTCTGTCTCTCTGTCTCCGTCTCTATATCTTCCTCTGTCTCTGTCTCTGTCTCTGTCTCTGTCTCTGTCTCTGTCTCTGTCTCTGTCTCTGTCTCTGTCTCTGTCTCTGTCTCTGTCTCTGTCTCTGTCTCTGTCTCTGTCTCTGTCTCTGTCTCTGTCTCTGTCTCTGTCTCTGTCTCTGTCTCTGTCTCTGTCTCTGTCTCTGTCTCTGTCTCTGTCTCTGTCTCTGTCTCTGTCTCTGTCTATGTCTCTGTCTCTCTCCCTCTCTCTCTCTCTCTCTCTCTCTCTCACGGGTGACCAGGATAACGCCACGGGTGCTCTAGAACGTTGACCGTCTTCGGTTGGTTCTCCCGGCACCTTTGGACAGCTTCCTCTATTTGACCATTTAACCTGGGCGACCAGACCTGGGATCTTGCCTTGTCCTTCATCCCCACGATGTCTGATTGATCCTGATGCAACAGAGATGGAAATTCTTTGCAGAGCGGACGCGGTATAACGACTCTCCACTCCCACAGCAGGATACCATCCTCAAACTGAGCTCCAGCCTGTGGTGTTATTACGGCTGTAGCTTGGCCGAGACACGACCAGAGGCCGTTGGCCGGACCTCCATTACTCGCCAGTATACGGTGGCCAGCACCGAATCGCTAGCAGCCCTCCGCCTTATCTGCGACCCACCAATCAGCTTCTCCACAGATTCAAGATGAAGCAATGTGTCAAGGTTTAGGGATCTCTCGTCACCCCTGGAATGGTATCTGGCTCAGGCAATCATTGTTAGCCTGACAAGATCCTGGTAAACATACCAACTGACACTAATACGCTTGATCGTCCACCTCATCACCCGGGGCGACGCCATCTCAGGCAACTGCTTGACGTTACCGAACAGCCCTAGGATCAGATTATGATCGGCTTTGGTCTGGAAACTCCAACCATGCACAAACTGGTGAAATTTCTCAATCTCAACCACTACATCTCTTTCTCTAGGTGACTGTAGTTCTTTCTGCAGGTTCTTCTTGCTTGGATCTCATGTTCTGCAACCGATCTCTGCCGTCCTTGTTAATCCATAATTTGGAATATAACTCCTGTACTATATGGATTGACATCGGCAGACACCACAAGAGTAGCATGCAAATCATAGTGAGCTAGTATGGGAGTCTCTATGAGCACTTGTTTCGTTCGTTGGAATTCCGCATCCTGATCTGACTGAAAGCTGATTTTTAAAGAAGTTAGTTGAGCATTTGTGGAAACATGTCAAAATACCGAAGAATGAATTTACCTGACACATTTTCTGGACGGGGGACTTCCACCATTGCTCGGACCTTCTAGTCGGTGGTTTATACCCCTTACTCGTTACCTTGAAACCCAGGTACGTGATTTCATCCAGCATCCACTGGCACTTTCCAGGGCTGACTCACAGACCTTCCGAGTCAGGGTGTTTGAGCACTTGATCTACGTTCTGTGCATGCTCCCATCATTTCTGTCTGTTGCACACACATTATCAAGAAACACTGCAGCATTATAACTTTCTGACAGCGGCGTCTCCATCAAGCGCTGAAGAACTGCAAGAGCAGAACTGATGCCATAGACTAATCTGGTCGCTGCCAAGTCCCCTGTGAGTGTTCACTACTGTATAGCAACGATTTTCCTCATCCAAGGAAGCCTGCAGATGTGCCTCTTTGAGGCCAATTTTGAAGAACTTTTCCCCTCCTGCCGTGTTAGTTAGGAGGTCCTCATTCGTGGCAATGGATATTGATCAACCCGATAAACCTTAGTAACTGCTAAGTCATAGCCCTCACACAGCCTGGCAGATTTACGATTTTGCTTTAAAATGCACACCAATGGAGTCTAGTCAGAAGTCAGTCTAGCCTAGTCAGAAGTCTCAACAGGAGCCATTGTCCCTTGTGCAAGTTGCCTGCCCAGCTCCTCGTCAACCATGCCACGAATCGCCAATGGCAAAGGCCTAGCTTTGTAGAACTATGGCTTCACCGAGGGATCCATTTCAAAGATACAGCTTGCCGTACACATACCAACCCTCTCTCTCTGAACACTGATGGAACTTCCTGATCACTTGTTCTATCTCACGTTTGTTACTGATGCTGAACAGCTGACCCCAATTCAGATTAACTCGGCTTAACCAATCTCTTCCCGTCGAAGTTGGACACCCTGCAGCGCCCTTGGTTACAGCCAGAATAGGTGTCAGCTCCTGATCTCCGTTGCATACTCTGGCTCTCACCTGTACTGTGACTGAAGGCGGCACAACGTCATATGCACTCAACTGAGACTGAACATGTTCATACACAGAGACAACGTCAGCCGGCAGGGTCTCATCACTCGAGATGAGACCCTGCCGATCACTGAACAAATGGCCTCAGTGTTCACCTGTGTAGGTACTGGTCGTCCTCTAATACGCTTACTTGGGTTCACAGCGTTGTTGTCTACCTTATGAATCATCTTTGTGCGACACATGTTGGCCAAATGACCTGGCACGCCACACATTATGTACTTCAAACCTTGAGAAACTCTAAATTATTCAGGAAAATGACCTTGGGTTCCGTATCGATAACACACACCTGGCTTGGCCTTATCGTTCAGTCTTCCCCAGACCTCGACCATCATCGAAACATCGAAAGTAGGCTGACGTCCACCTTCGGCTGCAGATCCAGAAGAGTTCCAGATCCACTTCTCCCCCCACCAGGATGGTATCGCAGGTGGTGGGCGTCGTCACCACAGGGACCAGTCATGGCCTGAGCGTGGGCTCGAGTCAGCTCATATTTGGAAGAAATGTGAAATCTGGTTTCGATGACCAACACCGACCTTCCCATAAGCCTTTGACATAGCTCCAGCACACTACAGCCAGACACAGCCCGAGCACACACCCGGCTCTCAATATCGCTCACGGCAAACCCACACTGGGCACCCCGTACTTGGAGACGTGGCACAAATTGCTCCATAGTCTCTTCAGTATTTTTTGAGAGCTCATGAAACTGAAATCGCCTATGCATCTTATTGGTGCGTGGTTGAAAATAATTTTTGAGACGCAGCGGCGCTTCCTGGTGCACATTCATGGTTTCTCCCTGGGTGGGTTCCACAGGTTTAAAATAAGTCTTGGACATCCATACCATACCCAGGACATGCAGAGGAGGAGCCTTCTTTTGCTAAGCTTGAGTGATACTAGAAGCAGCAAAGAAAGTCCATGCCACGGACTCATCGATCGAAGTCTTGGCCACGCTTGTAGGCTTAAACCATTGCCGGATATGACTGCGACATGCTGTTACTTCCGTGGAGGATTAACTCACCGAAACTCTCCACTCAGTGTATCAGTACACCATCGCATCCTTACCCTGGTAGCACTCGCTACAACAAATTACATTAAGCTCGGTTCAGTCCCGGTTGCCATTGATGAGCTGGAGCGATTCTGCTTTCCTCTTAGCACCCAACTTCTGTGATCACCTGGGCACACCCCTATTTCAGTGTCGGTAACTCGTTTATTCCGCTCACAACATCACGTGACCATTTTCAGCGAAATCAATGTGCGGTACGCAGCATCACTGAACCACGGTACATAAATTACGCGGCAAGGTGGTCAACACTACACCTTGGTACACATCAGTAGTGACCAGCTGGGCCTCTGTAGCAGTGAGCGGCTGACCTCCTATGGCAGTGACCAGCTGGGCCTCTGTAGCAGTGAGCCGGCTGACCCCCTATGGCAGTGACCAGCTGGGCCTCTGTAGCAGTGAGCCGGCTGACCTCCTATGGCGGTGACCAGCTGGGCCTCTGTAGCAGTGAGCCGGCTGACCTCCTATGGCGGTGACCAGCTGGGCCTCTGTAGCAGTGAGCCGGCTGACCTATGGCAGTGACCAGCTGGGCCTCTGTAGCAGTGAGCGGCTGACCTCCTATGCCAGTGACCAGCTGGGCCTCTGTAGCAGTGAGCCGGCTGACCTATGGCGTGACCAGCTGGCTCTGTAGCAGTGAGCCGGCACCCCATGGCGGTGACCAGCTGGGCCTCTGTAGCAGTGAGCGGCTGACCTCCTATGGCGGTGACCAGCTGGGCCTCTGTAGCAGAGGCGGACTTATGGCGGTGACCAGCTGGGCCTCTGTAGCAGTGAGCGGCTGACCTCCTATGGCAGTGACCAGCTGGGCCTCTGCAGCAGTGAGCGGCTGACCTCCTATGGCAGTGACCAGCTGGGCCTCTGTAGCAGTGAGCCGGCTGACCTATGGCAGTGACCAGCTGGGCCTCTGTAGCAGTGAGCCGGCTGACCTCCTATGGCAGTGACCAGCTGGGCCTCTGTAGCAGTGAGGCGGCTGACCTCCTATGGCAGTGACCAGCTGGGCCTCTGTAGCAGTGAGGCGGCTGACCTCCTATGGCAGTGACCAGCTGGGCCTCTGTAGCAGTGAGGCGGCTGGCCTCCTATGGCGGTGACCAGCTGGGCCTCTGTACAGTAGGCGGCGACCTATGGCGGACCAGCTGGGCCTCTGTAGCAGTGAGCCGGCTGACCCCCTATGGCGTGACCAGCTGGGCCTCTGTAACAGTGAGGCGGCTGATCTCCTATGGCAGTGACCAGCTGGGCCTCTGTAACAGTGAGGCGGCTGACCTCCTATGGCAGTGACCAGCTGGGCCTCTGTAACAGTGAGGCGGCTGAGCTCCTATGGCAGTGACCAGCTGGGCCTCTGTAACAGTGAGGCGGCTGACCTCCTATGGCAGTGACCAGCTGGGCCTCTGTAGCAGTGAGGCGGCTGACCTCCTATGGCAGTGACCAGCTGGGCCTCTGTAGCAGTGAGCCGGCTGACCCCCTATGGCAGTGACCAGCTGGGCCTCTGTAACAGTGAGGCGGCTGACCTCCTATGGCAGTGACCAGCTGGGCCTCTGTAGCAGTGAGGCGGCTGACCTCCTATGGCAGTGACCAGCTGGGCCTCTGTAGCAGTGAGGCGGCTGACCTCCTATGGCAGTGACCAGCTGGGCTCTGTAGCAGTGAGCGGCGACCTAGCGACCAGCGGCCCGAGCAGTGAGGCGGCGACCTCTATGGCGTGACCAGCGGGCCCGGCAGTGAGGCGGCGACCATGGCAGTACCAGCTGGGCCTCTGTAGCAGTGAGCCGGCGACCCCCATGGCGGTGACCAGCTGGCCTCTGTAGCAGTGAGGCGGCGACCTCTATGGCAGTGACCAGCTGGGCCCTGTAGCAGTAGGCGGCGACCCCCTATGGCAGTACCACTGGGCCTCTGTAGCAGGAGGCGGCGACCCCCTATGGCGGTACCAGCCGGGCCTCTGTAGCAGTGAGGCGGCTGACCTCCTATGGCGTGACCAGCTGGGCCTCTGTAGCAGTGAGCCGGCTGACCTATGGCAGTGACCAGCTGGGCCTCTGTAGCAGTGAGCCGGCTGACCTATGGCAGTGACCAGCTGGGCCTCTGTAGCAGTGAGCCGGCTGACCTCCTATGCCAGTGACCAGCTGGGCCTCTGTAGCAGTGAGCCGGCTGACCTATGGCAGTGACCAGCTGGGCCTCTGTAGCAGTGAGCCGGCTGACCTATGGCAGTGACCAGCTGGGCCTCTGTAGCAGTGAGCCGGCTGAGCTGCAGTGCAGGAGTCAGCTGCGCCCCTGTACAAGTGATCCAGGTGACCCACGGGCCGGTCCAGCACCAGCGTGCCGCGGGTTGCGGCCGGACGTCTTCGTCGTCCGCCACATCCAGCAGGGTAGTCACGTGGTGCGGCCGCCTCGCCACGCCAGTCGTCCGCTAACTGGCCCACACTGACGAGCTACCTGTGGCCCGTCACCGCCGCCAGGGCGAGAGCGGGACAAAGATGCAAACGCTGTCCAATCTGCGGCAATCGACCGCCGGCCGTGTTGGCGACCACCGGTAATGGGCCGCCGTGTGGCCGCCGGTCGTCGTTGTCACCGGGCCTGGCACGGGGCCGTGGCGGAGGCCACCGGCTGCAGGCCGGGCCCGTGACGGCCAATCAATGCAGCTGGATGCGCCGGATGTCGGCGGCCGATTCGACTCTGGCCGTGTCCCTGGAGACGGCTACTTCAGGTGGAGGCTCAGTGTATCCGTCGGTCCGGCGTGGCTCATCGGACGGGGAGGAAGCAGTTCCGCTCCCCAGGCGCTGTTGGTAAAAGATGGGGCGCTGCTCCCCGGGAATGCAGACTCCCTCTGGCCTCGGCCAAGCTTCTCACTCGGAAAGTTTTCGGGCGCCATTGAGCTTTGGTAACTTACCACTGACAACGATTGAACATGCATTGAGCATTGAATGGAGAACGGCCAGACCGTTCAATAACTGGGGAAGCAGAAGTAGCAGAATGAACAGAGACGCTGATTTTCTCAGTAGTACTTTGGTTGATGCAGCTTGCAGGGATATAAAGCAGGCTTAGGAATCAACAAATTCCATTGCAGTTGTACAACCTTTGAAGATAATCCTACACCCATGTGGATGCATTTCAATCACAATCATCACCGAATCCATTGCCTTTCTCTAGCCTCATCTTACCTATTTCCGATCCCCAAGACATAGAACACTCCTTTTCTTCACCTGTGTGATTCATGCTGCTCCATTACCACCTGGGGTATTGCAGGACATGCACTTTGACATAATTCTGAATCACATACAAACAATATGTTCATTCATGCACATAAGCCACATTGCGTCCTGTGCATGCAGATGTACATCCTGACGATGAACAAGCGCGATTTGGATGCTTCCTTCAATGCCACCAATAAGCAACGCCATTTTTTGTCATGTAACTAACTTAAACAACAATGAGCAAGAATCGTGCATGATATAATTTGGTTAGCAGATGAGAAAGTAAATTGAGTTTCTAGGGAAGAATGACCACACACTATTACAACCGTTTCCAGCAAGTCCAGGAACTGCATTATACCAGCACTGCTTTATAATGTCGGAATAATGCGGCGCAAATCTGAACGTAGGTTGCAGAGAGCTGAGACTCTCAAGAGAAGATAGTAATGCTGCTTTATCATGAATTATTCAGATGTCAGCATAATTATCTAAAATAATAATTAAATAGCGTCATTAAAAAAAAAATGTCTGTTTGGTAGTAGTTCCGAGGAAATATTCGATGTTCGCCTTAATAAAACGGTACACCAAGGCACGAGATGCATAGTATAAAGCAACGTTTTAGCTGAAGAAAGAAATGTAAGCTACGGCAGGAAAATAGCCCGTTGCCTTCGTCGGAATCCTCAAGAATAATACATTATCATTGGATAGCTTTTTAGCATCAGCATTATCATTTTTAACATTGAAAGGCTTCGATAAGTGTTGTGGCATCCAAATTCAACGCTGATGATGCTCACTAATAGCAAACAGCATCCAATCTGTAGAAAAGAGCTTAGCTTTCGGGATGAATTACAAATATTGCAATACGAAACAGCCCAGCTCGTCGGCATGGCAGATGGCCCCAATTCAGCGGTCGAACGTTGAACGTACTCTGAACTTTCATGTGATAAATTAGTGACTAATTGTGACGAGCGACCAGCGTGATACAGTTAAAAACAACCTACGGACACCTTCCCCGGGAAGAAGGAACGCCAGACTTGACCTGTCACAGGACGACGGAGTATTCCGCGGCCACCCTTCCCAGCTCGAGGAAAATGTTATTCAACATCGCCGGCAGACTTGGGGAGGGGGCTGATAACTGTCTACGATATGTTAATGTTGCATCTAACCGCGTGTGTAATACCAAAATTAGAAGTGGAGCGTAAAAGTAAAACACGTGCTAGGATGCCCATCGATCAGCTCACGAGTGTATTTCAAATTGAAATTTGAGCTGGGCAGTTGGTTCTAGAGATGACAAACAGAGAGATATAGAGGAAGAGAGGAAGAAAAACAACTTCCTCGGGATGTCATGACTAATGTCAGAGTGACATGTATCACACATGGGGAGTAATGTTCTATACCTATGCGGTAAGCCGTAGGCAAGATGAGGCTGGGGAAAGGGGATAGGCGAAGTGTGATTGAAATGTACCCACGTGGATGTAGGTACGTTTTCAACTTTTTGCAACTACGCTGGAATATATTGTTGGTGGACCTGCTTCTGTCCCTGCAAGCTGCACCACCAAAAGTACTGCTGAGGAAATCGGTGGCTCTGTTCATTCTGCTGTTTGCTGCACGAAACTTCATTGGAGCCGATAAATAAAGTTTTAAATCCATATTGTAGAACACATTTGGTAGTACGATAGGATCATTAGTAGGAACAAAGTTAATCATAATAATGAGGCACATTATGATGATACTTATCCCAAGATGTCTCCGACTTAGGTCGTGGGTGGATCAACCATCTTAGAATGTCAATGATCATTATCACGAGTAGCAAGTTACAGACAGGGATATCATGGGTGGATCTTATACCCTCCACACACAACCTTAGAAATGGTACAAGACACAACGTGTATTTTCGTGGGCAGCGAGGATACTGGCTGACAACTGTCCCAATGGTGCGATTTTCATAGTGCTCCAGCTGAGTTCAAAGCTGAATTATGGACGTCACCTACTCTCGAAACTCACCTGTAGATTCTGAACATATCAGCTTCGTACCTGCAGTCGTTCAGGCTTTATCGCAAAGCAATAATGAGGAGGCGTTGGAGGAAAATACCCGCTCAGCTCGCACGGACCGAAAGGCATAACTGCCCTGTGTCCATCACATCTCCGTATTCTGCCGTGCTCCATTTAGAGCAAAACACTAACCGAGGAAGCGATCACCATAACGCACAAACCAGGACATTCCCGCACCGAATACATGGAACACACAAACGGAACCTATGATTTAAATAGCATTCCCCAGCTTAGTTCTATATGTCATACTTAATATCAGTCCTTTGATCCCATATAACTGGCGGATCACATTACACTACGACGGTCAAGATGAACATCAACGGATAGTGGGCCATATTGCGTCGCCGATCTCTCACGCCGGTTGGTCGCGGGTGGACTCAGTAATCCCGTCGGTTATGCGATTTGTAAGCGTGATTGTGTATTTGTTCGGTAAAAAGTCTTCTCAAAATGCTTATATTATATACTCAAAATGCTTAATTAATTAGGGTCACTCTGGGTAAAGCGAAACATATTTCAGCTAGTACTTCGACCTTTATTGGCAGGCCTTCTAGAAGGCAATGCCCTAAATGAGACGAAACCAAAAATCCAGCCAGCAAGTCAGTCACGTGAGAAAGTTTAAAGGTGGTCCGCTGTCGGTGACAGAAGAAACAGCCACACAGAACAGTTCAGAGGAAAAAACAGACAATAATGTCTCTCTACAACACCACACACAACAGCGTCATGACTACTTCGCTGCACACAACTGAAATGTACACAATCACACCTACATACCTAAGTGGGATGAATTTTGTGTTAGTGGTGGTGTCTCGTGTTCTTTGGCAGAACACTGCCCCATATCGGGCTCAATTTACACTCCTTGACACCCTGGTTGAGTGAAGGGTTGTTCATCTTGCTTTCGATCGTCACGCGGCGATACCACTGTATTTTCTACAGCAAGTGTATAGTCGCCTGAAAGGGGTCGAAATCGTGTCGGCACCTGAGCCAGTGCTCGGTTAGTGGGGCAGTGTCGCCACGCCCATATTTGAGAGCCGCCGCGTGTTTCTTCAGGCGGAAATTTTTTGGTAAGCCGGTTTCTTCAACACAAGCATTGGCAGGAGGTTTTGTATCCAACTCCCTTACAGTTTTTGTTGTTGTTCTCGTAATTGGGTCCCTTGGGTTGGAGAGCAAGCTCCTCAGGGTGGGATTTGAGCCGAGGGCAATACGTATGTTGTGCTTAGCCAGCGTGCGACTTGCCCGCTCGCTAACTCCCTTTGTGCATGGAATACTAATGCACCTAAGTTTATTTTCTTTGGCAACAGGTTGCTGGGCTGTGGGGCCAGGCTGCTGGACTGCAGGGTCAGGCTGCTGGACTGCAGGGTCAGGCTGCTGGACTGCAGGGTCAGGCTGCTGGACTGCAGGGTCAGGCTGCTGGACTGCGGGGTCAGGCTGCTGGACTGCGGGGCCAGGCTGCTGGACTGCAGGGCCAGGCTGCTGGACTGCAGGGTCAGGCTGCTGGACTGCAGGGTCAGGCTGCTGGACTGCAGGGTCAGGCTGCTGGACTGCAGGGTCAGGCTGCGGACTGTAGGGGCAGGCTGCTGGACTGCAGGGTCAGTCTGCTGGACTGCAGGGCCGGGCTGCTGGACTGCAGGGTCAGGCTGCTGGACTGCAGGGTCAGGCTGCTGGACTGCGGGGTCAGGCTGCTGGACTGCGGGGCCAGGCTGCTGGACTGCAGGGTCAGGCTGTTGGACTGCAGGGTCAGGCTGCTGGACTGCAGGGTCAGTCTGCTGGACTGAAGTGGCAGGATGCTGGACAACAGGTTGTTGGTTCAAACGCAGAGACCGTCTCCAGACCCTGAATTGCTAATGGGCTATGGGTGGCTGCTGGACCTCAGACTGCTGCTACACCACAGGCTGCTGCCGAACCTCAGACTGTTGCTGCGCCACAAGCTGCTGCCGGACCTCAGACTGCTGCTGCACCACAGGCTGCTGCCGGACCTCAGACTGTTGCATCACAGGCCGCTGCCAGACCTCAGACTGTTGCTGCACCACAGGCTGCTGCCGGACCTCAGACTGCTGCTGCACCACAGGCTGCTGCCAGACCTCAGACTGTTGCACCACAGGCTGCTGTCGGACCTCAGACTGTTGCTGCACCACAGACCGCTGCCGGATCTCAGACTGTTGCTGCACCACAGGCTGCTGCCGGACCTCAGACTGTTGCTGCACCATAGGCTGCTGCCGGACCTCAGACTGCTGCTGCACCACAGGCTGCTGCCGGACCTCAGACTGTTTCTGAACCACAGACTGCTGCCGGATATCAGACTGTTGCTGCACCACAGGCTGCTGCCGGACCTCAGACTGTTGCACCACAGGCTGCTGTCGGACCTCAGACTGTTGCTGCACCACAGGCCGCTGCCAGACCTCAGACTATTGCTGCACCACAGGCTGCTGCCGGACCTCAGACTGTTGCTGCACCATAGGCTGCTGCCGGACCTCAGACTGTTGCTGCACCACAGGCTGCTGCCGGACCTCAGACTGTTGCTGCACCACAGGCTGCTGCCGGACCTCAGACTGTTGCTGAACTACAGACTGCTGCTGGATCTCAGACTGTTGCACCACAGGCTGCTGCCGAATCTCAGACTGTTGCACTACAAGCTGCTGTCGGACCTCAGACTGTTGCTGCACCACAGACCGCTGCCGGACCTCAGACTGTTGCACCACAGGCCGCTGCCGGACCTCAGACTGTTGCACCACAGGCTGCTGTCGGACCTCAGACTGTTGCTGCACCACAGACCGCTGCCGGACCTCAGACTGTTGCACCACAGGCCGCTGCCGGACCTCAGACTGTTGCACCACAGGCTGCTGTCAGACCTCAGACTGTTGCTGCACCACAGAATGCTGCCGGACCTCAGATTGCTGCTGCTGCACCACAGGCTGCTGTCGGACGACCATTTGCTGCTGGGCCGCCGAGGAAATCTGCTGGCTTGCGGTGGCGGCTGTTGTTTTGGACATGGCTCGGCCGATAAACGCGCTTGGGTACCCGCTGTTCCGCAACACCTGCTGGATGTGTTGATTCTCCGAGATCTTGGCCTCTCGCTGCTGCAGATTGCGATGGCTCGGCGAGTCAGACATTGGATGGCTGCGGACTTGATGCTGGTGCAGTGGTGGAAATTGTATTTCAGACACACGTTCGAGCAAGTGGGTTTCTTGAAAACTGAGGTCTTTAGAGCTTCTCCAAATCTACATACTTCTAGGTCAAGGAAGGGAGCTTTCTGACCCGATCCACCTACACAGTGGACTGAATATTAGGCGAACCACTATTGAGATACCTGAGCATCTGGTCGACACGCTTTCGGCCATATGGCCACACAACGCTATATATTTATTTTAGAAGCTTGTATTCTAATTTTTGTGAACAATAACGTCCACAGTGCTGGTTGCTGTACGCCAGTGCACGGGGTATTTTGGCATTCTATCATCGATCACAAGGTAAAAATGGACCAAAAAACCCACTTAATGTACGAACCGAAAACATAAATACATGGCATCAAAAATAGCATCGATATTATATTTGAAAAAAAAAGTATAATATATGTATATATATTATGTATAATATATATATATATATATATATATATATATATATATATATATATATATTATATAATGCATGTATATATATGTATACATATACACATATGTGTGTGGGTGTGTATGTGTGGGTGTGTGTGTGTGTGTGTGCGTGTGTGCCTACCTACATGCATACCACACATGGACCAAAAATATGGATAACATTAGACCGGTCTTATCATAGGAAATAATCAAATTTTCGTATGCATACGATCATATCATTATAATTTAGACATATGCATTCAGTTCAGTGTATCAACGCCCTCGCGACCCACTAGACGGAGCTGAGTACACACCCGCTGCGACATCTTCCACACAACCTCAATGTGGATGTGATTCACCTTTTTGTATTTTCTTCATCGGCTGTTCCTTGCTTATTGCTTCGCAGCTGTTTTCATAAACACTGACCTTCGGCACGGCCCACACGGACTCTATCGAGCGACCCTCCGGCACATTCGGGGGGTTTTCTTAGGGACCGACCTAGCATATATTGTCTGCCTTGAGGTATCCCTGCATGCCAGTCAGTGTTGGATTTTCACTTCTCGGTCTTGGATTCGGAGTGTATAATTTTTTGGCTTGCCAAAGTATGGAGTGTATAATCTTGAGAAGCACTATGTTATGGGGTGTATAATTTCCAAGTTTGCCAAATTATGGGGTGTATGTTGGAGCACCAAGTAACGGAGTATATACATTTTATATATAACGAAGTGGATAAATTTTGAAAAATGCAGCGATGTCTCCTGGAATGAAGAATAAAAACCCAGGGGCCTCGGTAGCTTAGATGGTGGAGCGTGGGACTCGAATCTCGCGGCCGGCGGCATTTGCAGAGTCCACCCACGACCATTCGGTGTGATATAGGGTGGCGGCGCTATGCAACCTTGCGGTTGAATGCGTCGTAAAATAACCCGATAATTCTTCTTCCTCAAGAATAAAACGCCTTTAAGTCATTTGTTAGGTTCTTATCCTAGTGTCTCACAAACAACCAGATGGGGTCCACCACACATCGTCGTCTGAAGTCATCCACGTTACGTGAATGACTTATAAGGCAACTTCCTGAGCAATGGTAGAGAAAATGATCACAAAAGTATACTTAATCGATGTCAGCCAAGTTTATACATCAATACCTGCCACTCCTAGCATAGGTACCAACACCGCACAACTAATACAAATTCACAACATACCTCGAGAGCAGGACGTTCGTGCACTGCTGGGTCTAAAATGGGAGGGTCTAAAATGTTACTTCGGGATATGGGTTTCGGAATATATAATGGTTCAAGGAAAGTTATACTAAAACAATCCGTCTAAAATATTTTATTCTCTCCACGACGAAATTTTCTTTTTCAAATGAGAAAGCTGAAGAAAAATATTGAAGTCAATCCTTACTAATATTAAATGTATTTCAATGCACTTCTTTAGTTCATGTCTTGAATGTTTAGTAGAAGCAAGGAATGCCTTGGAAGGATGAAAAGCGACTAGACGGACGGGCAAATTGCTGCTGTGAAACAGACTATCGTCACGGACGAGCGGAAATTAGCGTCTCATTTCGCGCCGCCATGATTGCTATGAAATACCAAAAAATGAAAATAAGTTAGAGAAAACTGCCAGGAGAATTACAAAAAACTTTTTTCTCAATTAATAATAATCAGGACTGTAGGAATAAATTAATCATTGGATCAGAATGAGGCTTATAAGAGTGTAGAGGATTAGGTCAACACACGTAAATCTGAATTTGTCCGGAGTGGGGAAACCTCGCGGTCGGAGTGGCATGAATGCAACTATTCCCGCTTGTTGATGAAATTCGGAAACAATATATGTCATTAAATCGAAAGAAGGTGAAATTTCTGGTTCTATGGGTCTTCATTTTGGAGCAAAGTGTTAGCAGGTTTTAGGAACATTTTGGTACCATTCAGGTAATTTTCATGGGGAAAATCCTTCCGATATCTTTTATGTATATCGCTCCTGACTGCTTAATAATATAAATATGAACGGTTTTATCCATCCCAATTGATGCAGAACATATCATTCTCCAAGGAACCAAGAAGAAATGCATTATCCATGGCTTTTCGTGGCAATGGTTCAAATAGCTCCAGCCTGAGTGGGAGATGGAGAGCGGTGAACTCATTGAATCCAAGAACGCGGTCGGGCTGTTGAAGGTGAATTCCTATATTTGGTTACCGGAGCGTAGTGGTTTTTCTATTCAACGAAGGATTTTCTTTAAAGCTCTGCGCTGCTAACCGGATGGAATTGACTGCGTGTTTGGCTCGAGGTATGAGAGGTTGTATTATCTGACTATGTAGGTACCTACCTACTTACCTATATCAAATATCTTCGCGGTAATTCGAGTTATTGATTTGGATAAACCAAAGCTGTAAGCTTGTGTTGTGTGACGGGATATCTTCAGATAATACGAAGAGCAGGACATGATAATATTAATTGCTGCGATGTTCTGCCGACAAGCGTAGAAATGAACAAATTTTTTTTTTTTTTTGTGGGAAAAATTTTTTTTCCCTTACCACATTTTGAAGCGTGAATTTTTCTTTAAAAAGCTGGGCCTCTTCAGTGCACATTGACTGCAGATATTATAGATATGCATGCATTCAAGCATTATTTGTGCAGTCATGAAATGTTCAGGAATTATTAGGTGCATCCTGTGCCCATTCTCCATTGAATACCATTATACCTTTAACATTTCTGGTTTGTGACTTTCTGAATGGACAAATTTGCAGTTTAAGGCGATTTAATTTCTTGAAATTTATTTGTTGTGCAATGATTATGAATGTGTTCCTAATGTAGGTACTTACATGATGTGACCACACATTTTTTGGGCAAGTGCAGTTGGGTAGCAAAATGACACCAAAAAAGTGGCTCGGGTTTGGTTGGGAAATATACCATGAAATGTGATGCTAAAAATGAAGAAAAAGCTGCAGCCTAACTGGATGCAAGAAAGCCTATTTTAATACAAATTTTCTAAGCAATTTTTTCCTTTAACAAATTAAAAGTAAATGGCCTATTCTAACCAAACAGCCTATGCTAGCCCGAGTTTCTTAAAATTCAAAAACTTTTTTTTTATAATCCTGAATGATTCCGAAAGAAATTTGATAAATGGATAACTTACAAAAAAATAATCTAGCATAACTTAGCCAAACCTAATATCTTTGTATGCTTCATGGAGACAAAATGTGTTTAAAACATGTGTTGAAAAGTAATTGCGTCCATGACAATTCCTATGCTGTAGCAAAACATGGCTCATATCCACCAGTATTTTGGAGATTTGGGGGAAGTGCTACACTTCGTGGCTTACCAGTTGTGTGGATGCCACTCTAGCTCTTGGTGTTCATCCATACATTCTTCTGGGCACATCTGGACTGTTCTGAGGTTTGTCCACAAATGGAGAACATACACATCAATGCATTGGTGGCTGTTTATTAATTCACCTGCACCTCCCCAGAAATCGTACATGCACAAATGGAATGTTATGGAATGATATGGAAGATGGAATGTTGTGAAATATGGAATGTTCAGTGGCATTAAGATCATATTCAGACTGCAGTGATCCATATTTTGCCATCCATTGACATATGTTGTACTTGTGCATGCTAGCAAACTGATATTCTTCCAATCTGGCTGGCATCTCATTTTCGGCTCCACTCCTGCCTCCTCTTGGAATGTGCCTACAGATGACCCGAAATAACAAATGTGTATTATCCTCAATTATCCTGGAAACTTCATGTGGTAGGGGACCCATGAATCTTCCTCTCCACCCAAGTTATCACTATTGTATAGTGACATCTAGCTGTCTTGCTAGTTAAGTATAGTCTTCATCCAGCAATGCAAGGAGTGTATTTTTTCCGGAGTGTATAATTCTTTGGATTGCAAAAGTTCCAAAAAAGGGCCACTTTTCCAACGCTGATGCCAGTCCTGTAATGGAACGTGACCCCATCGTGCCAGCAGAAAGTCCCGATCTGCAGCACGTGTCACGCAGTGATACAGCCAGTCAAGGTATTACCCGCGGTGGAAACTTGATCTAGGTCTTCAACTTAACATCTTGAGGACATTCAGACTTGAAACCAATGCAATATTATTCGTTTCTGGAGTACTCGGAACCTTTGAAGCCGAAATACGCCTCATCGTCCATCACGATGTCTCCATTTTCCGCAAGAGTGAAGAGCATCTGTACAGCTCGAGGCACCGCTTTTTAAGGCACACTTTTGGGCTTCAGTGGGGTCAGGGTTTTCCAGATGGAAGTAGCTGAGTCCTCACTTAGTTTTCAGTACTTCGTTAATGCAACTTTTACCGCAATCGTATTTTCTACTCATCATACGAAATGATTTCCCTTGGGTTTCCTCAATTTCCTTCAACAAATTCTTGACCTTCCGTTTGTTCCCTTTACGAACCTTACTTCCTACCATGACATTCTCTCAGCTTGGTATGCATATATATATATATATATATATATATATATATATATATATGTGTGTGTGTGTGGGGGGGGCAGTGTAAAATAATTCACCATGTGGCCAGGAAATTAAGTTAATGGAATTGTGCTATTTCATCCTTGTCTTACGTTTTACCATTTGTCACATGTGTGGGCAGTCATTATGCACACGGCTGCTACAAAATTAAAAGCAGGCGAAGAAAGGCATTCGCTTATTTAATCATTAAGTAGCGATCCTTTATTTCCCAATCTTCACTATTCCCAAGCAACTTCGTTCTTCATCCACACAGTTAATGGTGAAGTAATTTAGGACACTGGTGGGGGGGGTATGTATATATGAGTGCATACATGTGGATTATTTTATTCCTCTTATTATTATTATTATTATTGGGGGGGGGGGGGGGGGGGGGCGGGCCCGGGGGGGGGGGGGGCGGCGGGGGGGGGGGGGCGGGGGCGGGGGGGGCGCGGCGCGTGGGGGGGTGGGGGGTTCCCTGGGGGGGGGCGCCGCCGGGGTTTGTGGGGCGGGGGGGGGGTGTGGGGGGGGGGGGTGGGGGGGGGGGGGGGGGGGTGCGGGGAGGTGGTGGAGGGGGGGGGTGGCGGGGGCTCGTGGGTGGGTCGCCGGACACCGCCAATACACCCCGGCCGGCACTCTCAATCGGCAACTAATTATTATTATTATTATTATTATTATTAGGGAACTTGTTGACACGGGTAAGCTAGCTGGTACCAAGAGTACTAATCCCCAGAAATCATAGGCAACTCTACGCCCCTCTCCCCATTCATCTCGCAATCACTACGCTCATTACGCACGCACGAAGTCCTTAATTTGTGCTGATGTGCCCGTGTTTCCACGGTACCTCAACTGATATTCTTTCGGCATTGGTACTAATGCTTTATCTTCTTGATACCTGTGACTTTGCTACGGTTTTGTCATTGTCAGGTTGACCGCGACTGACAAAGCACTCCAGGTTCTCCTGACGGGCTCAGTTGTGCCACAACCGACCACCAATATGTACATCTGGGAGCCATAACCGCCAGCTGCGGTGAATCGCTACCATGTGAAACCGTCTCCAAACAAGCCGCAGTGCCAGGAGTCGTCTCCGCATATCAGGCCGAGCCCGCCCGGACCTCCGAGCTAACACCGGACGATGGGGAAACGGGCGCCACTGCTGGGGCGCCCGCCATTCCGGGCTGGGGCGCCCGCCAAACGGGTGCCACTGCTGGGGCGCCCGCCATTTCGCGCTGGGGCGTCCGCCATTTCGGGCTGGGGCGCCCGCCAAACGGGCGCCGCTGCTGGGGCGCCCGCCATTTCGGGCTGGGGCGCCCGCCAAACGGGCGCCGCTGCGAGAACATTTCGCCTGCTGATATGCTTCCAAGTCATTCACCCTGGTCCTGGGTACATTGCCTGTCTAAGCAGGGGCGTGCTGCCTGGTTCTCATTGCGTTAATTGGCCGAAGCTTACTCAGCGATGTATTTAACGGGTTGGATGATTAAAGATCAAGTTGTATGATGTTTGACGACCGGCTGGATTAACCCTACCATGGGCGGGTTCCACTAAATCGCGAATTTTGCACTATATAGCCGATGACGCGGTATTTCGGCTATGTGAGATCACATTTATTTTTAAACATAATAGGTGAGTACAGATCGTGCACAATTCGTGAATTACTTTGGGGTGTTTTCCTTCCTGATAACTCCGTTTTTGGACTTTGTGCTGTCCTGAGCAAAACTAATGACCTCAGGGAAGGGTGATGTAAAATATTGCATCTTTTCAATGGTGGGATCAGCGAATCGAACAAGGGAGGAAATTTTATAGACACCACTGGCAGATGCAGTGGGGGGGGGGGCGAGGCCGGGTTATGCCTCCTCACATGGACCATGTCAGACACAGAAGGGACACTGTGATCATGTGGAAGCTGATACCTACTCTCTACCTCCCGTAATACGACTATGCCGGTGGCAACAATTAAAATGAAATGGTAAGTACCGATGTACGACACTTAATCTGTCCTTATGGACTTCACATTTATGTCAACGAAAAGTAGACATATAGGTGAAAAAAGGTGAGGTACGAAAAAAGGTGAGGTTAACAGATGACAATCTTTCTATTTCGTCAGTTCCCTGTTCCTTCGTCTCTGCTCTCACACAAGAGACTTTGGCACAGCTACCTATTACGTTTGATTGCCCGCATCGACATGATGCGGGTGCACATACGTACATAAATATATTATAAAGAGAGGCATGTTTGGCGAGCAACACAGCATCTCGGGATGGTGTCTGGCTGTTGTCTACTTTGTCACAGAACTATGATCCAAGATTGGCGTAAGGATTGACACACGGCTCGGTCCCTGAGGACGCAGTCTGAGCTGCTTCACAGCTCTATTATTGGCACGGTGTGCTGCGTCGCTTCACTTGCGGACTTCCCGCGACTGCCTGCCAGGATGGCCACGTGCCAGTGCTCAAGGTCAGCAGTTGATATTTGACGTGACGTGACGTAACCATTTTCCATGCAGCCATGGAGCGAGGGTATGCTGTTCCTGCCTCAGTCGGACAGACAACTGGGGTTGTTGAGCGAGCTGGTTGCTTAAAAAGCTTGCAGGAGCGCGGCTACTAGGCGTGTAGCGAGAAGGGCAGTTTAATTATGGGAAGCCTGAATGTGAAGCGACGCGGCATCGACAGCGAGGCATGTCAACGACAGAGCTGTCGAACGGTGCTGTCTACATTCCCAGTGACCGAAACCTTGTCTATGCCAAAGCTTGAGCTACCTATTGTGATTCGGTGAGTGTGCCGATTGGCACCGGCTGACTTTATTGGTAATATGCTCTTACTTCAGTGTATGAGTTGAACGCTCTAGGCTCTATCGACCGCTTGATATCACCAGTCAGTGTTCCGCTGAGCTGCCACGGCCAGCGGGAATTCCAAGTGCTCCCAGCGCGCTCAAATTAGTTCGCTCTGACATTTGGCCGACGTGATAGTTGCTGATGTTGCTACTCACGCCCATGGACAGGAATTAAGCTTGCAGAAGCCACTCGGAAGTGCTCTTCCGTCTGAGTTTCTCCGCCGTCTTAGCTTCCAGCGGCAGAGGAGGCAGGCCGATGATACCCTTCCATCCCGAGGTTTTAGAACGCGACCCGTTCACAATTTGTGGGATTAGATTCAACTTTACCACGAAACAATCTTGCATCGCCCTGCATGTCTCCTGCTAAGTGAAAGTTCTTACGTGAGCTCATGAAGCTATGACAAAGACAAGGACAAAGACAAAAACAAAAACAAAGACAAAGACAAAGACAAAGACAAAGACAAAGACAAAGACAAAGAGAAAGACGTATATTCAGGCCATCCACAATAAACTCGTACATCCTACAATTTTAAAATAGAAGTCACAAGAAAAAAGCCTGTCACACGCACACATAAAACATATAACAATTCCCTATGCCAGCGGCACGGAAAGAGTCGTCGCCGTCTTTCTCGGCATGACTTCGGACAAAATCTGTCAAAATACGCCCCACGCTCAGAATTCCCAGGTTAGCAATCGTTTGGTATTCTTGTTTTTTTTTAAAGACATAAAGACATAAAGACATAAAAGATTAGTGCAACTATGAGCCACAAGGGCCATTCTTGGTTGCACTCTGTACACTGAACCAGTCGCCCACCAAATCTGTCAATCAGCCCTCCATGTAATACTGAAAAGCAAGCCCTCTATCCTTATAATGATTGTCTATGCTGTTTTTAAAGATGTTCAATGTGCTGCTACTGACAATGTTTTCTGGCAGCTGGTTCCAGTGTTCTACTACCCTGTTGGTGAAGAAAGCCTGCCTTAACCTTGTTCTGCTGTGGTTAACTTTAAATTTAAGTTTGTGACCTCTAATTGCATCATTTCTGTTCAATTCAAACATTTCCCCAAGATATCCCCTCTCCAGACCATGGACAAATTTAAAGACCTCGATGAGATCTCCTCTCAGACTTCTATATCTAAGTGAAAACATATTCAATTTCTTCAATCTTTCCTCATATGCGAGGTTACTTATGCCATTAACCATTTGTGTAGCCCTCTTTTGTACTCTCTCTAAAAGCCAACAATCTTTTTCATAGCTAGGAGACCAAGCTTGGATGCAGTATTCCAAATGTGGCCTGACATATGTGCAGTAAATCTTCCTGTTAACTTCCTCACTTCTGTATGATACATTCCTATTTATTGCCCCGAACATTCTCAGTGCCTTCTTCCTGGCTTCCTTGGTCTGTTCTGATGCCCACAATTTTGTGTTTAGAATAACACTTAAATCCTTCTCCTGCTGAGTAACCGATAGCACTTGGCCACCCATCAAGTATGGAGCCTTCATATGCTGCTTACCTACATGCATGATTTTGCACTTATCAAAATTAAATTTCATTTGCCATTCTTCGGACCACTTCACAAGTTCGTCTAAGTCTTTTTGCAGCGAGATATGCTCATCTTGACCTGTTATTGCCCTAAAGACCTTCAAATCATCCGCAAGTTTCAAAACTTTACTGCGTAGGCCACTTTCAATGTTATTTACAAATATAATGAACAGTAGTGGCCCCAGTACTGACCCCTGGGGGACTTCACTAAGAACATTTTGCCATGATGCCTTTGTACCATTTAGCACCACTCTTTGCTGTCTATCTGAAAGCCACAACTCTATCCATTTTAAGATGCTACATGCAATACCATGGGCCTGAAGCTGTATCATTAACCGTTTATGAGGTACCTTGTCAAAGGCCTTACTAAAGTCAAGATATGCTACATCATCCTAATTTCCCTGATCAAATTGTTCTGTGGCGAAGTTCAAAAAGTCCAAGAGATTTGTGAGACACGACCGTTCTTTCCTAAACCCATGTTGACTATCTTGAATCAATCTGTTTCCTTCCAGGTAACTAACTATTATATCCTTGATAAAAGATTCGAGTACCTTGCAAACTAGGGATGTGAGACTTACTGGCCTATAGTTTCAACTTTCCCGCTTTCTCCTTTCTTGAAAATAGGAACTACATTTGCCCTTTTCCAATCGGTTGGAATTTCATTTTCTGAAACTGATCTACAAAATATTATACTAAGTGGAAATGCCAGTTCCTTTTCAGTTTCCCGCAACACTCTATCATAAATGTCATCAGGTCCTGCTGCCTTGTTTGGCTTTATTTTCCTGATATGATTGTAAACAACATCACTATCAATGAAATCAACATCATTTATCGCATCACATGTCACTGAACTATGGTGTACGGTCGGCAGATTGGTCATATCTTCCAATGTAAACACTTATTTAAACTGCTTGCTCAGCTCCTCAACCATCTCACTATCCTCACCCAATGCAGTTCCGTTTACTTCCAGTGGACCAATTGTGCTAGAAAATTTTACTCCGCTTGTAGAAACTAAAGAACTTTTTACTATCCCCATTACAGTTTCTAGCTAAATCCAGTTCTTTTGCTCGCTTGGCTGCTCTGTTTTTTTTTACTTCACAGTGTCTCTAGCTTTTCGATACGCCTTTAGATTAACGACATTTGAGGCTTCTTTAAAGACTCTAAATGCAGTTTTCTTAGCATTAATTGCTTTTATCAAGTCTGGTGTAAGCCATGCTGGCTTTCCTACCCTTCTTTTGCGTTTTGGCTTTTGGGGGACATATCTAATCTGAATTTCCTTCAAGTAAGATTTGAACTTTTCCCACATTTCACAGGCATTTAAATTGGAGAATTCTTCTTCCCATCTGATGGCACTTAAAGCCACCCTTATGCAGTCAAAGTCTGTCCTGTTGAAATTTGGAACCATTACCAAATTATCCTTAAGAATTTCCCCTATAGGTGCCTTGAATCTAACTATGTTATGGTCACTTCTTCCCAGAGTTTCTCCTACAGTCAAGTCTTGAACCAAGTCACTTAAATCCGAGAATACAAGGTCCAAGAATGAGCCATGCCTGGTAAGTTCCGATACAAACAGGTGTAGAACAGGTCCTCTTCAAGGCATTTCCTAAACATGTTGCATGATGGGGAGCCAACACCATCATTTTCATAACCTTTTAGATTAAAGTCACCAAGAACACGGCACTTCCTCTTCAAGTTTCTACTGATTTCCTCACAAATCACCTTGTCAAGCTCCAGTTGCTGAGAATGTGGCAGGGTTCCTGATCGATAGAAAGCTCCTATCCTCAGAGTATTGCTGTTGCCTTTTCCCACAGTGACATCAAGCCAAATGGACTCCACAGACACATTTTTATCCCCAACTGCTACTTTTTCAGAACTGAATAAGCTATTCATATAGAGCATTACACCATCCCCTTTCATTGCTGGACCCCTATTGCACGAGAACATATTGTATCCCTGGATCTCATAGTCCTGTAAGTTATCTCCAAAATACCCTTCACTGACCCATGCTTCCGTAATGCAAACAAAATCTGGTTCCTCCTCAGCAACATAACACTTGAACTCATCAAATTTGGACCGGATACTCTGAGCATTAAATATCATACACTTAACAAATGCTCCATAACCACCTTTGGCTTTTTCATACTGAGGAGTTCTTTTATCACTAGATGAAATCACTCTGTCTCCTTGAACTACTGCTGTCCCTATTTGCTGACTTTGAGGTTCTATTGCCTTGGCTGACACTATTGGAATGTTCCTGAGTTGGCAATGCAATTTCATCCCTCCCCACCCCATTTCCTAGTTTCCCTGAAGGACATGCTCGTACACTTTGCCTAACACATGGATCCCCTTCTCAGAGAAGTGCAGGCCATCCCTCTGATAGAGGTCCCACGATGCATAAAACCTGCACCACTCGTCTACAAAGGTGAAACCTAGCTCATGGCAGAGCTTACCCACCCTGGCGTTGGCTGCCAGTGCCCTAGAGCTCCACTCAGGGGAGGCTCTAGCCCTAGGCAAAATTGTTGTTACGATGACTCTATTGCTCCCCCTCAAGGTGGCTTGAAGGGCCCTGTAGTCCCGCAGAAGCTCCTCACTCCTAGCAGGACCTATGTTATTTACCCCTACGTGCACTATAACTGTACTAAACTGGTGATCACTGGTGATCTGTGCCACCACTGTACCAGGTCCTTCACCTTGGCACCAGGCCTGGTGATGCACCTCCTGTCCCTCCTACCTTTACAGAATACCCGATATAAATGTCGCACACGAGAGTCGCCGACGACCAGCACTGACTCCTTACTACTACCATCCTGGGGGCAGTCCTCCAGTGCCTGGAACCTATTTGATGTTAATATGCCTGCCTGCTGAGCCGTTCGACCAGGCTTCCTTCCGCTCCTACCACCTGCCACCTGCCACTCACTGACCCCTTCCTTAGGTTCGCGTCTCCAAATCCTCCACGCCCTGACCTCATGCCACTTCCCCTCCTGTGACCTACCAGAACTACCCCTCCTCTGTTCACTATTTACACTCCCCTCTCGAGAAATCCCAGCCACCATCACAGTAGGGGAAGCCTCAGCTACTTGGTGGCCTGCGACGACCTGGGCATAAGATGTCCCTGCTATGGAGTGACCCCTTGTTGCTTTTTCTTCCCTACCCTATGCCACAAGGGCAGCCTTGAGCTTGGAAAGCTCTGCCTTAAGGGTCCGAATATCTTCCTCTAGTGCCTGCATCCTGGTCGAAACCATCCTACAGGCTGCAGCTCATGCCTAGGTTTAGATTCAAATTAACTCGCTAAACAACCGACATAAGAGCCAACCATCATTCACTATGGATCGCTGCCTCCTATACTGTCAGTTAAGTATCTAAATACCTGAAGAATACCAACACGCTAAGCAGAAACTATTAAACAATTGTTTGTTTGTTTTTTGTTGTTTAAAAAAAAAAGTATAATCTATTTGTCTTTTAGACAAGTAGACAACTATATGAATATCCCTTTTGATATCACTTATGGCTAGACAGAAAAACGAAGAGTCACACAGCACTTATGAATACCACCAACTTAGTACCAATTAAACTCTATCTTAAACTTAAACACCAAACACGCTATGCAACACAAAAATAAATAAAGTATGTTAGGATAGTATTAATGTTGTCTAATGTACTTATGAAATCTACACACTTGTAATATGTCAGACTACAGAAATCGAAGCGACGAGAACGCGCCTAAAGCCACGAGGCCGCACCTAAAGACAAGATGGCGCTCGGCAGCCTCGCTGGGTTGATATAGTATAATGTGCGTGCTACGAAAATGCTAATCAGATAAAAACTAATGAAATATAATCACAGAAGTAATTGCTAAACTCCTATCCACAGCTTAGACCAGAGTACTGCCCTGTTCTGCAACGACTTATCTGGAAAGCTGGAGCTCCAAACGGACGTCCTTCCACTGTGACACCTGGCGGCAAGCTATAAAGAACATTATAATTCAACCTGCTTCACTTGGAAAAGGGTGACATCCTGTGACAAAAGGATCACGGTCAACCCAGCATGTGGCCAATCGGAATTCAATTTCGATTTTACGTGAAGTGTTCTCTTTTCATACGATCAGCAACTAACTGCCTATTGAGGTCAACTGTGCCCAAGACGCCATGCGTATGTCAAGGCCACGTCCGATCGGAGCCATGCATATGAGTAAACACGGTTGGGGATAACTGAACAGTCCAAACATGAAATGGAGACACGTCCAGGCCCTGCTGAAGCTATAATGCTTTCACTCATGTCGGTCGAAATGACAGCGAGCTCTTATGCAGACACTTAACCTCCATTCTCACCGAAGCTAAACTTAAAGGTAACTGAATGCTATTTACTTTTGAAGAAAAAGAAAACCATTATGTTGGCCACCTATGTCTGGCGCCAGACGTAACATCGCCACATTACGGTGTAAACCGATACCGACACATTGCGCTCCTACTAGCCTGAAATCCCATCGGGCTTTGCTCATCCTTACGTCTGACGTTCTTTCCGTTCACTAGATCCCAGTGCTCGCCACAATTTGCGGTCCAGAATTATCCGCGTTTCCTAGATGGTCTTGCTTAGTTGGTACCTGTCATATCGCCCACAAGAAGACAGCTAGCAGATCATCTTTTTCGCATTTTTAACGTTCGCAACATGGTCTTGGATGAGCAGCTGTCATGTTAGATGACGTTAGCAATAACGAACACATTCACACACAATTCTTCTCCTGACATGCTATTTGTTCTCAAAATGTTCGCCGAGTTCTCCAAGGCGATATATCACCACATGACCAGGCCCGCGGAACAAGAACCATCCAATATGGGGTATGCTTTATCTGTTGACTTAGATAGTAACTTGTCAGTACCGCGCCGTTTTGGTCTGCGCTATAGTTTAAAAACGTAAGACCGAAGGCCCGGCCAGAGCCCGTTGAAGGCCGACGTGCTTTTTACCGAACCTTGGGTTACATACCGAGCTTTTGACTGATCTTTTGGTTGCATATCGGGCTTTTGAGCTACACTTTGCAAGCTCATAATATAATAAAGGAACATACAAAAATTATCATATTCTCAAATATACCACTTGTTATCATCGCAATCTGATATGTGAAGTGCAATTCCCCTTGGCACTTTATGGTTTGCATACAAGATGAATATTTCAGACTGTTTCACAATTTCAGACTATTGCAAGTGTTGTCTGTATTATGCTCCGAAATTGGCCTAACACCAACTTAGATATTAATCTCATTAAGCACTGTCCTGTGCATTAAGATGAAAATTATTCGGATGATAACTGACCATGTAGTCACATTACAATAATCACAACAGTCGCTGTATTGCTCACTATCAGCCCTGGGCAATAGCAATCAGCTGCTGGGGTGCCTTTTAGCTACATATATGACGTATACATATGCGGCGATTGTGTTTTATATCACTTTTTGTCTATGCGCGTGCCAAGTTCACAAATTGCAGTGCAGAATTGTTGTGGCAATAAAGAGAGTAGCATTCGTTAAACGCAACTCTGTATAACACAGCTGTATTTACATTCACATATGAAATCCTTCCCACGGGAGCCTATATCATTTTCGACCGGTGAATTTGCCTGAAGCAAACTCACCGATTGATCGATGGATTTCGAAGGCGCTCTAACTAAATCTATTTTGCTATTTTCACAAAATGCCGAACTGTAGTTGGTTAAATTGGTGCGCGCATATATTAAAAAAAAACTGATGTTGATCACAATCGTCACACGCATCATATATATAGGTTAACGAGACCCCAGCAGCTGACGCTATTGTCCAACCTGCCCGATATGCTTTGATTCACTATAATCACAATGGAAGATAGTCCCAAAGTATCTTCGATCACTCCACACATTTCGGCACCAAACCTTTTCAATTCTGATGAAGATTATGCACTGTTTCATAGAGACAGAAAACTGCACAAGAACGAACTAAACGTTCTATTATGGATATTAATCTTCCGCCCAGCAAAACCTAGGCCACGTCAGTAATGGTTTACGAAAAGAAGAATCGGCCAACGGGATCAAGGTCAACTCATCTGATTTACACATGTGAACACGATTAGAAGGTGCACGAATGTGTTGTCGAGCGTGGTACAATGCTTGACAATGTTTGATGTCGAGTGCCAAGAAACAAGCTACCACGCTCGACAACACATTCTCACCAACTTCGAGCGTGCTCGAATGTGTAAACTTTGCTTTGATCTTGATCTCGTTGGCTGTTTTGTAGTGACCTAGTTCTTTCCAAACGGAAGGCTAATATTACAAACGCAGCGTTCCATTATTCATGTCCTGTTTTCCTTCTTCCTATAAAATTGTGTATAAGTATCGTCACCGTTGAAAAAGGCTTGGTGCACAAATATACAGAGTGGTCGTGGATACGTTTGGGATATCTCACATTTGGAGATTATATCTTTATTATAATCTCTAAATGTGATTATAATGAGCTTAAAGTCAGTTATCGTCATCATAAATCTTAGCACCAGCTCAATTTTCTTGACAAAACTTGGTCATATTTCATCATTTGCATATGCAATTATCCGCAACTTTAATCACAAAGTTGTTGTTGGTTGAGTTTGGACAGCCTGCCCCCAGTACGGCAATATCGGCTGTTTACGTGGGTAGAGATGAAGATTACTTGAAAGCAATGAGAAGATCTTGATGGGTTGTGTCGAAGTAGCGGTCCAGACGGTGCCGGAGTTGGGTAGAGGGTGTAGAGTGTGTGGGGATGGGGTATGGGTTTGGTTTATCGTCATTCTCATTTCATTGCATTTTTGTTTTTATTTCTATATTTCTTGTTTCATTGTTTTGGCGTTTTGTTCCTTCTTTGTTGTTTCTCACGTCATTCCCAGGTAGCGGTATAGACACGCATACACCTCACTGTAACTGTTTGATTGTTGTCTTTTTCAACGTTATAGGTAGCGTAGGGAGAGAGGAGGTGAAGGAGTTTAGGAGGCTGTTCATTGTCAGTCGGATGTGGCTCTTGTGGATTGTTTTCTGTTGTGGGTTGTGGCCATGGTGTTCCGTCTATCTGAGTTGCGTTGGTGCACTTTGTGGATTTTAGTGGTTCAGTCGTATCATTTGAATTTATTTGTGTTGCTTCTGTGGACGGATTGTGGTGACCGGTGGGCTGCGTCGGCTGCTGGTCGTTGACCCACACCCTTGCCCGCGCCAGGGCTCAGCTCTCTAGGTGGACGAGACAAAGGATTTATCTCTTCTTCACCCACCGAAGGCAGGTCCTGTCCCAGGAGACGTGACCTCCGCCGCATCCGATCCTGGCTAACATGACGTCAGTTCGATATCGACCCGCTATCGTGGCTAGCATGACATCAGTCCGATATCGCCCCGCGATTGTGGCTAACATGACGTCGATCAGATATCGGCCTGCGATCGTGGCTAACATGACGTCAGTCCGATATCGGCCTGCGATCGTGGCTAACATGACGTCAGTCCGATATCGACCCGCGATTGTGGCTAACATGACGTCAGTCCGATATCGGCCCGCGAGCGTGGCTAGCACAATGTCGGTGTGCTGTCAGTATGTTTACTGCGAAACGTCCTCCCTCGCGACATTTTCGCTTCTCAGGACGCATTGCAGGCGGAGTTCGACACTTCTGGACTTCCCAATCGCCCTGAAAGCTAGCTGACTGCTCAATGCTATAATCGTCTGCAGACGTGACGATTTTAAAACATGACGTGGAACGAATATTTCTCCAGGCGTACATGGAGGATTTTTTCTTACCACTCGTCCAAATATGTAGGTCGCGTTCAAAGGTCGAGGGTGGAGGAAGGTGTGCTGAAAGCAGACCTTCCCCTCTCCTACAGTAAAGTAGTCTGCAGAGAGATCGGGGAGCTGTGGGCCTCGAACCTCTTCGATATCAAAGCAAACGCGCTGACAGCTTCACTAATATGACGTGCACTAAAACGTCTCATACGCCTCGTCATCATCTGGGCATGTCAAGAAAAATACGCCAAGGTTGTGCAGGATATATCGTTCTAGAATGCAGCAGACAGGTGGGGCAACTGGAAGCAGTCAACCAGAACAGATGGATGGGCTTGAAGTGCAAACTGAGTGAGACAGCTACGGCGAGTTGCGCAGCTGTAAGAGGGCATACTTTTTGTCCAGCTCAAGACCGCCCCGACCACCAGCATGGCCAGCCAGCCGACCACTGGTCAGCCACCCGACCACCGGCCCGGCCAGCCACCTGACCACCGACCTGGCCAGCCACCTGACCACCGACCTGACCAGCCACCTGACCACCGACCTGACCAGCCACCCGACCACCGACCTGACCAGCCACCCGACCACCGACCTGACCAGCCACCTGACCACCGACCTGACCAGCCACCCGACCACCGACCTGACCAGCCACCCGACCACCGACCTGGCCAGCCACCTGACCACCGACCTGGCCAGCCACCCGACCACCGACCTGGCCAGCCACCTGACCACCGACCTGGCCAGCCACCTGACCACCGACCTGACCAGCCACCTGACCACCGACCTGGCCAGCCACCTGACCACCGACCTGATCACCCACCTAACCATGGACCTGGCCAGCCACCGACCACCGACCTGACCAGCCACCTGACCACCGACCTGGGCAGCCACCCCACCACCGACCTGGGCAGCCACCCCACCACCGACCTGGCCAGCCACCCCACCACCGACCTAGCCAGCCACCCGACCACCGACCTGGGCAGCCACCCCACCACCGACCTGGCCAGCCACCCCACCACCGACCTAGCCAGCCACCTGACCGCCGACCTGGTGAGCCACCTGACCACCGACCTCCCGCAGCTGGCGGCAGCGTCACCCGACGTGTCGTCAAAACAAGATCGACCGACGCGAACGGGATTCCGCAGCTGAGCCGTCTGGGCCAAATCATCCCAAAACCAAGTCACCTCGGATGACGACGCGTCCGGCGCGACACGCACGGATGGAAAAGGAGTAACTGCCGATCAGATCGGCGCCGACGGCGAGCGCGCCGCAGCTCTACCGGGCGAATCCGTGGAGTTCCGAACACAAACAAAAAACTGGGCCGGTGTGAGCGGGCGGTGCCCCGGAGTCAAAACAACACGCGCAGCCTATCGCGCCGTAAGACCAGGGGAACGTAAACTGCATTGCAGCATGCGGCCTGATGCCTTCGCCGGCGACCGGAGAGGCGGGCTGATGCAGATCCGGCGTGATCCAGACCGGCTGCTGCAGCTACGGTGGGATTCAGCCCGTCTGTTTAAGTTATGGCGCAATCCAGGGATGTTGCTGCAGTTTTGGCGTGATCCAGGTTGGCACACTGGAAAATTCACCCAAGAAAATCACAACCGCCAATGGACACTCTGGGTTCGAAACAGGAGCAAACGCAACCGTAGAAGACAACGATTGGATAGCGTGGAAGTGAAATATCTGTGCAAAAGCAGAGACGGGTACTCGGATGTGCCAGGCACTCTCGAACGACACACTTTCGCACGGTCACGCTGGGACGGTCGGGACACCAACGAAGAGGGGGTGGGGTGGGGTGGGGGGTGGGGAGGAGTACCACGCACTCGTACGGCGCAATTTCGCGCGGGCACCCTTAGACAATGGAGCACCGGGAAGGGGACGGCAGTCGGTATGGACGCGTGGTCACGAGCCGAAAACTCAGGCCGAGGCTACCAGCCGTCTGGCACTACTCTCTGTGTGTTGTCTGGCTACGGACCATGGTGCTCACCAGTCACCATCTGCAACCGAGCGCCAGGCTGGAGCCGGCGCCTTCCACCAGGATGGTGGGAAAATCCAACAGTGCAGGCAGTCCAACAGTCGTTACCCCTGGAAGTGGGGGGAGGGAAATGCCCGGAATGTAAATAGAGATGGAAGTTCGATGAGACAGCAGATGTATACTTTGCGTGCTCTCTATCATGCGTAATGATCGTGATGATCAGTATCCCGTATACCGTATACCGTAATGATCATTCGACCTGCTGCAGTGAACCATTGTTATTTTGTACTTGTTTGCTCCTAATCCATACTTGGTTGAAATGTTGCTTCTTCCCAATCTGTACAACAGTTGAAGAACCTACTCGTTGCCCAAAAATATACTGGTAAGGGCCTAACACCGTGGCCCTAACAAGCGAACCATCATAAAATTGGGTGCGAGCTGAGCCAGTTCATACACATTTGTTTCAGCAAAAAATGCCCTTTCCTGCATTTTGATCAGATGGCATTTATTTTATTTATGCATGTGTGTGATACATATATATATATATATGTAAGCATTTGTTATACATACATAGATATATATGTATGCATATCTTTGTTTGTCCTAATGTAAAGATTGCACCTTTGCAAACAGTTTGGACGGCTCAAGCAGCTTGCAACTCCATTTCATAAAGTATGCTCACAAAGGCATAAGACATAATTATTAACATTGCAGACAAATAGAGACCTCAAATCCCCTCCCCAAATAAATCTGAAATGCCTGGCCTGTTTCGTGTGCTATTTTTGCGTTGTCGTGGGCGTCGCACATTTTTGTCATTTTGTGTAAGTGCGTGCCAAAAACCCTTGGAATTATTTACCATGCACCTAGATTGCTTTATTTCTACCTTCCTTTTCCAACCTGTAGATGGTGGAGATTGGTCGGATGTCGTCGGGGCCAACCAGCCCCAATCTACTAGGCCTTCGAGTGTGCGGCGGACGCGCCTGCCCCGCCCTGTTGCCCGGTCGGAGGTGACAAACAATGTAGAAAACCGCAACCGCATACCGCGTCCGTTGCGCGCCTTACCACGAGCACAAGAGTGCAGCGATCAGTGCGTAATCGTGCGCTTGTGCGTGTTTCAACAGACGAGTATCCTGCGGCGATGCACAGTGGCGGGGCGGCACGCGAGACGAGTCGCATTCCATGGCTGCTGGCGACTGTTCTCCTCCTCGGCGACGGACGACTCGCCGCCTAGACACCTACCGACGACATCGATGATGTGTGCCTGGCGTGCCGCCACAAGATGACGTCAGTGTTAGAATGACATGGCGGCCACGGGATCGGCTTTGTCCAAGGACATCGCCAAGACGTGGCAACGGGTGGCAGTGCGGACATTTCGTTTCTGTTCACCATCGCATGCGTCATGTTACTACGCATACGCTAGAGCGATGGGTGGTCGGCATCTCCACTTTCCGTCGGCAACGACCCGGATAATATCGCATAATATGCGCGTACGCCGCCCAGTTGGTACGTGACCCCCGGCGACGAGACGCTGTTCACGACAGGGTGACGTGTTATCAGCTCGAGTGTCCACAAACATAGAGCTCATTCCGCTGCTAGTCCAGATATGATCTCAGTGTGCGACAGTCAACATTGGCTGTGTGTGGTGCGGCGAGTGCCATGCGGTCGCCATGGTCACAGGCATGGCGTGACGGTGTCACAGAGAGGATCCGAGTGGTCCGGCTGTGGTCCACAGCCGGACCACACCTGCTGGCCCTGCTCCCGCCGTGAACTGACAGCGACACCACAGGTGATGGAGGCCGCGCCTAATCAAAAGAGCATTCCCGTGTCTCTGCTATGTTGCAAAGCTCTGTAGGTAGCCGGAGATGTGCTTGAAAAATGACCTGCGATGAATTACCGTGGCCCAGACAGTCTTCATCTCAGCAAGGCCCTAATGCATGTGTCCTAGTGCATGATGTGATTAGCATAGCCATCAGCGGATCAGAACGGTCGTTTCAAGACTGCTAACAGCATGAATGTGGATTTGTCATACTATTTTATCGCCTGCTATCTTAGGCATCATCAATTTGCTCCCCATGACACAACTCAGTCGTGCATTATGCATATGCATATATATATATATATATATATATATATATATATATATATATATATATATATATATATATATATATATATATGTGTGTGTGCATGTGTATCTGTATGCATGTACGTATGTGTTTGTGACCTGTGTACCCACATGCGTGCCTGCGTATGTGTATACGGGAGTGCTAGTTTCACATGTGCGAATGTGTGCGTGTGTGTATGAAGCGTGTTCTCAGAGACAATCGTATCCCGACGCCATATAAAGGTTTCTTAGCCGATTCACGTTCTCCGCGGCAACGCAAGTAATAGCACACTTCCCATCCAGCACACTCATTGCTTCAACCGTGTGGGAAGATCTTATTGGAGTTGAACAAAACACTGTGCAGCACGTGGCCGTGGGAAACGGCCAGAAGAGTGGCGCCGTAAGACGAAATCAACCGGCTAAACGGGGAGTGTGGCATCTATCCGGCCAGCTCTGGCACCCGCTCCTGTTGGCTCGGTGGGAGAGAACTTCAGTCGACTGTTGGCGCTCGCTTGTTTTGTATTACAGCTCGTATGATGTGTCGGCTGGCTCTGGTTTTGTAATGTATTGTCCAAAATGAGGTGAACCGTATGAGCTAAGTTATGAATTGTATCATCTGGTAATAATGCAAAATGTACTGTCATAATGGCAAAATATATGCTTGAAAGCTTCAAATCTTGGCTGTCGGTCCAAACATAGCTGAACATGTGTGCTTGCATAGATAGAGGTCAGTTGGTAAAATGTTTGCCATTCGACCTAGAAGAGCAAGAGTGCGTCGCCTCGGATCACGTGACCCAAGTTTGCTCGGCCGGCCGATAGGTGGCTCTGTCGGCCACATAACTAGGCGTTATTTTAATGATCAGATATTACAATTATTTTGCTATATCGTAAACAGTGGTACGGCCAGGATTTTCCTAAGGGCGACCGAGAAATGAAGTGAAGGCGAGCGAAGCGCGCCTAACATTTAGGGTTTTTTGTGGCGAAAATCTAAAAATATATAATTTGATCACATGCATTTTTGGTTGCTAAGGGAAAGGGGAACTTGGCCCCTGAACACCCTTGACTGCACCTCTGTTGGTAAATAGCGGCATATAAATGCGTGCTTTGCGTCTGTTTGTAATTGTTTCTGGTAGACCAATTTTAGCCGAAATGAGCATGTTTTAGATACATTTTTTCCCACTTTGGCATAAGTTGGAAGGATGATAAATGACCCTAAGTGGTTATACTTAGAATCAATGTCCGAGTATTTCAGGATGCAGCACATTATTTTGTTTCGCGACACTATCTCAACACACGCACGTCCTGGAAGGCAGATATCTGCCCCCTGCGGTTTTTCCTAATTTGCCGCCAAACTAATCAGGTTAGCAAGGCTACTAGCTGCTCGCATAGCTGCTCATTGGTCTCCTCCGCAAGTCCTCATACATTTTTAACCCTGGGTCATCTCAGGTCAGGTCACCAGGTCAGGCGAAGTGACCCAACTATACTCGGATTTCTAGGTGGCATAACTTCCACAATAATTTGGCGATTTATTTCAAACGTATGACACGCCATGACCTCATCAGGGACCATAGCATATATATCGTTTTTTCGTAGCATTGCCCTGAGGTCAGGTCGCGGCCATGGCTTCCCCCATGTAGGGTTATGGTAAAATATACAAATGTTTCTTGGTTAAGTATTTGGTCTCGGAATTACATCACAACAGTTGTGGCTTGTAGTTTGAAGCTATGCTCAATGTTATCGCTGACATTTTTGCTCAGTGACCTCACCAAGGTTATCCGAGGTCGCCTGAGACCGCTGGCACATTTCTGCGCATTATATCGCCCTGCATCGAGCTAGAAGGCTGAAATTACCGTCATTGTGCTTGCATCGCCAAGACGCGTCGATTGATATATTACATGCCCTCCCTAGGCTACTTCATGACCTTGACCTGAGGTCATAGTTTCGATTGACCTGACTTTAAATCACACCGCCTATTGTCGTAGCGCATTTGAAGGGCTGTCGAATAGCGTTCGCCTTTTTTTCTGTTACTGATATATGTGGTTTAGGTCCTGATATATGTGTCAATATCTGGATCCCACCAGATCTGGTCGAATTTGACCTATGATGACCCAGTGACCTGAATGTTGACTTGAGCGAAAAAAATACCGAAACACTTTCAATAGAGCCCGGCACCAGCTATCCAGCGCCGTTTTCCGTTTGTCGCTAGCTAGCATAGTTCTGGAGGTCTTAGGGGGGGGGGGGGCAGACATCTGCTCCCCGGACATGCGAAGTTGGCGCGAACCTCCAGACGTGCGAGTGTTAGTTAGAACGGAGGAGGTAGACCAAAATTTGGAAACCAATCACCCACCCCCCCCCCCCCAAAAAGAAAAATATAGAAAAAAACAGATTTTGGCCGTTATGTGATACTTTTAGACTGAATCAGAAGAACAAATTCATAGTTAATCTATTAGGTTCGAGCCTACAAAATTTGACTATGGGCGTGTTGCATTTATCTGATTGGGGTGTTTGATGCACATACACACGAACACGACAATATAACGCTGACAAGCAAAGTACTGATAGAGAGCATTATGTTGGCATGGGCTTACCGCAGTCGGCATGGGCATGGGAGGGAGAGGCCCCCCATGGGAGGGCTAACATCTTCATGAGTTTCCACGAAAAGAGGTGGTTAGATTCGTGTTCCCTTGAATTCAAGCCTATCTTTTACCGCCACTATGTCGGTGACTGATTCCCACTCTTTCGGGTACGGGAACATGCTGCTCAAATTCAACATTACCTGACCGATCAGCACCCGAACATTACATTCACGAACGAAGAAAACACAACGGATCTCTCCTCTTCTTGGACGTCCTAATCATAAAAGAGCATGACCACCTTTCTACTTCTGTATATCGCAAGCCGGCCTTCTCGGGATTGGGAACCAGCTTCCTTAGCCTCATCCCTCGCTCCATGATAACTATATTATCTAGTCTTCCATCGTCAGGGCGTTCCACTTAAGCTCAACCTATGCCCTCTTTGACATTGAACTACATTTTCTGAAAAACAAAACGTTTTCTTGTTTTTCTATTTAATGCTCTCCCAACCCACATGGCAAACTTTTGCATTAAAAAGTTTCTGGACTCCTTAAAATGTTGAGTTTTCAAACTCATTAAAATGTTCAGTTGGAAAACTCTCATACCTACAGTTCCAAAGCTGCCCAAGTACATTGTTCTTCCTTTTTTCGGACAGCAGTCTGACAATCTAAAGTCTGAACTTATTCAATTACTGCCGAACTTTTACCGTTACATGGACTCAGAAATCATCTTAGTGGATTATTTAACAATATGCTCATTTTTCTAAATGTTGTTTATCATCGGTAGTATATCACTTTAGTTGTTCCTCGTGTAAGGCATCGTACGTGGGGTCTTCCTTGCGTAATATATACTGTAGTGTACAACAGCATTTATGGAGATCAAACCTGACTCAGCGTGTCCTTTGTAACCCCGACCCGTCCCAGTCAGAGAACACTCCTTTGTGTGCGATACACACTTCTCCATTGACGACTTTTCAATCTTGTCCCGGTGCAATTCGATCCTTGACTTCCGTATTGGGGAGTCTTTGTTCCTACATAGATAGCGCTCTAGTATAGATACCATGGCATCATTTTTCCCGTCAAAAATCGCACAATAGGTTTTAGATGGTGGGAGGGATTGATGAATGAAACGGATCGTACTTCGTCTTGTATCCGTGTGTTTTCAGCAATTGCATGAATGATGTGTAACTCGGTGTTTTTGTACTGCCATTGTTTTATTGTTTTCCTGCTGAAGATGTTGCGTAATGTAACGAAACGTTGAGTTCGAGTAATAAAGTTATAATGGAAATATCGTGATATATATATGTGTGTGTGTGTGTGTGTGTATGTGTGTGTGTTTTAAATCTATATACAGCGCATCGCATCTCACTATCGACACATAGACTTCCTGTTCCCCTTGCTATGCATACCTGAACTGGTTTGGGGCTGTAGGACAGCTGGCATGAGCTGTGGCCTCAGCTCCTGCAATAGGGGCGCACAAAATGTGCACGTGGAGTGTGCACACGGAGTCGTCTCGCACTGTAGGTATGCTGTGCCCGGAAGGCGCCGGTGATAGACCACCCGCTCACCAAACTGCCTGGCCTCTAGCGTACCACGTCGAGACTGTGGGAAGCCAGAATCAGAACACAATGCAGGACTATGCTGTATAATTTCACCCCATCTAACACCTCAGTCTGGGCGACGAACTCTAATACGAAATCGATGTGCTGATGACAGGCAAAATATCGATGTCTACGTTTATGTATATGAAAGGAGCTCGATGTTTGCAAGTGGTAGCGGAACGCTGTTTTACAGAAATGTGCAATGCATGTTAGATAAGGATGTCTTTTTAAAGATAAAATTAGAGAAAGAGGGGAGCTGGAAGAAGCACCACGGGTGAGAACACCGATAGAGAACGAGACACAGGAAGAGAGTGAGGAGATAGAGAGAGAAAACAAAGTTAGTGAGGAAGACAGAAAGAGTGGAAGAGTGGCGAGAGTGAGACCATTAATGAAAGGGAAGAGCCTGTGGTATTCGAGTTCTATGGTGTGGGAATTTGGCGGTCGGCCTACGTACGGTACATACTCGGAAGCAATTTCGCAGGCTTATGTGAGATGTGATCCCAGGTGACGACTGTACGTAAGCTGACCAACACGGGGCTGGGCAATGCTGGTGCCGCGCTGACTCAGGAGAGCAAACTCGTCAGACCATCTCGGAATCATGCCGTGGCAAATACCACAGGCGTGGTCCCATGTAGCACGAATTTAGCCCATGCGTCACGGGCATGTGGTCCCATGTATTGCGAACTTGGCAATTGCGTCAGAAACATGGTCCATACGTTACAGTCATACGTTACGTAGATTTATCTATTCTGCTTCTTCGGTTAATTTGGCCAGCCTGCCACCAGTACAGTGATGGCGGTGTTGAAGAGTGTGTGAAAAGTGTGTTCTGCTTGGTTTGTGGGTGTGCATGCAGGTGAGTTCAAGGGGACGGAGTATGGATGATGGATGTCGCAAGTTGGCGAGTATGGAGTATGCTGAGTATGGATGTGGCAGGTTGTGTTGGAGGAGTCAGGCGAGAAGACAATATGAGAGCTGGATAGCAAATAAGTAGATGTGGTGATGGTTGTCTAGAAGGTAGCAGCGATGGGCGGTGGAGAGTCCGCAGAAGCAGCAGATGGAGATGTAAAGGTACTGAGCCGGTCCGGACCGTGCCAAATTGGGACGTGGGATTAGTGAGTTGGATGGGCCGGGTCATCGCGAATTCCCATAAAAAGTGCAAGCATACGCTACACATACATGCTTGGAACGTTCATTTTTCTCTTGTCTGATTATTCTTTTCCTTTCCATTGATTTATTCATGGTTTCTTTTCTTTTGTACGTCATATTTTATTATTTTTCCTTTTCTTTTCTTTTCGTCTTTATTCTGTTTCCTTTTTCACAATTGGTAGAGAGGGCGTGTAGTTGAAAGGCAGTAGAAGGGATGCTCGTGCAGTGTTGGATGGTAGTTATTCAGGAGAGTGGTGATGATTAGTGAGATGTTGTTTGAAGTGCAGTAGCTTGTGATGTGTTGTCTCGCGTTGTTGTATTTGGTGCAATGCATGAGCATGGGTGATGGCATCGAGATGGGGTTCCGTGCCGATCTTTGTTCACTACCTGCGGCGGCGCCTGTTTAGCCTGCCGTCTCTACTGGTCTGGTTTGCTGCTCGCCCTGTTGTATTTCTTTATTATGACGTGTATAACCACCGGTTTAACTGTTACATGATGTTGACCTTTTGTGCTGTGCTGTTATATCTAATTAACGGGAGGTTGTAATAGCCACAAGTCCATGGTGGATATCCTCAATAAAGTATGCCTCTCTGTCTGTCACGTGGTGTATTGTGGGCGAGGCTATCTAAATATGAGGTACAACTGAGTGTGTCTGTCGGCATGTCCAACGCGTAAGCGTTAGACACACCAGACCCACTAATTCACACCAGTATGGGTTCTTTGTGTCTGTTGTTTTAGTTGATGGTGTTCCGGTGTTCATGCTTAGGGAGTATTCCATGGAGGAGAGATGCTCGTCCGTTGCCTCATGCTTGTTCAATGCTAGTGTTGATAGCCCGGTATGCTGTGGAATAGTAATCTGATCTTGAGCACGAGCAGTAGGTAGGTGTGGCGCGATATCCAAAGGAGTATTGGTTCTTGGTCGAGGTTTGATTTATTGCGTATGCTTATTTTGATATGATAGGGTGTTTGGCGGTAGTCTACCATGTAATGCTCTGTCAGGCTGATTTTGCGTCAGTGGCGCTAATGTGTTTCATGTTGGTGTTGGAAATAGTTGGGCATGTATAATAAATTGCGTATAGTTCTGCGGTGTATGCGGATGCTGTAGACAGATGGGCAAATAGGATGAATCGCGGCGCTGTTGTACCGGGGTACAGTACCGACCCTGTGCCAGTCTGACTCGCAGCGGTGTTGTACCGGGGTACAGTACCGCCCCTGTGCCAGTCTGACTCGCGGCGGTGTTGTACCGGGGTACAGTACCGCCCCTGTGCCAGTCTGACTCGCGGCGGTGTTGTACCGGGGTACAGTACCGCCCCTGTGCCAGTCTGACTCGCAGCGGTGTTGTACCGGGGTACAGTACCGCCCCTGTGCCAGTCTGCTGTGGTGTATTCAAACCATCACCGTAGAGTATGTTGTGATTTGGGTACTTTGATGTGGATTGTCGAAAGAGTTGCTGTATTTCAGTGTTCGTATTGGTATGCTTTGGGTGATCTATGAGAAAGTGTGCTGTGGAAGCTTTGTGTTTCCACCAGGTAGTGGTAGACGGGAGTGGATGTATGTTGGGAAGAGGAATATGTGGAACATTTGCACGTGTGCGAATGCGACATCCTACTGCTGTGTACGTTCGAGTTCCGTGCACGAGTTGATATATGCGATTGGTGTGTAACTTGAGTACCAGCGTACATGGGTGGTCTTAATTAGTTGCGTTTTATAGTAGTATCTAAGAAGTACTTCTGTGTATATCTGCTGCAGTTGTGGCATGTGATCGAAACTGTGAATGTCTACATTGGTGATGTATTGTATATATGTATATGTATATATATATATATATATATATATATATATATATATATATATATATATATATGTGTGTGTGTGTGTGTGTGTGTGTGTGTGTGTGAAGACTACGTGTGCCCTAACTCTCAACTGGGATGATTTTGTGATTATATTCGCGAATGGCGCAGGTGTAATTCTGACACAGGAAGTAGTCCCGCATGAATTAGGTACATGTCACGATATTAACAGTGATGACATCATACGATCATTTATTTTCGGGCAGTTTGTTGTCCTATTTCCAAAGGTGAAGGAGCGGCATAGTCAGCCAAATCATACCCATAAATGACACTTGCAATGATGCTGATCGAACGCAAATATTGCTATAGCTTTGAAAAGTACAATTGGTTTTCTATTTCCTCTTCATTAATAATGATAGAGATGATTCATGCGCTCACCTTGTCACCGCTAAGGTTTTTATGGGAAGCTTGTTTTTACGCTGGTTTCAAACTAAAACTTAGCCGACTATGACTGTTCTGTGGTGCGGTTTCTGCAATGCTATTTAAAATTGTCGGGAGTTCACGCCATGCAATTTAAGAGCACTTATGAAATGGTTAATTTCGTTCAGGCAATGGAAAAGGTGCTATTTTCACACCAATGCTATTACCGTCGACTGACAATCGGTTACCAACGGTTCGCACTGCTCTACCCACCCTAAAAGTGATGCCGCATCCATGGTGCATGTTATAATTTTGCTACTTATTTCCATTTTGAAACATCTTGTTAATTTGTGTCCCCACACTGCTACATTTTCCATGTGATGCTACACCAACTGTGACCGCTTCTCAACGTCATTCTCAATTGCTCTACCAACATTGCACTGACACCGGCTGCAGCTGACACTGACACCAGTCGCTGCAGCTGACAATGACACCGGTCGCTGCAGCTGACACTGACACCGGCTGCAGCTGACACTGACACCGGTCGCTGCAGCTGACACTGACACCGGTAGCTGCATCATACGGTGAGCGTTGCCACTGTTTACGTTGTCTGAATGTACTCGGGTTGCTGCGGCCAAAACGGTATACACAGTGGCTGTCACCTGCTACACATTGCAACGCATTCACGGCGTCTGCCACAGTGCGTGCTATGCAAACAGCGCCTGCTACAATTCACGCCGTGCACACAAGTCTGCTTCGACTTACATCGTACACACAACGTCTGCCAGTCTACAACGTACACACGTCTACTACGGCCTACACCGTACACACAACGTTTACTTTAGCTTGCACCGCAAACACACATATACTTCAATTTACACTGCACAGACACACACACACACACACACACACACACACACACACACACACACACACACACACACACACACACACACACACACACACACACACACACACACACACACACACACACACACACACACACACACACACACACACACACACACACACACACACACACACAACCAGTTGCAGCTTACACCTTATAAAAAGCGGCTGCTACACCTTATACCGTACATGCGGCATTTGCTAGAGCTTCCACCGTTTACAGTGCGCTTGCTACAGTTGCCATCGTACACCATGCGTGTGCTACAGTTGCCATTGTACAGGGTGTGTGTGCTACAGTTGTCATTTTACACGGTGTGTGTGTGCTACAGTTGTCATTGTACACGGTGTGTGTGCTACAGTTGTCATTGTACACGGTGTGTGTGTGTGCTACAGTTGTCATTTTACACCATGCGTGTGCTACAGTTGTCATTTTACACGGTGTGTGTGTGCTACAGTTGTCATTGTACACAGTGTGTGTGCTACAGTTGTCATTGTACACGGTGTGTGTGCTACAGTTGTCATTGTACACGGTGTGTGTGTGTGCTACAGTTGTCATTTTACACGGTGTGTGTGCTACAGTTGTCATTGTACACGGTGTGGCGGTGGTGCCGGTGGGTCGATGAGGTGGGTTAGTGTGGCCGGCTCCGGCTCGCCACTCAGCACGCTCGTGAGGCCCGATCATTCGACCGGAATGGTCCATTCAGGCGGCTGACACCACGCACAGATCTACGACGGCTCTCGGTCCCGTGGCCACCGTAGATAACGCCGCTGCTGACGGCAGCCGAGGAAGCATCCTCCACCGACCTGACATAGCATCGGCTCGTGCCGCGCCTGTTCCGACACAACGTCGGGCACTGCTCCAGCTCATCTGACAGACAAGTCGCCGCTACAGCAGAAAGTCACTTCCATATATATCGGGTACAGCGCCAACATACAGCGACTAGATAGGGAACAGTGGTAAGCACACATTAACAGCGACAAGTAATGCACATTTTGAAAATGGTTCCAAAAAAAATTATTTGCGGTCACCCATACTCCTGAAACGGAGAAGAAACAAAAAGACCAACAACTACCGATTATTTCGCCTGCCCTTGTATCCACTTACCTCTATGAGCCAGAGGTGCCAATGTCTGCCAGATGATGACCCTTACTCGGGCTGCCCTAGTAAGATGACTATGATGAAATCCTTCTCAGTGCAAAAGTAAATTAGAAATGCTATAAAATGATTATCCATGGGTGTCATCTACGTTACTAAATCTATATCTAACACTCCCGACATGCTCATATCACCAAACAACAATGATTGGCACTACCCTTAAGAGCTTACACCGCATCAACAAATTGTCTGCTACAGCTTACACCATGTAGATATCGTCTGCCTACGACAGGACTACTCTAGCACGCCATTAACCTCCGTCGCGGGTGACCTGACACAGCAGCAGCCTCGCCCACGACTGCCCTGGTACGTCATGAGCTTCCACCGCGGCTGACCTGAGACATAAAGAGTCTCCGACACGACTGACCTGACACAAAATGAGCCTCCACCGCGGCTGACTTGGCACACCATGATCTTCCACCGCGGCTGACTTGGCACACCATGAGCCTCTACCGCGGCTGACTTGGCACACCATGAGGCTCCCGTCACGGCTGACCTGACACAAAATGAGCCTCCACCGCGGCTGACTTGGCACACCATGAGGCTCCCGTCACGGCTGACCTGACACAAAATGAGCCTCCACCGCGGCTGACTTGGCACACCACGAGGCTCCCGTCACGGCTGACCTGACATATCATTATCCTCCGTCACGGCTGAACTGGTACATCATGATGCTCCCGTCACGACTGACTTGACATGACATGAGCCTCCTGTCACGGTTGACCTAGTACACCATGAGCCTCCCACCACGGTTAGCCTGGTACACCATGATGCTCCCGTCACGACTGACCTGACATGACATGAGCCTCCCGTCACGATTGGTCTGGTACACCATGAGCCTCCCATCACGGTTAGCCTGGTACACCCTGAGCTTCCCATCACGGTTAGCCTGCTACACGACATGATGCTCCTGTCACGACTGACCTAGTACATGTCATGAGCCTCCCGTCACGGTTAGCCTGCTACACCATGATGCTCCCGTCACGACTGACCTGACATGTCATGAGCCTCCCGTCACGGTTGACCTGGCACACCATGAGCCTCCCATCACGGTTAGCCTGGTACACCCTGAGCTTCCCATCACGGTTAGCCTGCTACACCATGATGCTCCCGTCACGACTGACCTGACATGTCATGAGCCTCCCGTCACGGTTGACCTGGCATACCATGAGCCTCCCGTCACGGTTGACCTGGCATACCATGAGCCTCCCGTCACGGTTGACCTGGCATACCATGAGCCTCCCGTCACGGTTGACCTGGCATACCATGAGCCTCCCGTCAGAAGGTGTGCTTGACCACGAGCGTCGTACTCAGAAGGCGTGCTTGCAGAGGCGGCACTGTCACAGCTGACCTGACACCACCGGCCACTCTGGGCTTGACTCGACACGGTAGGTACTCTCATCTGGTACCGTTCTCGAGTTCTCAGCATGCTCGACAGCGGTGGCGTTTGACGGTGGTCAGAGGCCGTGTGTAATGACAACGGTGACGTGAGATACTGATCTGGTATCCCAGCGGGTTCATGCGACTCTGGTGTTCTGATGTAAGGTGCAGTACTCTACACTCTCCGCATGAGTGATCTAAAATTCCGCCCACATATGGTGATGAAGAAGTAATCAAATTTCAGGGTATTATAGCATGGATAATTAATTACACTTTGAATAGTTACATGCATCAGCTCTCGTCCAACGAAGGTAAATAGCAGGGGATTACCTTGGACGATTTTATTAGAAGGCATAGACCTCATACATTTTTTTTAGATGGCCGGCTCTTCACCATAATTACCTCGCATGAGCACATGCATGTGGCTGTTCGCCTTAATACATTTACTTCATAATTGATTGAACTAATATACTTCACTAACTAAAAGAAAGTTCTGGTAGCACGAGTGTTGGGTAGCACATAGTGAACATGATTGTGGAAGGGGAAACCGAGGAAGATGTGGGTATCCTCCCCTAATAAAACTGATTTATTTTCACCCACTATATTTTGGGCATGTGGGAAACTGTTTCCATTGTATCACCGCTGGTGCGTTCCACCATAAATCGACCAATGCACTTCACACCTAAAATCTAAATGTGGCTAAAATTCGCGTGCAAGGTAGCATTAGTCTCTGAACACGCCTGTGTGGACGAGCTCGGTGTGGACGAGCTCGGTGTGGACGAGTCGCGCTGCGGCGACAAACCCGGACACCTCGTCGCTGGGATGACGGTGATGAGCCAATCCATCTTCAGACAGGAGTCCGTCCATCCCCAGACAGCTGAGGAGCACCACGGCCGCTGGGATGACGGTGGTGAGCCAGTCCATCTTCAGACAGGAGTCCGTCCATCCCCAGACAGCTGAGGAGCACCACGGCCGCTGGGATGACGGTGGTGAGCCAGTCCATCTTCAGACAGGAGTCCGTCCATCCCCAGACAGCTGAGGAGCACTACGGCCGCTGAGATGACGGTGGTGAGGTCGTCTATCCTCAGACAGGAGTCCGTCCATCCCCAGACAGCTGAGGAGCACTACGGCCGCTGGGATGACGGTGGTGAGCCCGTTCATCTTCAGACAGGAGTCCGTCCATCCCCAGACAGCTGAGGAGCACTACGGCCGCTGAGATGACGGTGGTGAGGTCGTCTATCCTCGGACAGTGAGGAGCGCTACGAACACTCGTATGCATGGGGACTCGATAGACGACTTGCCCGGTACGCTGAGCGCCAGATACAGCAGCAGCGACTAGGGCAAGCTGGCCGCGACGGAAGAAGCCCGCTTAGCGCTGATGAATGGGCGCTCGGCCGCAGTTCGACCGCAGTTCGACCGCAGTTCGGCCGCAGTTCGGCCGCAGTTCGACCGCAGTTCGACCGCAGTTCGGCTCACGCCACACGTCCAGACGCCACACATCTGCCGTGCTGAGGCTGAAGGCAGCGCGGCCTGAAGCTGGAGTGCGTGCAGGGGGTGACGAATGCATCCGGTGACCACAGTCTGCGCATCATGCAGCCGGAGACCGTGGCACCGGCGGAACTGATCCACATCGAACCGGCCACCACGTGCATGGCGGCGCGCTCCCTCCACCTCCTGAGGCGCCCGAAGTCGAGGCTGCGAAGCTCCATCGGCCGGGAGCGCCTCAACCATGCGACCGTGCTGGCAGCCTACCTAGGTACGCTGTTCAGCATGGACATGAAGGCCGAGCTGGGTCTCCTCAGTGCAGAAACTGCTCAACGCATGAACGTGTTCGGTAGCTGGAAATAGGGTGATGACGTGTCGATCAACTCCACAAGGCAAATTTATTAATAGGTACTATAGGGCTTAGGGATGCTAATATAAAACAATGCAGTGCAATGCATTACGTTTCTATTATTTAATTTCGATCACTTACCATCGGAGGCGGTGGCTTTCGTGGCCTGGCCGGCACCATGCAGACTTGCCGAAAGAGCGGCAGGAGCAACAGGTACCTACTGCTGTTCGGTAGCAGGTGTAGGAGGAGGAACGGAACCTGAAGTAACACAGGATCGATATAATTAAATATATGCTCCCATCAATTATTGGTCAAGAACAGGATCGGTGATCTGACTTTAGGTGTGACCTGGAACTCGCATAATGGTTTAACTAGTTTGCCACCTAGGTGGGCAATAGTCAAAACAAACCTTGACAAGCAATTCCGCACCACGAACACATTGGGGACCAACATAGCCACTGAGGGAGCCAAAATCAGCATGGGGCAGTGGTCCTTCTAAGCGTATATACAAAATCACGACCCTGTCTGGCATGCTTTTCTGAGTCACTTGTTGTCACAATAATTTGGCTGAACAAGCAAATTCGTCATTAAACACCGGATTAACTGTAGTGTTTGGATTGGTGGTCATGCAGTTTATGTTTCTAAGCGTCTTCAGAAGCAGGATGTCAGTGTTCGAGTTTTTGTGGTGTAACAGAGGTGCCGCACCGACGGGACGCCTGCTGTCCTGTGTTGCGGTGTAACAGAGGTGCCGCACCGACGGGACGCCTGCTGTCCTGTGTTGCTGTGTAACAGAGGTGCCGCACCGACGGGACGCCTGCTGTCCTGTGTTGCTGTGTTGTGGTGTAACAGAGGTGCCGCACCGACGGGACGCCTGCTGTCCTGTGTTGCGGTGAACAGAGGTGCCGCACCGACGGGACGCCTGCTGTCCTTTTGCTGTGTTGCGGTGTAACAGAGGTGCCGCACCGACGGGACGCCTGCTGTCCTGTGTTGCTGTGTTGCGGTGTAACAGAGGTGCCGCACCGACGGGACGCCTGCTGTCCTGTGTTGCTGTGTTGCGGTGTAACAGAGGTGCCGCACCGACGGGACGCCTGCTGTCCTGTGTTGCTGTGTTGCGGTGTAACAGAGGTGCCGCACCGACGGGACGCCTGCTGTCCTGTGTTGCTATGCTGCGGTGTAACAGAGGTGCCGCACCGACGGGACGCCTGCTGTCCTGTGTTGCTGTGTTGCGGTGTAGCAGAGGTGCCGCACCGACGGGACGCCTGCTGTCCTGTGTTGCTGTGTTGCGGTGTAACAGAGGTGCCGTACCGACGGGACGCCTGCTGTCCTGTGTTGCTGTGTACCAGAGGTGCCGCACCGACGGGACGCCTGCTGTCCTGTGTTGCTGTGTTGCGGTGTACCAGAGGTGCCGCACCGACGGGACGCCTGCTGTCCTGTGTTGCTGTGTTGCGGTGTACCAGAGGTGCCGCACCGACGGGACGCCTGCTGTCCTGTGTTGCTGTGTTGCGGTGTAACAGAGGTGCCGCACCGACGGGACGCCTGCTGTCCTGTGTTGCTGTGTTGCTGTGTAACAGAGGTGCCGCACCGACGGGACGCCTGCTGTCCTGTGTTGCTGTGTTGCGGTGTACCAGAGGTGCCGCACCGACGGGACGCCTGCTGTCCTGTGTTGCTGTGTTGCGGTGTACCAGAGGTGCCGCACCGACGGGACGCCTGCTGTCCTGTGTTGCTGTGGTGCGGTGTAACAGAGGTGCCGCACCGACGGGACGCCTGCTGTCCTGTGTTGCTGTGTTGCTGTGTAACAGAGGTGCCGCACCGACGGGACGCCTGCTGTCCTGTGTTGCTGTGTTGCGGTGTAACAGAGGTGCCGCACCGACGAGACGCCTGCTGTCCTGTGTTGCTGTGTTGCGGTGTACCAGAGGTGCCGCACCGACGAGACGCCTGCTGTCCTGTGTTGCCGTGTTGCGGTGTAACAGAGGTGCCGCACCGACGAGACGCCTGCTGTCCTGTGTTGCTGTGTTGCGGTGTAACAGAGGTGCCGCACCGACGGGACGCCTGCTGTCCTGTGTTGCTGTGTTGCGGTGTAACAGAGGTGCCGCACCGACGGGACGCCTGCTGTCCTGTGTTGCTATGCTGCGGTGTAACAGAGGTGCCGCACCGACGGGACGCCTGCTGTCCTGTGTTGCTGTGTTGCGGTGTAACAGAGGTGCCGCACCGACGGAACGCCTGCTGTCCTGTGTTGCTGTGTTGCGGTGTAACAGAGGTGCCGCACCGACGGGACGCCTGCTGTCCTGTGTTGCCGTGTTGCGGTATAACAGAGGTGCCGCACCGACGGGACGCCTGCTGTCCTGTGTTGCCGTGTTGCGGTGTAACAGAGGTGCCGCACCGACGGGACGCCTGCTGTCCTGTGTTGCTGTGGTACCAGAGGTGCCGCACCGACGGGACGCCTGCTGTCCTGTGTTGCTATGTTGCGGTGTAACAGAGGTGCCGCACCGACGGGACGCCTGCTGTCCTGTGTTGCTGTGTTGCGGTGTAACAGAGGTGCCGCACCGACGGGACGCCTGCTGTCCTGTGTTGCCGTGTTGCGGTGTACCAGAGGTGCCGCACCGACGGGACGCCTGCTGTCCTGTGTTGCTATGTTGCGGTGTAACAGAGGTGCCGCACCGACGGGACGCCTGCTGTCCTGTGTTGCTGTGTTGCGGTGTAACAGAGGTGCCGCACCGACGGGACGCCTGCTGTCCTGTGTTGCTGTGTTGCGGTGTAACAGAGGTGCCGCACCGACGGGACGCCTGCTGTCCTGTGTTGCCGTGTTGCGGTGTAACAAAGGTGCCGCACCGACGGGACGCCTGCTGTCCTGTGTTGCTGTGTTGCGGTGTAACAGAGGTGCCGCACCGACGGGACGCCTGCTGTCCTGTGTTGCCGTGTTGCGGTGTAACAGAGGTGCCGCACCGACGGGACGCCTGCTGTCCTGTGTTGCTGTGTTGCGGTGTAACAGAGGTGCCGCACCGACGGGACGCCTGCTGTCCTGTGTTGCTGTGTTGCGGTGTAGCAGAGGTGCCGCACCGACGGGACGCCTGCTGTCCTGTGTTGCTGTGTTGCGGTGTAACAGAGGTGCCGTACCGACGGGACGCCTGCTGTCCTGTGTTGCTGTGTTGCGGTGTACCAGAGGTGCCGCACCGACGGGACGCCTGCTGTCCTGTGTTGCTGTGTTGCGGTGTACCAGAGGTGCCGCACCGACGGGACGCCTGCTGTCCTGTGTTGCTGTGTTGCGGTGTACCAGAGGTGCCGCACCGACGGGACGCCTGCTGTCCTGTGTTGCTGTGTTGCGGTGTAACAGAGGTGCCGCACCGACGGGACGCCTGCTGTCCTGTGTTGCTGTGTTGCGGTGTAACAGAGGTGCCGCACCGACGGGACGCCTGCTGTCCTGTGTTGCTGTGTTGCGGTGTACCAGAGGTGCCGCACCGACGGGACGCCTGCTGTCCTGTGTTGCTGTGTTGCGGTGTAACAGAGGTGCCGCACCGACGGGACGCCTGCTGTCCTGTGTTGCTGTGTTGCGGTGTAACAGAGGTGCCGCACCGACGGGACGCCTGCTGTCCTGTGTTGCTGTGTTGCGGTGTAACAGAGGTGCCGCACCGACGAGGACGCCTGCTGTCCTGTGTTGCTGTGTTGCGGTGTAACAGAGGTGCCGCACCGACGAGACGCCTGCTGTCCTGTGTTGCTGTGTTGCGGTGTAACAGAGGTGCCGCACCGACGAGACGCCTGCTGTCCTGTGTTGCTGTGTTGCGGTGTAACAGAGGTGCCGCACCGACGAGGACGCCTGCTGTCCTGTGTTGCTGTGTTGCGGTGTAACAGAGGTGCCGCACCGACGGGACGCCTGCTGTCCTGTGTTGCTGTGTTGCGGTGTAACAGAGGTGCCGCACCGACGGGACGCCTGCTGTCCTGTGTTGCTGTGTTGCGGTGTAACAGAGGTGCCGCACCGACGGGACGCCTGCTGTCCTGTGTTGCTGTGTTGCGGTGTAACAGAGGTGCCGCACCGACGGGACGCCTGCTGTCCTGTGTTGCTGTGTTGCGGTGTAACAGAGGTGCCGCACCGACGGGACGCCTGCTGTCCTGTGTTGCTGTGTTGCGGTGTAACAGAGGTGCCGCACCGACGGGACGCCTGCTGTCCTGTGTTGCTGTGTTGCGGTGTAACAGAGGTGCCGCACCGACGGGACGCCTGCTGTCCTGTGTTGCCGTGTTGCGGTGTAACAGAGGTGCCGCACCGACGGGACGCCTGCTGTCCTGTGTTGCTGTGTTGCGGTGTAACAGAGGTGCCGCACCGACGGGACGCCTGCTGTCCTGTGTTGCTGTGTTGCGGTGTAACAGAGGTGCCGCACCGACGGGACGCCTGCTGTCCTGTGTTGCTGTGTTGCGGTGTAACAGAGGTGCCGCACCGACGGGACGCCTGCTGTCCTGTGTTGCCGTGTTGCGGTGTAACAGAGGTGCCGCACCGACGGGACGCCTGCTGTCCTGTGTTGCTGTGTTGCGGTGTAACAGAGGTGCCGCACCGACGGGACGCCTGCTGTCCTGTGTTGCTGTGTTGCGGTGTAACAGAGGTGCCGCACCGACGGGACGCCTGCTGTCCTGTGTTGCTGTGTTGCGGTGTAACAGAGGTGCCGCACCGACGGGACGCCTGCTGTCCTGTGTTGCTGTGTTGCGGTGTAACAGAGGTGCCGCACCGACGGGACGCCTGCTGTCCTGTGTTGCTGTGTTGCGGTGTAACAGAGGTGCCGCACCGACGGGACGCCTGCTGTCCTGTGTTGCTGTGTTGCGGTGTACCAGAGGTGCCGCACCGACGGGACGCCTGCTGTCCTGTGTTGCTGTGTTGCGGTGTAACAGAGGTGCCGCACCGACGGGACGCCTGCTGTCCTGTGTTGCTGTGTTGCGGTGTACCAGAGGTGCCGCACCGACGGGACGCCTGCTGTCCTGTGTTGCTGTGTTGCGGTGTAACAGAGGTGCCGCACCGACGGGACGCCTGCTGTCCTGTGTTGCTGTGTTGCGGTGTAACAGAGGTGCCGCACCGACGGGACGCCTGCTGTCCTGTGTTGCTGTGTTGCGGTGTAACAGAGGTGCCGCACCGACGGGACGCCTGCTGTCCTGTGTTGCTGTGTTGCGGTGTAACAGAGGTGCCGCACCGACGGGACGCCTGCTGTCCTGTGTTGCTGTGTTGCGGTGTAACAGAGGTGCCGCACCGACGAGACGCCTGCTGTCCTGTGTTGCTGTGTTGCGGTGTAACAGAGGTGCCGCACCGACGGGACGCCTGCTGTCCTGTGTTGCTGTGTTGCGGTGTAACAGAGGTGCCGCACCGACGGGACGCCTGCTGTCCTGTGTTGCTGTGTTGCGGTGTAACAGAGGTGCCGCACCGACGGGACGCCTGCTGTCCTGTGTTGCTGTGTTGCGGTGTAACAGAGGTGCCGCACCGACGGGACGCCTGCTGTCCTGTGTTGCCGTGTTGCGGTGTAACAGAGGTGCCGCACCGACGGGACGCCTGCTGTCCTGTGTTGCCGTGTTGCGGTGTAACAGAGGTGCCGCACCGACGGGACGCCTGCTGTCCTGTGTTGCTGTGTTGCGGTGTAACAGAGGTGCCGCACCGACGGACGCCTGCTGTCCTGTGTTGCTGTGTTGCGGTGTAACAGAGGTGCCGCACCGACGGGACGCCTGCTGTCCTGTGTTGCTGTGTTGCGGTGTAACAGAGGTGCCGCACCGACGGGACGCCTGCTGTCCTGTGTTGCTGTGTTGCGGTGTAACAGAGGTGCCGCACCGACGGGACGCCTGCTGTCCTGTGTTGCTGTGTTGCGGTGTAACAGAGGTGCCGCACCGACGGGACGCCTGCTGTCCTGTGTTGCTGTGTTGCGGTGTAACAGAGGTGCCGCACCGACGGGACGCCTGCTGTCCCATGTTGCTGTGTTGCGGTGTAACAGAGGTGCCGCACCGACGGACGCCTGCTGTCCTGTGTTGCTGTGTTGCGGTGTAACAGAGGTGCCGCACCGACGGGACGCCTGCTGTCCTGTGTTGCTGTGTTGCGGTGTAACAGAGGTGCCGCACCGACGGGACGCCTGCTGTCCTGTGTTGCTGTGTTGCGGTGTAACAGAGGTGCCGCACCGACGGGACGCCTGCTGTCCTGTGTTGCTGTGTTGCGGTGTAACAGAGGTGCCGCACCGACGGGACGCCTGCTGTCCTGTGTTGCTGTGTTGCGGTGTAACAGAGGTGCCGCACCGACGGGACGCCTGCTGTCCTGTGTTGCTGTGTTGCGGTGTACCAGAGGTGCCGCACCGACGGGACGCCTGCTGTCCTGTGTTGCTGTGTTGCGGTGTAACAGAGGTGCCGCACCGACGGACGCCTGCTGTCCTGTGTTGCTGTGTTGCGGTGTAACAGAGGTGCCGCACCGACGGGACGCCTGCTGTCCTGTGTTGCTGTGTTGCGGTGTAACAGAGGTGCCGCACCGACGGGACGCCTGCTGTCCTGTGTTGCTGTGTTGCGGTGTAACAGAGGTGCCGCACCGACGGGACGCCTGCTGTCCTGTGTTGCTGTGTTGCGGTGTAACAGAGGTGCCGCACCGACGGGACGCCTGCTGTCCTGTGTTGCTGTGTTGCGGTGTAACAGAGGTGCCGCACCGACGGGACGCCTGCTGTCCTGTGTTGCTGTGTTGCGGTGTAACAGAGGTGCCGCACCGACGGGACGCCTGCTGTCCTGTGTTGCTGTGTTGCGGTGTAACAGAGGTGCCGCACCGACGGGACGCCTGCTGTCCTGTGTTGCTGTGTTGCGGTGTAACAGAGGTGCCGCACCGACGGGACGCCTGCTGTCCTGTGTTGCTGTGTTGCGGTGTAACAGAGGTGCCGCACCGACGGGACGCCTGCTGTCCTGTGTTGCTGTGTTGCGGTGTAACAGAGGTGCCGCACCGACGGGACGCCTGCTGTCCTGTGTTGCTGTGTTGCGGTGTAACAGAGGTGCCGCACCGACGGGACGCCTGCTGTCCTGTGTTGCTGTGTTGCGGTGTAACAGAGGTGCCGCACCGACGGGACGCCTGCTGTCCTGTGTTGCTGTGTTGCGGTGTAACAGAGGTGCCGCACCGACGGGACGCCTGCTGTCCTGTGTTGCTGTGTTGCGGTGTAACAGAGGTGCCGCACCGACGGGACGCCTGCTGTCCTGTGTTGCTGTGTTGCGGTGTAACAGAGGTGCCGACCGACGGGACGCCTGCTGTCCTGTGTTGCCGTGTTGCGGTGTAACAGAGGTGCCGCACCGACGGGACGCCTGCTGTCCTGTGTTGCTGTGTTGCGGTGTACCAGAGGTGCCGCACCGACGGGACGCCTGCTGTCCTGTGTTGCTGTGTTGCGGTGTAACAGAGGTGCCGCACCGACGGGACGCCTGCTGTCCTGTGTTGCTGTGTTGCGGTGTAACAGAGGTGCCGCACCGACGGGACGCCTGCTGTCCTGTGTTGCTGTGTTGCGTGTAACAGAGGTGCCGCACCGACGGGACGCCTGCTGTCCTGTGTTGCTGTGTTGCGGTGTAACAGAGGTGCCGCACCGACGGGACGCCTGCTGTCCTGTGTTGCTGTGTTGCGGTGTAACAGAGGTGCCGCACCGACGGGACGCCTGCTGTCCTGTGTTGCTGTGTTGCGGTGTAACAGAGGTGCCGCACCGACGGGACGCCTGCTGTCCTGTGTTGCTGTGTTGCGGTGTAACAGAGGTGCCGCACCGACGGGACGCCTGCTGTCCTGTGTTGCTGTGTTGCGGTGTAACAGAGGTGCCGCACCGACGGGACGCCTGCTGTCCTGTGTTGCTGTGTTGCGGTGTAACAGAGGTGCCGCACCGACGGACGCCTGCTGTCCTGTGTTGCTGTGTTGCGGTGTAACAGAGGTGCCGCACCGACGGGACGCCTGCTGTCCTGTGTTGCGTGTAACAGCCCGGCCCTGCTGTCCTGTGTTGCTGTGTTGCGGTGTAACAGAGGTGCCGCACCGACGGGACGCCTGCTGTCCTGTGTTGCTGTGTTGCGGTGTAACAGAGGTGCCGCACCGACGGGACGCCTGCTGTCCTGTGTTGCTGTGTTGCGGTGTAACAGAGGTGCCGCACCGACGGGACGCCTGCTGTCCTGTGTTGCTGTGTTGCGGTGTAACAGAGGTGCCGCACCGACGGGACGCCTGCTGTCCTGTGTTGCTGTGTTGCGGTGTAACAGAGGTGCCGCACCGACGGGACGCCTGCTGTCCTGTGTTGCCGTGTTGCGGTGTAACAGAGGTGCCGCACCGACGGGACGCCTGCTGTCCTGTGTTGCTGTGTTGCGGTGTAACAGAGGTGCCGCACCGACGGGACGCCTGCTGTCCTGTGTTGCTGTGTTGCGGTGTAACAGAGGTGCCGCACCGACGGGACGCCTGCTGTCCTGTGTTGCTGTGTTGCGGTGTAACAGAGGTGCCGCACCGACGGGACGCCTGCTGTCCTGTGTTGCTGTGTTGCGGTGTAACAGAGGTGCCGCACCGACGGGACGCCTGCTGTCCTGTGTTGCTGTGTTGCGGTGTAACAGAGGTGCCGCACCGACGGGACGCCTGCTGTCCTGTGTTGCTGTGTTGCGGTGTAACAGAGGTGCCGCACCGACGGGACGCCTGCTGTCCTGTGTTGCTGTGTTGCGGTGTAACAGAGGTGCCGCACCGACGGGACGCCTGCTGTCCTGTGTTGCTGTGTTGCGGTGTAACAGAGGTGCCGCACCGACGGACGCCTGCTGTCCTGTGTTGCTGTGTTGCGGTGTACCAGAGGTGCCGCACCGACGGGACGCCTGCTGTCCTGTGTTGCTGTGTTGCGGTGTAACAGAGGTGCCGCACCGACGGGACGCCTGCTGTCCTGTGTTGCTGTGTTGCGGTGTAACAGAGGTGCCGCACCGACGGGACGCCTGCTGTCCTGTGTTGCTGTGTTGCGGTGTAACCAGAGGTGCCGCACCGACGGGACGCCTGCTGTCCTGTGTTGCTGTGTTGCGGTGTACCAGAGGTGCCGCACCGACGGGACGCCTGCTGTCCTGTGTTGCTGTGTTGCGGTGTAACAGAGGTGCCGCACCGACGGGACGCCTGCTGTCCTGTGTTGCTGTGTTGCGTGTAACAGAGGTGCCGCACCGACGGGACGCCTGCTGTCCTGTGTTGCTATGTTGCGGTGTAGCAGAGGTGCCGCACCGACGGGACGCCTGCTGTCCTGTGTTGCTGTGTTGCGGTGTAACAGAGGTGCCGCACCGACGGGACGCCTGCTGTCCTGTGTTGCTGTGTTGCGGTGTAACAGAGGTGCCGCACCGACGGGACGCCTGCTGTCCTGTGTTGCCGTGTTGCGGTGTAACAGAGGTGCCGCACCGACGAGACGCCTGCTGTCCTGTGTTGCTATGTTGCGGTGTAGCAGAGGTGCCGCACCGACGAGACGCCTGCTGTCCTGTGTTGCTGTGTTGCGGTGTAACAGAGGTGCCGCACCGACGAGACGCCTGCTGTCCTGTGTTGCTGTGTTGCGGTGTAACAGAGGTGCCGCACCGACGGGACGCCTGCTGTCCTGTGTTGCCGTGTTGCGGTATAACAGAGGTGCCGCACCGACGGGACGCCTGCTGTCCTGTGTTGCCGTGTTGCGGTGTAACAGAGGTGCCGCACCGACGGGACGCCTGCTGTCCTGTGTTGCTGTGTACAGAGGTGCCGCACCGACGGGACGCCTGCTGTCCTGTGTTGCTATGTTGCGGTGTAACAGAGGTGCCGCACCGACGGGACGCCTGCTGTCCTGTGTTGCTGTGTTGCGGTGTAACAGAGGTGCCGCACCGACGGGACGCCTGCTGTCCTGTGTTGCTGTGTTGCGGTGTAACAGAGGTGCCGCACCGACGGGACGCCTGCTGTCCTGTGTTGCTATGTTGCGGTGTAACAGAGGTGCCGCACCGACGGGACGCCTGCTGTCCTGTGTTGCTGTGTTGCGGTGTAACAGAGGTGCCGCACCGACGGGACGCCTGCTGTCCTGTGTTGCCGTGTTGCGGTGTAACAAAGGTGCCGCACCGACGGGACGCCTGCTGTCCTGTGTTGCCGTGTTGCGGTGTAACAGAGGTGCCGCACCGACGAGACGCCTGCTGTCCTGTGTTGCTATGTTGCGGTGTAGCAGAGGTGCCGCACCGACGAGACGCCTGCTGTCCTGTGTTGCTGTGTTGCGGTGTAACAGAGGTGCCGCACCGACGAGACGCCTGCTGTCCTGTGTTGCTGTGTTGCGGTGTAACAGAGGTGCCGCACCGACGGGACGCCTGCTGTCCTGTGTTGCCGTGTTGCGGTATAACAGAGGTGCCGCACCGACGGGACGCCTGCTGTCCTGTGTTGCCGTGTTGCGGTGTAACAGAGGTGCCGCACCGACGGGACGCCTGCTGTCCTGTGTTGCTGTGTACCAGAGGTGCCGCACCGACGGGACGCCTGCTGTCCTGTGTTGCTATGTTGCGGTGTAACAGAGGTGCCGCACCGACGGGACGCCTGCTGTCCTGTGTTGCTGTGTTGCGGTGTAACAGAGGTGCCGCACCGACGGGACGCCTGCTGTCCTGTGTTGCCGTGTTGCGGTGTACCAGAGGTGCCGCACCGACGGGACGCCTGCTGTCCTGTGTTGCTATGTTGCGGTGTAACAGAGGTGCCGCACCAACGGGACGCCTGCTGTCCTGTGTTGCTGTGTTGCGGTGTAACAGAGGTGCCGCACCGACGGGACGCCTGCTGTCCTGTGTTGCCGTGTTGCGGTGTACCAGAGGTGCCGCACCGACGGTACGCCTGCTGTCCTGTGTTGCTATGTTGCGGTGTAGCAGAGGTGCCGCACCGACGGGACGCCTGCTGTCCTGTGTTGCTGTGTTGCGGTGTAACAGAGGTGCCGCACCGACGGGACGCCTGCTGTCCTGTGTTGCCGTGTTGCGGTGTAACAAAGGTGCCGCACCGACGGGACGCCTGCTGTCCTGTGTTGCTGTGTTGCGGTGTAACAGAGGTGCCGCACCGACGGGACGCCTGCTGTCCTGTGTTGCCGTGTTGCGGTGTAACAGAGGTGCCGCACCGACGGGACGCCTGCTGTCCTGTGTTGCTGTGTTGCTGTGTAACAGAGGTGCCGCACCGACGGGACGCCTGCTGCCCTGTGTTGCCGTGTTGCGGTGTAACAGAGGTGCCGCACCGACGGGACGCCTGCTGTCCTGTGTTGCTGTGTTGCGGTGTAACAGAGGTGCCGCACCGACGGGACGCCTGCTGTCCTGTGTTGCTGTGTTGCGGTGTAACAGAGGTGCCGCACCGACGGGACGCCTGCTGTCCTGTGTTGCTGTGTTGCGGTGTAGCAGAGGTGCCGCACCGACGGGACGCCTGCTGTCCTGTGTTGCTGTGTTGCGGTGTAACAGAGGTGCCGCACCGACGAGACGCCTGCTGTCCTGTGTTGCTGTGCTGCGGTGTAACAGAGGTGCCGCACCGACGGGACGCCTGCTGTCCTGTGTTGCTGTGTTGCGGTGTACCAGAGGTGCCGCACCGACGGGACGCCTGCTGTCCTGTGCTGCTATGTTGCGGTATAACAGAGGTGCCGCACCGACGGGACGCCTGCTGTCCTGTGTTGCGGTGCGGGTCGCCGCTGCTCGCCTCCCACCATGTCTGGCCTCCACCGGCCTGCGTACGGCTCCCAATGGTGGCCGTCCCGAGCGCGACCCGACCGGCCGCTGCCGGCTAGCGCAAGACCCCTGCTGGCATCATGCTGCATACTGTTCACCTTTGTGATGGTAGCATGTCAAGCAATCCATACCGCTAACGCATAACGCTCATACTGCTATCCGTACTTGGTGTCGAATATTCCTTTTGCGTACATATTTCCGCTTGACAAGGGTCATTTCACTTTATGTTATCACTTTCGTACTTACTGTAGAGTTACACGTAGCTATGTGAGCAAGATTGTTTGTCGTGACCTTTTTCCTCTTTCTCGAATTTGAAGTGCTGTCATTGCAAGTGGTTATTATATAGCTATTACATATGCCGGGAACCAAAGTACGTCGGGAAGCCGAAATGGAACGGATAATTGCGGGCGCTTACGACACAACGCACCTTCCGCCACCCGTATGGCCACCTTCCGCCACCCGTATAGGACGCATTTATCGGACAAAGGTGACGTAACATATAATTAGCTGCCTTAAAAGTGTCTGAATAATCGAGACAAAGGTCACCATAAAGCTTACGGCCTCACTGAGTTCTCTCTAAGCTGCAGTAAAGGTGGCGACGAGAAATGGTAGTGAGAATAAAGTAAGCTCATTGACCGCTATTACTGCGTACTATTTTTATCATGAGCGTCATCACCCCTTGGATCACTGGGTCTAGATACCACTTGGCATTTGTTTAGTGGGGTTTGATCCAACCCGAACAACTGGTAGCTCTGGAAAATCCGACATCTTCTGAGATGTTCCTGTCTGTGTACCATTATCTAACGACATCTGAATCGGGATCATGAATTCGCCCACTGTCCCGCGACAGGTTCGCCGGGCGGATCTCCGTCGCGGTCCATGCCACCATGGCCTGCAGCGTTCCCGGCCAGTGGACCCAACTGCCTGTCTAACCTCCCCTTAATGATGTGCTACCTTTGAAAGAGTTGCGCAGCTATTGCATCGTAATTTGTACCACAAAACAATACACATTTTTCTTTCCTCAGTATTGTTGCTAGAATGGTCATCTTCATTGCGGTAATGGCTGCCACCTGCTGAATAAAATTCCTTTTCTATAACAATAGCCAGCAACAGCCATTGGTGTGGTAGGGACGTCAGGCCGTAAACATCTAAAAACGTCGATGGGACCGACGTAGCCACTTTATGACCGCGAAAAAAGTGTTGTTTTGTCTCTACGACGGGGGGATGGGTAGGTGCATCGGCTGCTTGTGTCTGGATTATACAGGAACATTGGAACATAGGAAGAGCACAGGCCAAATATAAGAGCAGTTTAACTAAAAATGTTTGACCAACAAAATAAAAACAAAACTACTATTGAGACTGCAGAACCCAAGTTACCGAAACCAGAGTTTCTTACTCTAAGTGGGTGTGGGTGAGGGCGATGATAGGAACAGAGGAGAGTCACAGATTTACCCATCCAGCTTAAAACTCGTTCCTGCTCACATGAGGTACACTTGAAAACTGAAGGTGGTGACGCCATTGCTTAACCCGCGCCGTCTCTCCGGTCAGATCCTCACACCCCGTCTGGGGGGATAGTAACCCCCTCTAAAATTCAAACTAAGCGTCGCACGAATACGAAAGAGGTGTCATCGGAAAGTGCTCGACGAGTAGGGTGCGGTTCCACCCCAAAAAACAATTTCCGTCCAAAAGTGACGTTACCATGAGGGCTAGATTTTCACGACTTTTCACGACTTGCATTATGTTTTTGGCTCTGTGGAGTTCATTTTGGGGATATATGAAGAAAAAATTTATTTCGAATGAGAAGAGGACAGCGAAATCGACCAGGGCCATACATTTTGTTGACCCCCAAAAATACAATTGATTTCTTAAAAATTTTGCGTTTCCAAGTTTTCTTTAATTTTCCTTTTCCAATGGGTAGGGCAGACCGCGAAACGTGGTTGGAAGTCAACTTGCCCCAATAAAGAATGTTTACTTTAGCCAGAATCTTCTATTTGAACTGCAAGTGGCAAATATGCAAAATTTATTTGTAGTTAAAAACGAAAGGAAGATAAAAAAAATTCCACTTGTACGTTTTGTTGCATCCCTGAAGATAAGCAAACGCTGACAGTTTCATTAAAATATCTGTATTAGTTAAAGCGTGACCACTGGTTGAACATTTATGGACGCGACCTCACTTGACCTTAACTAACTCGTTGACCCTAAATTACCTGACTTAAAAACTTTAAAACAGCATGCCAAATTGATATTGGAAAAGGTATGCAAAATTTGGGCGCGCTGCCGCGCGCCGTTCGTCCACTATCCTCGAACCACCTGGTTGAAGACCTCCCCCCCCCCCCAAACGTGACGGGTTAATAGCTTCACGCGGAAAATCACTAGCACTGAAAGAATGGGACTAGATGCATATTTCCATTAGCTTTGCTCTGTTCTTCACGCTCGTTCGCTTTTTGCACTCGCGGCATTTCGTTCTTGTGTGGATCCAACGATATAAAAGAATCCAATTGCAAAAGTTGTCAGTAAGCGGACACACAAATATTAAATGATCCATTCTTTCTACTACGTTTTGATGGCAGCCCCACACAACGAAGCCTCAGTTGACCATACCATCTTCCAATCAGTGCCGCTAATTTTGGGGTTCAAGGGCGTTTCAGCCTTCCACAGAGCTGTCATTTCTCCGCTCGAAGTGCTGAGCTTCCATCACTGTCTGCTATCTGTTCAACTAAGCCGACCCCGACGATGACTTCACCAGTCAGCTACAGAGCCTGTCAATCATCAAGCCGAGCTATTTCGAGCCTGGCTCAGCTAGATGGCTGGCTATTTCCAATCTGGACGTGTCATGCATGATGTTCGACGAACATCCAAGTCCACGACTCACAAACGTTGTCGAGAGATTACGCTTGGCGAACATCCAAACGGCGTCCAGAGACGGCAATGCCCAACCCACAAGCTGCGCCCGGAGATAGTACTACCCAGCTCACGAACGATGCCGGGAGACTGCGCTCCAAGAACACACAAAAGATGCCCAGAGACGGTACCACCCAACCCAGAGACTATACTCCTCTACTCACAAATGGGGTTCAAAGGACAGCACTCCCGCTCCTGCTACTATAGCCAGAGGCAGTGGTATGTGACCTATAAACGGGGAATGCAGACTGAACTCTATGTGCCAATTTCTGAATGTCAGACAAGTAAAAAGAAATTGATTCATGCTCACTTAACATCTAGGGCTAAAAACAAAATTTGAATTTTGGGGTCTGCCTATTTTGCAGTAGCGACACGTTTTCATGTAATAGCTCTGGTGGTCCAACGCAAATTCGCCCTTTCCTGCTTATAATTACGTCAATTGTCACTGCAATTTCCCATGCCCATCCAATTTGTCCCGGTGATTTTCACTCGACACTTTGAATCTGTTCTCGCCAACGGACCTGCTAATGGCGCTCTCGTTACCATTGCTGAGATTCCGGCACTTGACTGCAACACCAACTGGTCGCAGCTAGGAATCGCCCGCATAATCGTCAACAAACAGCTGTTGTCTGCAAATGCTGGAATGTCGACACTTGCCTACACAGCACCAACCGACCTCAGCTGGTAATCGCCCGCGCAGTGGCCAACAAGCAGCCGTCGGCCGTTGACAACTAACGGACCACAATTTGCCGCACAACAGTCGCCAAGCCCTCTGGGTTCGTTCGTTTGTATTTGCATTCGGTTTCTACGCTCGGCATATATTTTGCGAGAGAAACTTCGCAGAACTTGGGAGCTCGATCTTTCAAAAATAATCTATTAAGTTTGATAATCAGTCACCTGTTCGCATTTGACAGACATCGGGTAAATAGTGGCCTCACGGTAGAGTTAACCGCAAAGCTGCTGTTGAACATTGCATAACTGGCGTTGTCAAAAACGTTGGCTTTGCAAAGCAGGCTAAGTAGTGTGGATTTTAGAGAAAATTGATCGTGCTGATCAAAAGCTAAAGATGCACCTATATTCACAGTAGTGACGAAGTGAGAATAACTGGGTAATTAATTAAGGAAATCCTTTAGGTTGACTTTCCAAAGCATAAATCCTCTTGATTATTCTATCGATATCATTACCTTATGTTTTCCATCCCAGTCCCAGTCAGTGGGAAAAAGGCTGCAGTGATATATATATATATATATATATATATATATATATATATATATATATATATATATATATATATATATACGATGTAAGGATTTCATTTCATGTTATACAAGAATATGCTTGGCCAATAACTGAGCAAGCACGTGAATGAAGTGCAACACGCTAGTTGAATCTCAATACCTGTCATTTATTTGCAAATTATTTACACAGTCATGTGGACGAACACGAGCATCACAAGCAACAACAGGAAAGTCACCGTGGGATAGGGCTTGCATGAACGAGCATCACGCTATCTAAAAATTATCTACAATGCAAGAGAGTGTATCAGTGTTTATCTCACCAATAGCCGATCGACATCACATTTCACTGTACATCACTGGGATTTGATTTGAAGCAAGGACGCTTGGGCATGCATTTGATTGTGGGTCTAGGGTTTTCAGCTTTACAACCTATGGTAGTAGAAGAAGGTTGCTACTGGTTAAACATCTAGTCATATGCAGTGAAGTATTCATATGCTTTATTGTCAGCTATATATTTTGTACTTTACGCCCCCGCAAGTCGAAGGCTACCTGCCAAACAGAATATTGCAACATAAATAATTTCTAGAGTTCTCCTGGGTAGTGAATGTCTCAAATATAGATTATCTCAGAAAGAAATGTGGCAACATTTGAGAGAAACACTTCTAGCGCTTGGGGAGACCTCAGGTCATTTGGCTGCATTCCACATGCTCCACAATCGCTGCGATAACATCAGAACAATATATGTTTGCTTTTTAAAATCAAGCGTCCATCAAAATTACGCTCGAGGCTCTTTCTGAATAGCCATGTGAAATTGTCGTTCGGTATTTGCATGCCCCCCAAAATATTCCACCACTCTTATTTTTCACTTCACATAATGTTTTCCGACTGAAAATTTCTGACAAACTTTGAAAGCTTTGAAGCTTTTCCTCAGCGACGCAGCCGCACAAATGCTTAAGAAAACTTGGAATCAAAGAGTCGTTTTCAAGTCCTCTCTCGAGACAGCCCCGCAATGTTCAGGGTGACTAGCTGCATGGAGTAATCGGCCAATGCTACCGCATGTTTCTTTGCAAAGTATGAGTGTAATTCTTAGAGTTGAAGTTCTTCAGATCCGCCTGATGATACTTCCTGAATGTTTTAGCAGAATGCAATCTTGGTCATTTCAGCCCTGGTTGTTACGTTTTAGCCCACCACAAGCTGAGGTTTGAGGAATTTATCACCCGGTCAGTAATTGCCGTATCGTAAGAATTACAAAGCTTGGTATTTTGAAACTTGCTCGGCATATACATGCATTCATTCTGCATCGTTTACTGAAATACTTCCTTTCAAGTCAGTCAGAGTCAGTTATAACTTACTGAAAGAAGTCATGTTGGTTGATTTGTTGTCTAGAAGATGGTTTGGAACCCGGGTGCTGTATTCGGTGTACAGTGTGTTCAAAATCGATATTGGGTGTTGTGTTAACCCCGAACATATTAAAGTGCGTGCGCGAAGCATGCGAAGTTCTCTCGCGGCGTGTGCTGCACAAACGCAGCGGAAAGTCTCTGACAGAAAGGATGGCGACACACCGGGTCGCCCATAGCATTTCAATAGCGCAGCTCAGGCACTACATGGGCACGTCATTCGATAGGTGAAACCAATTGAGGAAAGAGCGCAGGACATTTCAACTGACTAAAATTCATTTACAGTACGCTGATGCCGAAATTGGAAGCAGCTTATTTAATCAGAAGTTGGCCCCCCTTCCCAACATGATGCACTTATTTACACGTACATGGTGCACGGCACTTATTACCAAGTTCAGAACACCATGCCACATCGTCGATATCGACTAAGCTCCCTTCTGAAATGTACGCACGTCGGCCAAAATTATGCACAGTAATGTGTCTCGATTGGATGTTGAAAACAGCTTTGGTCAGTCCACAGCTGGTCTGCCCTAGTGGCACGATGCCAACTCCTGTAAGTGCATTACGAAAGCTTTTGGCTCGCCTCATTGCGCAGATCTGTATAGATGAATCCCTTCTATTACTCGGTTGACATACCACGGTTTGATGGGCGCGAAGTGATTCAGGTTTTTAGTCAAAGCGCCCTTAAGCTCCAATGTCGAACTAATATGCAACAGTCTGAGAGCACCGGAAGATTTGTTAAGTTATGTGATATATTTTTCCTGTCACATGCCATTTTTTGGGTATCGAGACAAACATTGCCGACATAAATGTGCTATATCTTCTAAGTGGCTAACGACTCTATGCTGACCTGGCAAGGCCGTAACCTATGACTTGAAGCATACAAAGCTACGGCTACTATCACGAGCTATGTTTGAAGTACTCCGGCTATTTCAATGCGATATCAGCGAATGAAAGGCTAACGAAAAGAAGGAACATTTTCAAAGCATGGTCACCTGGAGTTCGTTGCATAGTGGCGCCATGTTTCATTCGACACTCAGCTCATGCATTCCCGGTGTTGTGCGATATCGGGATAAGCACTGACGTCTTAGTCATTCAAGTTCAGGAAATAAATCCTGAAATAGCACGGGAAAGTATTTTCCTCCTCCCGCAACCCCTCAGCCCTGAATAACATTACATCCAACATCCCGACAAACAGAGGGCTAATTGAGACAATGTCATGATACACCAACTCATGGATCACGTTTCATTTTAACTGATGAGCGACGTTCAGTTTGACTTCATTCAGACTAGCGAAAATCACATCGCCAATAGTTGGGGTGTTCAACCACTGGCGCAATGATAGGGCTATCGTCTCTTCCATTCATCGACAGTCAATAACACCAATTGCCCAATATAAAAGAAGAATCGTAATTGACAACCAATGGTGGGGAATATCGGACGTTTTTATGGATTTGGCCAGCAATACGCCCGACATTATACATCTAGAATGACATCAGATCGGAATCAAGTATCCATCATCTTCCACCCTTGTCTGATTAGGCCGAAGGATATAGTGCATACATAGATACTCTTAGTCCACATTGCGCGGGGAGGGGCCTCCACGCTTTCTGTCGTATAGTTAGCTGATTTTCAATCGAGGTTCTTTTTGCCAAAATATAAAATTTAAACTAAATTACAGAAGCAACAGTATCCGCCAAATATTAGAAAATAGAAGTACAGCATTTTGACACCTCAATTGGTCTCAGTACAAGATGTAGATATTTATTCTTCATCATGCTGTAAGCACAGATACAAATATCACATTGCAAAGTATTTTACCAGATAAGAATATTAATTTTGTTTCCACTTATGAAGATATATGATTTAAATGTGGTTAACATCAACGAAGCATTGCGAGGTAGGTCGAGTTTGATATAGTCCACAAATATTTCTGATTATTCGCAGAACACCGTGTTTATCTGAACCGCACGTAACAGACTCAAAGTCCCGGATATCAAGACTATTTGCTATCACAATACGCATTGCAACTCTGTCTATAACTGACACATGCATTTAAAACGGAACACTTCATCTGTGCTTAACGTTTCATGACTCCTTGCACTGGAGCAAACGTTTTGCCATCACGGTTGTGTCGTAGTTGGTTATATTACACTGGTAGTCGTATTACAGATGCGCTGGATCAAGGGCAATCAGCAGTCACGCTCCAATATTCTTGTCTTCAGCTCTAGTGGGTGGGACTCGCGCAAGAGGGAACAACTGTTTTCTTCTTGCGATTCATTGCCGACACTGAAAATGTTCATACTGTGAAATCACATCACTTAATACAGACAGCCGGCGTTTACCATAAAGAAGCTACACAGTCTATAAAAAGCAAACCAACTGCAGTAAATGGAACACAATTGGTTTGCAAGTGGTGCTACATCACTCTGCAATAATGATGAGGAGAAATCAAGCCGAGCAATCACGCTCTATCATCACAGATCTATCGTTCACACTTACCACATAACTATCTCTTCATCAAATCGACGTCGTAAACGGCCACCCTCGGCCTTGACACGACCGTCCTTCGTGGTGGCACGGAATCTCAGCCTCACGGGGATCGTCTCTTCCTCACGGGGATCGTCTCTGCCTCACGGGGATCGTCTCTGCCTCACGGGGATCGTCTCTGCCTCACGGGGATCGTCTCTGCCTCACGGGAATCGTCTCTGACTCACGGGGATCGTCTCTTCCTCACTGGGGTCATCTCTGGTTCACGGAGGCCCTCCCTTTCTCACGGGGGTCGTCTCTGCCTTACGGGGTAGTCTCTTCCTCACTGGGTCGTCTCTTTCTTACTGGCGTCGTCTCTTCTCACGGAGGTCGTCTCTGCCTCATGTGGGTTGTGTCTGCCTCATGGGCGACGTCTCCTCCTCATGGAGGTCGTCTCTTCCTCTCGAGAGTTGTCTCCGCCTCACTGGGGTCTTCTCTTCTTCACAGGCGTCGTCTCTTCCTCACGGAGGTCGTCTTTGTCTCACGGGGTCGTCTTTTCCTCACGGAGGTTGTCTCTTCCCCACAGGGGTCGTCTCTGCGTGCCGTAACTGAAATCGAGCTGCACATGTGCTCCATGCCGTCCGTATCGCTGGCACGCGTGACACTGAGGACGGTCGTCGCCGAACACGTGACAAATGAAGACGGAATCGCCCTGCGCTTCAGCGTCCAGCCGGATTTTGCCGGAGAGTCCCACGTGGGCGGTCAGCACGGTTCAGAGCCTTGGTCCACGATTGCCAGGAACAGTGAAGTTAACGGGTCGCTCGGCCACTCAGCGCAGAGCGCCGCCAGCGCTATCGAGCATCGCGGCACGTGGTCGTCGGCGTCAGCGTCACAAACTATACTGCAGACGCACAACTCGCCACGTCGGCCATTCGCCACGTAGGCCGCCGCCACCACATGAATCCATCGCAGCGTGGGTCCGTCGGCGCGAACGCACGCATCCACATGGACCGGCTTCCACGTGGGCCCGCCTCCACGTGGACCCGCCGCCACCTGAACACGCGCGGCGCTGTCGTTTGCACGCCGACGCCGCGATGATTCTCGTCCGGCTGTGCTCAGGTGCGCTGAGCGGCCCAGCGCCGGCTGCGGTGGTGCCGGAGTTAGCAGCGGTAGGCCAGCGTGGCCAGCAGGCCGGACAGCAGCCCGATGACCGGCGCCGACCACGTGCGGCCCGCCCGACCGCCGCCGGTCTGCATAGCCGCCGGGTGATCGTCTGAAACAGAGAGCGCCGCTGGCGTCACGCCCACACCCGGCTACGAGGGTTCGAGACGACGGCCGATATCCGGCCCCCACACGTCACGTCAGCGATGTCGGCGCGAGGAGGTGGTCGTGGTGCGGCGCGCGGCTTGCAGTGCACTTCCGCAGGCGTTGTAGCATTTCCTTAGCATCACATCGCAGGACAGGCATCACGAGCCGTGTTCATCACGGCATACGATGCACACACACATTGTGCTAGCGATGCGGGAAAACGTGCGAAGTTTTTCCTTGCTTCTGACGATGTCATCGAATTTCTGGTCCTTCTAAATTATGCCCGTGGATATCTCCTAGCGTGTGAAGTTGCCATTTATTTGTTCGTTCCCTCCATGAATGCACTTAGAATCTTCTCGTCCATTCGTGACAAGTGCCTTGGACTCGTATGCTACCCCCGGTGATGTCTGCATTTTCTACCGAAGCCCTGCTAGCCATCTTCTATTTGCCATGATATCTCCCATGTACATTGCCATCAATTTCCACCTTCGTTTTGTTGTTTTAGCATTACTGAACAAGACACACGCATTGCAACAAGCCATGCATGGACAGAGCAGTCCCGCTCAAGGCACGCACTGCCTTGAACATTATGGTAATAGTGTGTATCATCAATCACAGATCAAAATGACCATGTATATGTATACGTTGACATAGGTAAATTTTGGGGAATGAGGTGGACAAAAGTTTAAATTTACAACAAGCTGGAGTGATATATCTGTTTGCATCCACGACACCAGCTACCCAGTTTTGGGGTGCATGTTCAATTCTAGCGCTAACTTCCTTTTTGACCATATCGGTAAGAAGGCATATCAGTAGTGCAATTACTTTATCTGTACAGGTACCACATGCATAATCATGCGTAGATTGACACTCCAGTGGTGAACTGTACAATGTGCATGGATTTACACTGCATATCCATAACGGTTGGTGCTACCCGACCGTCGGTGTCGGCCTCAACGATGGAGTGCGGTAGCAGATCATTATGGCGGGAGAGGGGCGCACTAGCCTCCAAAATCATACAAACAACACCCATTCGTATATACCTACATCGAACAATTCGCACAATTGGTCATGTGCAAGTGAGAAGCGGGAGGCCTACTAACGTGACCCGTTAGTAACGATTTCACAAAACCCACAGTGTCGGTACTGCGCAGAGCAGAACAATCATGTGTCTTATGCCTATGGAGCGATACATGCTATTTGGACGAGAGGTAGGTTATTCGATTAAAGCCTCTTCGGCCAGTTCTAACCATTTCGAAACTATGCGGTTTAGGAGAACGGAGAAATGGTGCAGAGGGAAAGGTAGCTACGGTAGAGTGACATGTGGTGCGAATTAGGATGAGAGGTGAAAGTTGCGTTTCGTTTACTCCGATGGCACGGGACGATAATGTTTCAACATCACATACATGTAGTAATGTCTACTCTCCTACCAAATCTCACCACACACCTCTGCCACCACATTTGCAGCATGCTCCACATCCTGAGTATGGACAGGAAGGGTCTTCAGTCGCGGCGCCGGGCCACTTATGCAGCCGACCCCATCCACTGTCAAGTATCGGGCCAGCGGGTTCCGGTGATTCTCTCTCGTTTCCAGCTAAGCATGCCTTCGTAATCATCAGAAGTCGGAACTGGTGTGGACCTCCTAGTCGTCGAGTTTTTATCTATATGCCAGCACACAAGTAGGCAGCATACTGACACGCTTAACCCGTCCCGTCTCTGGGGCTTCAACCGCCTTCCCTCAGGTTTTTCGCGGATACCGGACGAACGGCTCGCGGCAGCGCGCTCAAATTTTGCATATCTTTTCCCACATCAATTTGACATGCTGACTCAAAACTTTTAGGTCAGGTCATCTAGGGTCAACGAGTTAGTCAAGGTCAAGTGAGGTCATCTCCAAAAAAAGTTCAACCAGTCGTCACGCTTTAGCGGATACAAATATTTTAATGAAACTTTTAGCGTTTGCTTATCTTTACGGATGCAATAAAACGTACGAGTGGAATTTTCGTTTTTTTTTCGTTTTGTACTACATCTATATTTTGCATATTTGCCAAATTGTAGTTCAAATACAGGATTCTGGCTAAAGTAAGCATTTTTATAAGGGCAAGTTGAATTCCAACAACGTTTCTCGGTCTGCTCTAGCCATTGGAAAAGGAAAATTTCAGAAAACTTGAAAACTCAAAATTTTGAAATTTCCAAAACATAACATTTTTATTTTTGGGGGGCCAAAAATAATTATAGCTCTGGTTGATTTCGCTGTCCTTTTCTCATTCCAAATAATTTTTTATTCTTCATATATCACCCAAAATGAACTCCCCAGAGTCAAAAACAAAATGTAAGTCGTGAAAAGTCGTGAAAATCTAGCTCCCCTGGTGACGTCACTTTTGGGGGGAATTGTTTTGGAGGGTGCACCTGGACCCTACTCGTCGAGCGCTTTCCGATGACACCACTTTCGTTTTCGTGTGACGCTTAGATTTGATTTTAGAGGGAGGTCTTCAACCGCCGCCCCCCCCCGAGATGGGGTGGGAGGATTTGACCAGAAAGACGGCGCGGGTTAAATACTTCGTCGAGATTCAATTCGTTGGCGTGCAGTTGGGAAACAAACCGATACACTGATTGCTGCTGAGTCAGCTCTCGTAAACAAAGTATGCGAACGCATTTCCTGCGATCACGGATGTGCCATCACATCCCAATACGATCGTAGTTCCGCCATGTTTCGCGCACATCGCCCGAAACCCGCCGAGGTGATCAGTCACGTTTGCAGGTTATGGTGTGTGATATGTTCGAAGCCCGCCTCTGGCACAACCTGGGCATCGCACATTTTGTGACGTCATACGCCAAGTATCAGTCTGAAAGCCATTATGCAGGGCAGCGGCCGTTCGATTCGACACTTCACACTGGCGACGCGCCTTTAGACCACAATAACACTTGACACCAGTCAGTTGCCGGTACTGCATGTCCCAGCTGTCCGGCGGCAACTTCAGTCCGACAACTGCCGGTACTGCATGTCCCAGCTGGCCGGCGGCAACTGCAGTCCGACAACTGCCGGTACTGCATGTCCCAGCTGGCCGGCGGCAACTGCAGTCCGACAACTGGCGGTACTGCATGTCCCAGCTGGCCGGCGGCAACTGCAGTCCGACAACTGCCGGTACTGCATGTCCCAGCTGGCCGGCGGCAACTGCAGTCCGACAACTGCCGGTACTGCATGTCCCAGCTGGCCGGCGGCAACTGCAGTCCGACAACTGGCGGTACTGCATGTCCCAGCTGGCCGGCGGCAACTGCAGTCCGACAACTGCCGGTACTGCATGTCCCAGCTGGCCGGCGGCAGCTGCAGCCGACCAGCTGCCGGTGCTGTGTGTTCCGGCTGGCCGGCGGCAGCTGCAGTCCGACAACTGCCGGTACTGCATGTCCCAGCTGGCCGGCGGCAGCTGCAGCCGACCAGCTGCCGGTGCTGTGTGTTCCGGCTGGCCGGCGGCCGGTGCAGCCGACCGCTCCACCTGCTGCCGCCTGCCGCCTGCTGCCGCCTGCCGCCTGCCGCCTGCCGCCTGCAGCCTGCCGCCTGCCGCCTGCCGCCTGCCGCCTGCCGCCGCGTGCCGCATGCTGCGCTATTTCTGCGCCTGCCGCCGCCTGACTTGTGGCGCGTGACTTGTGCCGCGTGACTTATGTTGCGTAACTTGTGTTGCGTGACTTTTGTTGCATTACTTGTATTGCGTGACTTATGTTGCGTGACTGATGCAGCGTGACTTCTGTCGCGTAACTGGCGCTGCGTGCGACGCCGGCGCGGTGGTCGACAGGAGCGACTACCGTGGTCGGAAGCTGAACTCCAATGGTCCAGCGGAGTGGACCACGTCTTTTGATATGGGCATTGATCGGTGGGTGTCCAGTGTGTGTTCCATTTGTGCCAGTAAAGACTGCATATGCATTATCTCCAGAATTAGTGCGACATTATGACAAAGAAGTTCATTGTATTTGCTTTGCTCGTAACATCCATGCATTTGTTATTAGTGTGCCCTTTTGAACAGAACTTGGCTGTGGATACCACTCTCTGAATATTTGAACTTACTTCGGTTTAATTTATCGCTGTGTAGAATATGAAGACGAATTTTCACCCACTGTGGTCCCGTGCCATGTCTAACCCAATTTTAATTGCGCTTGTTTACAACACCATCAGGTCAGTTAGAGAACACCTGCCTGTAGGAAATGTGCATATTTCCCCGTGTCAGTTAATCCCCAGCCTACGCATAGCACCTTTCAGGAAAAAAAATCGGCAAAATTAGACTTATATTAATGGGTTATTAATATTACTATATTATATTACAATATTTATATAATATACTATATTATATAATATAGTATTACTATTAATATAGGTCCGTATATACCACTAATAGTATAATATATAATATTGACACAAATTGTGCATATAATAAGTGGCGCTATCGCCATAGCGCGTACCATGCCAGCGCCTTCTCGTCTTTCTAACCTAGTAGCTTGTGAGGATCCTCCTCCATTCTTCTCCTTCTACGTTGATCCTGAGATGAGAATGATCATAAAAGCTAGCATGGAAACGAACTTAGGTCGTCATTCATTCAGGTTGCTCCAGAGTTTGACAATAAGTTATTTTAACATATACAGCATCACTCCTTCCACCCATGATGAGGCTGCCTAGCTTAGTTTAGAAATCAGCACAAATATGCTACTACGTTTTGCCCCGGTAACTCAGTTGGTTAGAGCGCTGGCCTGCACTGGTCTCCCCTGCCTTGGCAACACAGGGTTCGAGTCGCTTCACGCGCTCCCACTTAGTCACTAGCTGGGAGTGTCAGTTGGCAGCTGGCCCGATAAGGCCGGGGACGAGCTACTGGACGGCCGTGTCAGTAAATTGACGGCACGTTAAACTTTCGGTCAAAATCCTGCCGCTCAACTGGAATTCATGGTTCGGGTGGTGGGGCTAGGGTTCACACAACAAGCTCAGCTTAGCGATAGCATCCTGGCTCATAAAGCCACCCCAGCAATAATTCGGAATATATTTCCTTTAAAAAAAAATATCTGAAGCAAAATTGAATGCCCAAGTACATTTGAGTCCCTACAGACTAGAAAATAAGGTCATGACCCGATCATACAATACGTGAGTCGTCATGGACGGCCGGGGGCATTTTTGTAAGACCAAAACTATCTGACAAAAGACTAACTGACATACACATTGATAAAACTGGGTTAACATAGTGGCAGTAAAAACAATTAGTTACCATATAATTGTTTGATGTGTCACGCAGCACAGCACAGCACGCAGTTTTGCTGTGCTTATCGCCCACCAAAACTCCCATCTGAAGGCAACTTGGCAACTGATAAACGTATTGGTAGCATCGAGCTGGGCATGGCCACCCATTAGCTACCTTTTCTCTGGAAGACCGAATGTATCGCTTTAGGTTGGTTCCATAGAGACATAATTATCCAAGTCGATTAAAGCTCGCAGGAAACCATTGAACCATTATGATAAATCCAGCTTATTCATTAGCCGACAAGGTAAGCTATTTAATCTGCTATTTTAGGAACTTGGTAGCCACCTGCAATTGCATGGTGAGCTGGATGGACTGTTAAGGTGTCAGTGTAGGGGGGGCCGGATCCACGACTCAGACGCCCTCGTCATGTGCGGGGCGGGCCGGATCCACGGCTCAGACGCCCACGTCATGTGCGGGTCGGGCCGGATCCACGGCTCAGACGCCCACGTCATGTGCGGGGCGGGCCGGATCCACGGCTCAGACGCCCACGTCATGTGTAGGGCCGGCCGGATCCACGGCTCAGACGCCCACGTCATGTGCGGGGCGGGCCGGATCCACGGCTCAGACGCCCACGCTGTGTGTATGGCCGGCTGGACGGTCGGCGGCTTGCTGCGTTTATCGCCACTGCTGGTGTGCACTGTGGGGTTTTGCCGCTTTGGTTTGGGTAGCGCCGGGTGCGCACTTCGGTGCGTGTCATGGCCACGGTGATTGCCATTTACGAGTGACCTTCCTTGTCCGTGCGGCGGTGTCCGGCGGCGGTCGTTCGGTGTCCGGAATGTGTGAAACGAGTGGTGTAGTAAATGCACAAAACATATATTTCCGCTAATGTGTATGCTCTCTCCAAAAGACCTCAATCACTTAGATTTAAGGCCTGAGTGACCCATTGTGCCCATCGTGACCTTACTTGATTGCGCGTCATGAATAATTTCAAAATGCATATAAATATTAGTATCAGTGTCGATGGGGGTCCAGATTGAAAGCTCTCCAGACTGGTAGCTTTGCCATTGTCTTCGCTGTTCGCTCGAATGGCATGACGGCGGCTGTTTCGGATGCAGAGTGCTTCTCTGGGACCCGCTGTCTCTGTCGGTCGCCTGTGCTCGTGGCAACATATGGATTGCAATTTATTGTATGCTGTATGCACTACATGTGCAATATTTTGCTGCTTCTGTGCTATTTTTTAGATATCTGTAGATATCCTAAGAAGCATCCATTCCTGATGTGTTTCCATCAAATATGTCCTATATCTCCTATATGGTAAAGCATGTACATATCACCATTTCTCAAATACGTACGTACCTGGAATATAAGCAAAATAATATTTACAGTACCAATCAGGAAAAAGAAAGTGTTCTATCACACATGCAGCCAGAGATACACAGGGAAAATTGATTCCAAATTAATTACATACTACACCGGTGTCTTATCTGCTAACTCAGCCGATTACCATAGCTAGGGAACCGTGGTGGCCTTCAAGGATAGCTATTCCTTGAACCGGGACTTTGGTCACTGATCTCCATTGGTGACAATCTTCATTGCAAACTCCCACATGGGTTTTGTAAGTGATTTCGCAGAAATATTCACCTTGTTTCCTCTCAGCGAACTGAATCTCGTAATTTGTTAATAGCTAGGTATACAGCAAGCCACATACACGTGGCATCCAAAGGAGTAGTATTCAGCCCAGTTCCTTGTAAAAGAATATTCCAAGACTATAGTAAGTTTGTCATAATGCGCAATGAGTCCCAATTGCATGAGTGCATCATTCATTTCAGAAATCAAGTCCAACTAGGTTTCCAAAATATTTCCTTTCAATCCAGTTGTTACGCCTGAAAAGGAACAGTACAGTGGTATGGACGACTAAAAATATGAATGTTTAACATAGAATTTAAGGTATATTGCGAAAGGTTAGTAATAAAGCATTATGACGCGTGTGTTCAGGGAACTACATTTTCTATAAACGAGTTACACCAAACGAGTCTGCCACTGATACAATTGCTCTGATGACGCACACTAGACAATCACGGTGCCCCGTGTAGCGCACAAATTGGTGTATGCTCTCCGTGCACTCGAATGGCATTGCAACAGTGCTAAGAAATTCCTTGTGCTATTATGTTGCTTAGTCTGTCATGCCTCTTTGGAGCCAGCTGCCTCCAGCTGTTTCGGGCTGCAGCTCCCTGTCGGCGTTTAATTAAATTGTGATGTGGTGTGTAAAGATGCGTCTTGTGATCAATAATTGCAGAGGTAATTCTATTTGCGACGTATTGAAACTCGTTGTCGTCTAATCATTATTTTATTCATCATTTATGGTTGGGATGCATGAACCTTTATGACGTTGGTCTCCGAAAAGCTACTTGGTGGATGAAAGCTTGAACGCAAGCACAGGCCATTGTAAATATAAATAAAATGCATGGCCAGTGTAGCGCCGTGACACCTAAGGTGATCCCGTGACCCAAAGTGCACACTTCTGCCGCAAGAGCGCAGCGCTGATGTACTTGTTTCCGGATAGACCAAAATGCAGTTTGTTGCCACACTGACCGACCACCGGGCCTTGACGCCTCACTTCGACGGTGTCCATGAAAGCCATTTTCAGCCATGAAATGCTGCAAGCGCTGTCATTAGTGGCGCTAGTTTGGACGTCATGTGCGTCACTTTATGGAGTTGGTTCGGTGCGGGAGGCAAATGACCTACTTTTTTCATGGCCAAAACTGCCCAGAAAATCATGCGTATCTTGTGCACGCCACAGGCCCAATCGCAAAGCTTCAGTCTGATTGGGGGAGGGGAAATTGATGAATGAGGGCACGAAACCCATAATGTAGGGGCCCCTAACATACGCAGTGACATTACTGATGGTTGTGAACTGTATGACATTATAATGGTACAAATTTGAGCATGCGTGAAATCCATGCATGAAATATATGCAACGATATATGTAACGACATGCTACAAGCAAGGCAGAAGCAGAACAATTTTTAGACACCATTATCTACATTTTTAGACACCATTATTTAGATGAGATGAAGATAATGTTGATGGTGGTGATAACTTTTTGTTGTGTGCTCCTAACAATAAAATGCTTTCAACAATCTAAGCATTCAGCTAAATGCGACATGATATCACTTGGAGCTGTTGTGGATAGCTTTTAGAAAAACGTATGATTGCATGCATTGGGGATGTACAGTCATTGAAGCCATACGATCCATGCGACATTGCCGGTATCACTTGTTGTTACAGACAACAACGCGAATGCATAACTCCATTGATCCTTCAGCCAAATGCAATAATATCAATTTCGTGTCTAGAAAAAGGCCCAGCCTTGGCTGAGATAACTGTTGCAACCATCCACAAGGTTTTTCGTATGAGCATATGCAAGCTTGGATTGCACGAGATAATGTAATTGACCGCACCATTGGAGGTGAAGGTCAGTAGACATTAATCCTTGGCAAAGATGGGTTGAATTTAGGTCATCTGCGTAAATGAATGCGCTTTAGGGTGTACTCTCGATGGATCCTATTGCAATGAAAGGATATAACCTCCGAGTGTGCGTGTGGGAAGAGGGTTGGGAACATTTCTTTTCATATGTGCACAAAAACTAGTATTTGTTAAACCACCATATATTTCGATGGAAGTGCACATAACTCACCTACCTCTGGTAAAATGTTGTCCCTAAGTCTTTGATAGTTGTCCCTATATATATATATATATATATATATATATATATATATATATATATATATATATATATATATATATATATATATATATATATATATATATATATATATATATATATATATATATATATGCATGGTTCGCTCGTTTCTTGTATGCAAAGCTGGTATGCAAAAGTTATGGGTAGATCTTACAGTATGCCATAAGTTCCAAATTCTTCTTACGTTTTCCGGTTCCAAAATCCCTGAAATTGTCGACTGGCCGCTAGCTGGCCACCATTTGTGTATCCCAGTGAGCAACTAGATTCGCACCTGTAAGCAGAGCGCAGGTTTACCAAAGCTGGGTAACAACGGTCGGCATGTTGACTTGCGCCAAGATGAGTCGTCATGAAAATTATTGGAACTAATCGACACTTGGGGGCTTTAGTGAACATCGAATATGAAAATAAAACACTAGATGCCGTAGGGTAGGGTCCAGTAGCATCGTGAACATTTCCTGTGGCAGCCATAGCAGTTCTGGAGGCGGGCCGAAGGGCAGACACCAGCTTATTTATAGCGGAGTGTCAACACCAGATTCACCAGCCACACAGGATGGGCTGTCGTAAGGGATTTACTTGAGGCTCAAGGAAGTATTGGATCAGTAGGTAAGCTATTAAAGCACCATAGGCTCTGAAAGCCTAAATAAACGTCGATCCCACTATGCTCTTGGACCTGCAGACATTTTAAGGATTCATTCTCAAATCGAATGTGGCCGTAGTGTAATTTTATCTTCGGGCCTTGTTCCAAACTCCTCCATTTTTATTTTGAACTGGCATGGATAAATTGAATTGCAGTTCGATCGGCTCGCCTGGCGATGATTATCACAGCTGTTGGAGGGCTCTGGGGCAGGATAATCTTGCCGATCGATGACTTCCGGCACAGGAAAGCCACATCGATCCGGAAGCACGCCGAATCCATCAATGTCAGATAAGATAGCACTGATCGTACTTGAAGGTGTTCTCGGGACTGTGATACAATATTCAGCCACTCGAATCTCATATGCGTTCTCCGACTAGAACGAGCCGGGCAATCTGTCACCTTAGACATCGTAAACATTTCTTATCACCGATTTCACCCGGAAGATCGAGCATTTAATGATGTGCGATCAACCGAATGGCGGTATTCGCTTCACTTCAATGTCGCATTCATCGATGACTTGAATTTAATCGTAATATTGTGTTCCTGCTAGGCTGGATAGGTGCTCCAGGTGTGACGTATGTATCACAGCAGCCAGTCTCATTTGCCGCTGCTTCGGCGGCCTTCTCACGCCGTGGAGAAACTGCACCCTCTTCCAGTCGTGCGGTTGACATTAAATTTGACGCAAAGTATGACGCGTGGGTGATCATGAAGCGGCGAAAGTTCAAGCCAGACCTGTCAGGGACATCGGGGCAGGAGAGAGTAGGACGCAGCTGGCCCCTCTGAACTTCTTAGCTGGGGACTTTTGAAGAGTTGACAGTGGGCATGTAATCCGTGGAAAACCCTGGGCCGATGTACGTGCACATTAATCGCCTTGATTTGAGTTCAATTTCGCACTGAACCAGTCTTAGCGCTTAACACTGATATTGGGCACCATATTTTAGCCTTGATGGCTTACCTAAGCTAAAATGTATTTCTGGAAGTAAAACAGCAAAACCCCTCATCCAGACAAGATAGCTTGCTTTTAGCACGGTACATGCGGTGCCTATGTACACAAATTGAGAGTATCAGAAATCGCATTATTTTCCAATATGGCACAAAATGACCAAGTGGTCGTTGGGCCCCAGAGTTCAAACCATTAATCAAATCAATCTTTTAACTCAAATTATTAATCAATCAAAGAATAACATCATCACGATACCATGATGCGTATACTCTTGCGTTTTCCTATAATTCCCACATTCTAACATCTGCGACTCTCTTCAGTCCTGTAAGTCCATCTCATGAACCTGGACCCTATCACTGTCCCTGTCCACCTCCTCCCTCTCCTGCCTCTTTCTCTATCCGCCCTAGTCCACTTTCTCCCTGCCCTCTCTCTCTCTCTCTCTCTCTCTCTCTCTCTCTTTCTCTTTCCCTCCAACTCTCTTTCCATCTTTTTTCTCTATCTCTCTCCCTTTTTCCTCTCTTTTTCTGTCGCTGTCTCTGTGATCCGGACGAAGGTGTACAGTGAATAAAAAGGAAATCAACAAGTTGCTAAAGCTTGCCACAATAAAAAGTATCCGCGTTACATGACAAAGAGCATTCGTAACAGTGGTGGACAGGCTCCACTGCGGATCCGCTCCGCTCACACAGCGACACTCGTAATACTTCTGCCGTGTCATACCCAGCGTGAATCGATGACTCAGCGGGTCTCAGGGCTTGAGCAGTTTGCAAGGGAAATGTAAACTACACAGATTCGGAGGAACGTCACGTATTTTTGCTGTGCTGACGCAAGAATGTCCTCTATATGGAACATGCGGGCGGAAAGCACCTCTGTATGTCTTACAGCCAAGCTTATTAGCCAAGGTCAGCTGAGCGCCTACTCATCAGGTCTCCAGATGCACCCATGGGTGCACTTCATGAAATTGGTTGGGGGGTCAAATGATCTCGACCATATGCCCAATGGCTAAGGCCTAGCCGGTTTGGGAGGAACAAATCGATGATTGAGAGGGTCAAATCGGTGATTGGTTGCACCAGTGGTCCCCTCAGCATATACAAGGCGACGTCTCTGGAAGCTCGAGAGGACTCTGTTTGAATCGTTAAGTAAAACTATGGATATTAATATTTTTAAAAAAACTAAGATATTCCATTTGCAAAGTATGAAGATAAAATCAAGACAATTCATTTCACATGCAGCTTCACATAATCACTGCCTGGAATCAAAAGAAATCCTCGAAACCCTTACAAACAAACCAGATCGAGTCCGAATTGGTCTCGTTTATTAGACACATTTCGTTCGCTCGCTTCGCCGGCTCATTCACTCCGTATGAATTAATCTATCCTTCCCGCTGCAACGAAAAAACCGACTGTTCATCACTCGATTCCATCCATTACAATCTACCAGGATGCTGGCGACGTCTATTATTATTTGCTAAGAACGTTCCCAGTGCTAAATGGCATCGCGCCGAGACTCTTCATCCTTCATCCAAAGGTACACCATTCAATCCAATTGCGTAGCACTGGGGTGGCATTGGGGTAGCACTGAGTAATGCACGGGAGAGGGACAACTGGGGGCATGTGCATTGAAAGTCTCTGACCGGGAAAAGATCCTTCCCCCTCCAGAAAGACCCGAACTTACCATCCCTCGCCTCAAAGAAGTTGTCAGCCAACGCACCCCTCTTAGAAGTTTGAGTGCAAGGAGAAAAAGGCATCCCTCTGAGATGAAAAGGCATCTCCATGGGAAGTTGAGAGCACGATCTGCCACTTCCTCCGAACGGATTTCCTTGCCCGAAGGGTGACACACCTCCGAGGAAGTAGCGCCGCTCCATATGCGTCACCCATCCCCATGGAATTGCTTAGATTCCCCACTCAAAGGTAGGCTCATACGCGATTTGTTTCTGAAGAACAACTGGAACACACAGAATCAACGGTGTGTACTTACTCCTGCATCAACTTCAGATATAAAACTTATGTTACTTGACAATCAAGGCTTTGTTGGTCTTCTATCGCGGGGAAATTCATGTTTGCGTGTTGTTGGGCATTTTTTTATAATGTCGACCCATGTTTCGTATGCAGTAGCCTATCCTATTTGGCTACACGCACTGTTACAGGCTCGATTGCTATTGGGCTGTCCTATCGCCAAATATTCAAAAGTTTGGACAGCCAGCTTAGGAATGCCTCAGGATTCCAATATACATATCATTTCTTTTCATACCTACAGTTCACTATAACTATTTGCAGTGGTTTCCGCATGCGATAGGATGAGCGATAAACGATAAACGATAATTATCGCTGTTAAGTAAATCGGTTATCGTTATCGTTTATCGCTAAATTTTCAAAATTATCGCTCATCCACTTATCGCAAGTTCCAAAAATTATGAACGATAAACGATAAAATGTAAAACGGGATGATGGAAAAATGGAAGACGATCGACAGTGTATGCCGCGCGACAGTGTGTGTGCGCAACCTGTTGCCATCTGCTAAGTGTACAGATCTGTCAGACGGCCGACGGGTGGTATAAATTTGCGCGGCGGGCCGGGCAGAGGTCAGTCACAGGGGGGTCCACTCCCGCATATCTGGCAACTATCCAAATCTTCAGGTTAAAATAAGCCTATTTTCAAAGTTAATCGTCATTGAGATAATTGGATTATTTCATTATCATTTGAAAATAGCATTCTGTACTCAGTGTAAAGAACTTGAAATAACATGTAGTTATTGATTGATGCTTATTTTCAAAAAACCTTTAAGAACTGGCATTGTTCTACACTCCCGCATATCTGGCAACTATGCATATCTTCAAGTTAATATTAGCCTATCTTCAAAATTAATCATAATTGAGATAATTTTATTATTTCATTATCGTTTGAAAATAAAATTGTTTACTCAGTATAAAGAATTTGAAATAAGATTTTGTAGTTATTGATTGAGGCTTATTTACATAAAACCTTTAAGAACTGGTAGGGACGATGGACATACGAGGGTTTGTCAAAAGCATATTCCTCGCGCCGCAAAACAGACGACGTTACGCATGACGTACGAGGGTTTATCGAAAGTGGTTGCGTCGAAAATATAATTACTTCTGCCGGTATGTCGGTACTTACGGAGTGACATAATATATGTACTTCCACTGTGCTAAGCGTTGTCTTGGACATTGGCGAATATTGGGATATACAATAAGTAGGTACCTATTGAAGACAATGTGTTAAAGTAGCCTATAATTGGTCTGTAGCTGGGCCAGATGTCTCAAGCACCGAACCATCATCCAACAAAGCGGCGGACTGAATGCGTCCACGGCGCTGAGTGTACAAGCGGCCGCTGAGTGTACTGCGCTTATCGTTTTATCGTTTATCGTTTCGTTAGCGCTGTTAAAAAAAACAATTATCGTTATCGTTTTATCGCTATCGCTGTTAATTTTGTGAAATTTTTTTATCGTTTATCGTTTATCGTTATCGCAAACCTTTCTTATCGTTTTATCGTTATCGCAGGTCCGAAAATTAGTTATCGCGGAAAGCACTGACTATTTGCATCTTTTTATTTGTCTTTTTTGCAGATAGGCCACCACCAGTTATTAGTAGAAGTAGCCCTAGGAGCACCTCAGCTAGGTAGCAAGCTAGTAACGCCAAGGAACTCCTGGTGCCACAAAGTGAAAAGTGTTATGAGGGGAAAAGTGTACATTTATGTGCACTATCACACAAATCTGTGTGACAGTGTCCCAGCATGTCCACACACATGAAACATTTACACCTAAACTTACTTCACATACATAAACACATGCACTCACACATATATACAAATATGAATACATACACATATACTAGCATGTACATACATAAGTATACACTGATACGTATCCATGCACATCCATGCATAAACATGCACACAGTAGCACACAGCTGGAATCCCATGCATAGGTACAAATGCATCATCGCATATGCATTTACTTGTTTATCCATCTTTACTCATACATACATGTAATATCAACTTACATATAGTTTCTCCTTTTTATAATGCGAAATTGTTAATTTTACCAACCATTTAGTTTGTGATGTATAAGTCAATAAAATATGCTCTGATAACTATTTTTATATCTTCTTTCTTAATAGGTACATGATTACAGGAAGGAAATTTTGTACCAATGATGGTATTCCAAGTTCTTGGTGCTATAAATGGTATGGAATGAAGTCTATAGGTTTTTGATGAAAATGTACATGGAAATGATGAACATGCCTTAAGTTACTTGAGGATGAGTATTTGAACATATTCATTATAGTGATTGGTAATGTTTGATTGAAGAATCTGTGAGGTAGTAGTATGTTCTGTTCCTGTACAATATGAGGGAACTTCAATATGTTATATTTGACAAATAATTCATTTGTAGGGTATGAATAGTGCTGATTATCTATGATTCGTAATGCCCTTTTTTGTATTTTAACAATTTTGTGTAATCGTATTGGAAAATTGTTTCCACATATTAATGCACAATAATTGAAATATGGAGGAATCAAAGTATTATACAGATATTTCAATTCACGACTTGTAATAAAGAATTTTGCTCTTCCCATTATTCCTAGATTTCTGTTAGATTTTGCAGCAACGTATGCTATGTGAAATTTCCATGTTAATTTGTCTTCAACTATTACTCCAAGATATGTGATTTGCTGTTTCCTATGAACTATTTGAGAAACTATTGCAATGTTTAAATCAGTATAAGGCATACTGGAATAAATTTGGTAGTTTGTTTTATTGACATTCAGTGATAATCTATTGGCCTGAAACCATTCAGTCATTCCTGATACATTGGCATTGACTTTAATTTGTAATTCCTCAATATTCGTAGCTTTTATCATGACAGCGGCGTCATCAGCAACTAAATAGAATGTTCCATCCAAAGAATTACCCAAATCATTAATGTACATAAGGAAGAGTAGTGGACCAAGTATGAAGCCTTGTGGAACTCCCATAATAATGCACTCTGCATCTGAGACCACATCATTAATTTTAGTTTGCTGATAGCGATTAAAAGAAAAGAATGCAATATCATGAGTAGAGTTCCTGATATGCCAATATGTTGTATGTTTTTAAGTAGAATGCCAATGCTCACAGTATCAAAGGCTTTTTTCAATTCAATATAGAGACCACATGTAAGTTCTTTCTTTTCCAAAGATGTTGTAATTTGGTCATACATGTGAGCAATCGGCATGTAGGTGCTATGTTTTTTTTTCTAATTCCAAATTGGAGCGTGTTGAGCATATTATTCAGCTCTAGATAAGCTAGGAGATAAGAAGTGGGTGATTTGTGTCAGGATATTTTTATATGTCAGTAATAGAGTTTTTATGGTAATGCCATCAGCCCCTCCTCCAGCAGTGTTCAGTGACTTTATAATTGTTTCGACTTGGATTTCATTAGTATACATTTATTGTTCCCAATTAGCATAGTCATGCCCTGCAATATATTTTATTTGGTCTTCGTTAGAAATAGTGATATTCCTTTCTAACTTGTAGCCAATGGTTGAAATGAAATTGTTGAAGGTATTAGGAATTTGTTCTGTTTGATATTCATTATCTTCTTCATCCAACATGGTCTCTGGGATTTTTTGCTTTGTTCTATGTTTATTTATCAGCTCATGTAGTAGTTTCCAAATTTTCTTTCTATTTAATTTGCTGCAGTGAAGGGCATTTGAATAGTGTAGCTTCTTTGCTTCTTCACACAGTTATTTTAATCTTAGACTGCCCACCTGACAGATTTTGTTAAGTGCTCAAGTTTTCTAAGATACCTTGCGAACGTTAGACCTCTCCGTTTACCATTTAACGTCTTGCCCTCTCCCGCCCCTCGCCACTTCTTCCAATATGTGCCCACCGTGCCCACGAATCAGCCTTCTCTCACAATAACTGAAGCCAGTGACGCCTACCGTACCTGGGTGATGGCCATATCATTGTTTAGAAACGAATAGGCGACGGAAAAGCCCAAAAATGCATGCCAATTTTCCCCAGGCATTGACATAAAGTTAATTGCTAAGATTGAAGAAATTTGAAGGCCACATCCTCAGTCTCCAGTACACTTCACTCACCAATTAGTCAAGCCATGAAGAAGTCTGACAAGCTTATCATGGTTTCTAAGGTGTGATCATAATACATAACTATGCGATACCTTGATATTGAGTGAGGCTTGGCATTTTACCCTAGCGGCTCCAAAGAGGATACCAATATAACAATTACCAAAACATAGTCCCGGTAACCGGACAAATGTACGTAAAGCAAATGTACGTATGGCAGATGTACGTAAGCAATTGTACGTAAGCAAATGTACGTAAGTGCAGATGTACGTATGGCTAATGTACGTAGGCGCAAAAGTACGTATGGCAAATGTACGTATGCTCAAATGTACGTATGCGCAAAAGCACGTAAACGCAAATGTACGTATGCGCAAAAGTACGTATGCGCAAATGTAGGTAAGCGCAAAAGTACGTATGCGCAAATGTACGTAAGCGCAAAAGTACGTATGCGCAAATGTACGTAAGCGCAAATGTACGTATGCGCAAAAGTACGTATTCGCAAATGTACGTAAGCGCAAATGTACGTAAGCGCAAATGTACGTATGCGCAAATGTACGTATGCGCAAATGTACGTATGCGCAAATGTACGTAAGGACAAATGTATCTAAATGCAGCTTTACGTAATCGAAGTGTATGAGAGCTACACGTGTACGTATGCATACATGTCGTAACCGAAAAATGTAAGCAAACAACAAGTACGTAAGCGCTACATTTACGTACATTTGCGCTTACGTGCATTTGCGCTTACGTACATTTGCGCATACGTACATGTGTACATACGTACATTTGCGCTTACGTACATTTGCGCATACGTACTTTTGCGCATACGAACATTTGCGCTTGCGTATATTTGCGCATACGAACTTTTGCGCATACGGACTTTTGCGTTTACATACTTTTGCCCATATGTACATTTCCGCATACGTACACTTGCGCTTACGTACATTTGCGCTTACGTACTTTTACGCATACGTACATTTGCGCATACGTACATTTGCGCATACGTACATTTCCGCCTACGTACATTTGCGTATACGTATAAGTGTACATACGTACACGAGCGCTTTCATACACCTAGGTTGCATAAAGCCGTACCTACATACATTTGCTCATACATACTTTTGCGATTGTGTACGTTTGCGCATACGTCCATTTGCGCATACGTATTTTTGCACTTAGGTACACGTGTGCATATGTGCATTTGTACTTACGTACATTTGCGTATACGTACATTTGCGGTTGCGTACATTTGCGCATACGTACTTTTGCGCATACGCACTTTTGCGCATACGTACATTTTCCATACGCACTTTTGCGCTTACGTACAATAGCCATACGTATATCTGCGCTTACGTACAATTTCCATACGTACATCTGCGCTTACGTACATTTGCTTACGTACATTTGCCTACGTACATCTGCCATACGTACATTTGTCCTTACGTACATTTGTCCTAGAATCATAGTCCCAACTTTGGCGACGTTCCGGCATGTAAACTGTCTTCGATTGCATACACAAATATTATTTAATCATGGCACCACACCCAAACAAAACTGTCACACAACCACACGTCAAGCATATGAGACACTCAGTTGCCATACATTTCGAGCATCGTAATTGAGTGGAAATAATTCAACGTTAGAACTTCCGCCGCAGTCAAAACCTCTGCTTCCACCTGAAGGAAAGCTTGACTCTCTAACACTTCTTCTAGACCACCTAAAAGAACATCGTTTTCACCAGTGCGTTGCTCCATCATTCAACTGTCCAATTGCGTCAACAAGTGCTGCATGCATCTTACCGTTGACCTTCCTGGCCAGTCAAAGGAGGTCAAAGTCGATATTTCACAAACTGACACGTCTGTGTTTCTGGTTTACGACTTTTAGCCGCTATTGAAGTACTAAATACGTTACATGATGAACATGGTCGATGCGCCCTAAAGCCCAAATACTAATTAAGAGTCAAGTCATAAGTTAGTTATTTGGGCTTTAGGGCGCCTCGACCAGAGTCGATCATTCGCGAGAGTATACACTTATATATATATATACAAAAAAGCTTCTGGCGAACACGTTGGAGTTATCAAAATACAACTCCAAGGTGACGATCACGCGTAGGAGATGTGGTGAACCAACATAGTATTTTCTCATTACAGCCATAGCTGTACCATAACTTCCAAACGCACAGTTATTTAGGGATGAAGCAAATAATAAGGGACTTCAAGGACAAAGGCCTTGCAATGACGAGATGTCCATTATAGTGCCCAGAGTTTTGATCAAACGTCAAGTGGTCATATCCTATCAGGCGAGGTCACTCGTTTTTAGTGCCAAGCTTTTTCCACACTTTTCTTTTAGAACGTTTGCATTACTATGATAAAATGGAGCGCTAGAGTAGAACTCAGCGCCAATGTTACCCTTTAAATACAGTTTCTGGAGAAAAAAAAAAACAATTTCATCCACGCGAAGTCATCATATATTGCTCTAGGACGAACGTGAATAGGTGGAAATATTAAATACATAAAGACGACATGTGCATGCACACTTTGTCATACATTTGCATAAAATGTCTATCAATAGCAATGTGGCAATTCGTCATTTTGGGGGGAGTGGTTCTAGAGCACGTTTCAGGTCATGCCTCCGTGGCCTGTACTGCTGTCGACCTAAAACTTGCGATATCCATGAGAGACATGTTCCACTATCACACATAGTCCAGGTTTTCCGCAGTCGTAGTTAGACTAACATTTCTGAAGATAAAAAAAATTACGTTGGCATTGGCTCACGAACAGGCCTGATGTCAATGAAACTGTGCTTGTGCTTGTCTTTTGAACCTACACATCGATGTACTAGGCTTCTATGTGTCGTTGTCACCCGATTACAGCCCTTGAACAGTTCCCCTAAACACAACACTTTTTGGAATTGGTGCCCAGATTCCAACCCCGTCTAGTTCGAACCCGTATTGCAATTAAGCACTCCTCAAGTAATTCAAGTACATGCATTTTGTTTCCTTGCAGCAAACTGCAACGCCACTGCTACCCGACAGTCTCATGTGAGGTCAGAGGGGAGTGACACGCATGCAAGAGTCTGGTGCGGTGTCGTGCGTGTCGGCACATGTCGACGCTAGAGCGTGCACGCGACGTAACATGGTGCTTTTATGGCGAAAAATCGCGTCATAGACAGCAGCAGCGCTGATGGAAAGTCAAACCGGGCTCCGCGACGGAAATTTGACGTTAATTAACCACCGCATGCTGGAATTACTAACGAATGAAAAGTACGCCAATTCAATGCTGGCGATATATATATATATATATATATATATATATATATATATATATGCATATGTATATATATATATATATATATATATATATATATATATATATATATATATATATATATATATATATATATATATATATATATATATATATATATATATATATATATATATATATATATATAACGCAATATGCACAATGCACATGTATATAGTCTATAGTCATGTATATATAGTATAGTTTAATACAGTCATAGTGCATGTAGGGGTAAATAACATAGGTCATACTAGGAGTGAGGAGCTTCTGCGGGAGTACAGGGCCCTTCTGGCCACCCTGAAGGGTACCAATAGAGTCATTGTAACAGCAATTTTGCCTAGGGCTAGAGCCTCCCCTGAGTGGAGCTCTAGGGCACTGGCAGCTAACGCCAGGGTAGGAAAGCTCTGCCATGAGCTAGGTTTTACATTTGTAGACGGGTGGAGCAGGTTTTATGCATCGTGGGACCTCTATCAGAGGGATGGCCTGCACTTTTCTAAGAAGGGGGTCCATGTGTTAGGCAAAGTATACGAGCATGTCCTTCAGGGAAACTAGGAAATGGGGTGGGGAGGGATGAAATTGCATTGCCAACTCAGGAATATTTCAATAGTGTCAGCCAAGGCAATAGAACCTCAAAGTCTGCAAATAGGGACAGCAGCAACTCAAGGGGACAGAGTGATAGTGCATCTAGTGATAAAAGAACTCCTCAATATGAAAAAGCCAAAGGTGGTTATGGAGCATTTGTTAAGTGTATGATGTTTAATGCTCAGAGTATCCGTTCCAAATTTGATGAGTTCAAGTGTTATGTTGCTGAGGAGGAACCAGATTTTGTTTGCATTACGGAGGCATGGGTCAGTGAAGGGTATTTTGGAGATAACTTACAGGACTATGAGATCCAGGGATACAATATGTTCTCGTGCAATACGGGTCCAGCAATGAAAGGGGGTGGTGTAATGCTCTATATGAATAGCTTATTCAGTTCTCAAAAAGTAGCAGGTGGGGATAAAAATGTGTCTGTGGAGTCCATTTGGCTTGATGTCATTGTGGGAAAAGGCAACAGCAATACTCTTAGGATAGGAGCTTTCTAACGATCAGGAACCCTGCCACATTCTCAGCAACTGGAGCTTGACAAGGTGATTTGTGAGGAAATCAGTAGAAACTTTAAGAGGAAGTGCCTTATTCTTGGTGACTTTAATCTAAAAGGTTATGAAAATGCTGGTGTTGGCTCCCCTTCATGCAAAATGTTTAGGAAATGCCTTGAAGAGGACCTGTTCTTACACCTGTTTGTATAGGAACCTACCAGGCATGGTTCATTCTTGGACCTTGTATTCTCGGATTTAAGTGACTTGGTTCAAGACTTGACTGTAGGCGAAACTCTGGGAAAAAGTGACCATAACATAGGCAGATTCAAGGCACATGTAGGGGAAATTATCAAGCATAATTTGGTAAAGGTTCCAAATTTCAACAGAGCAGACTTTGACGGCATAAGAGCGGCTTTAAATGCCATCAGATGGGAAGAAGAATTCTCGAATTTAAATGCCTGTGAAATGTGTGGAAAAGTTCAAATCTTACTTGAAGGAAACTCAGATTAGACATGTCCCCCAAAAGCAAAGACGCAAAAGAAGGGTAGGGAAGCCAGCATGGCTTACACCAGACTTGATAAAAGCAATTAAGACTAAGAAAACTGCATTTAGAGTTTTTAAAGAAGCCTCAAATGTCATTAATCTAAAGGCGTATCGAAAAGCTAGAGACGCTGTGAAGCAAAAAACCAGAGCAGCAAAGCGAGCAAAAGAACTGGATTTAGCTAGGAACTGTAATGGGGACAGTAAAAAGTTCTTTAGTTTCTACAAGCTCAGTAAAGTTTCTAGCACAATTGATCCACTGGAAGTAAACGGGACTACATTGGGTGAGGATAGTGAGATGGTTAAGGAGCTGAGCAAGCAGTTCAAATCAGTGTTTACATTGGAAGATATGACCAATCTGCCGACCGTACACCATAGTTCAGTGACATGGGATCGACAAATGATGTTGATTTCATTGATAGTGATGTTGTTTACAATCATATCAGGAAAATAAAGCCAAACAAGGCAGCAGGACCTGATGAAATTTATGCTAGGGTGTTGCGGAAACTGGAAAAGAACTGGCATTTCCACTTAGTATAATATTTTGTAGATCAGTTTCACAAAATGAAATTCCAATCGATTGGAAAAGGGAAAATGTAGTTCCTATTTTCAAGAAAGGAGAAAGAGGGAAAGTTGACAACTATAGGCCAGTAAGTCTCACATCCGTAGTTTGCAAGGTACTCGAATCATTTATCAAGGATAGAATAGTTAGTTACCTGGAAGGAAACAGATTGATTCAAGATACTCAACATGGGTTTAGGAAAGGACGGTCGCGTCTCACAAATCTCTTGGACTTTTTGAACTTCGCCACAGAGCAATTTGATCATGGAAATCAGGATGATGTAGCATATCTTGACTTTAGTAAGGCCTTTGACAAGGTACCTCATAAATGGTTAATGATACAGCTTCAGGCCCATGGTATTGCATGTAGCATCTTAAAATGGATAGAGTTGTGGCTTTCAGATAGACAGCAAAGTGTGATGCTAAATGGTACAAAGGCATCATGGCAAAATGCTCTTAGGGAAGTCCCCCAGGGGTCAGTACTGGGGCCACTACTGTTCATTATATTTGTAAATAACATTTAAAGTGGCCTAAGCAGTAAAGTTTTGAAACTTGCGGATGATTTGAAGGTCTTTAGGGCAATAACAGGTCAAGATGAGCATATCTCGCTGTAAAAAGACTTAGACGAACTTGTGAAGTGGTCCGAAGAATGGCAAATTAAATTTAATTTTGATAAGTGCAAAATCATGCATGTAGGTAAGCAGCATATGAAGGCTCCATACTTGATGGGTGGTCAAGTGCTATCAGTGACTCAACAGGAGAAGGATTTAGGTGTTATTCTAAACACAAAACTGGGGGCATCAGAACAGACCAAGGAAGCCAGGAAGAAGGCACTGAGTATGCTCGGGGCAATAAATAGGAATGTATCATACAGAAGTGAGGAAGTGATCAGGAAGCTTTACTGTGCATACGTCAGGCCACATTTGGAATACTACATCCAAGCTTGGTCTCCTAGCTATGAAAAAGATTGTTGGCTTTTAGAGAGGGTACAAAAGAGGGCTACAAAAATGGTTAATGGCATAAGCAACCTGGCATATGAGGAAAGATTGAAGAAATTGAATATGCTTTCACTTAGATATAGAAGGCTGAGAGGAGATCTCATCCAGGTCTTTAAATTTGTCCATGGTCTGGAGAGGGGATACCTTGGGGAAATGTTTGAATTTAACAGAAATGATGCAATTAGAGGTCATAAATTCAAAATTAAAGTTAACCACAGCAGAACAAGGTTAAGACAAACTTTCTTCACCAACAGGGTAGTAGAACACTGAAACCAGCTGCCAGAAAACGTCGTCAGTAGCAGCACATTGAACATCTTTAAAAACAGCATAGACAAGCATTATAAGAATAGAGGGCTTGCTTTTCAGTATTACAGGGAGGGTTGATTGACAGATTTGGTGGGCAACTGGTTCAGTGTACAGAGTGCAACCAAGAAGGGCCCTTGTGGCTCATAGTTGCACTAATCTTTTATGTCTTTATGTCTTTATGTCTTTATATATCTCTTCATGGAACATATTTCTCGTTTACTGTATAAACTTTGGGGTTTTGAGAAAGATCAGTTGTATTCGTCCAGCAAAATGCCGATAATGTCACGTAAGTAACATGCCATTTCATAAAGAGTATCCAGCATCAGAACCGGACTGAGAATACATGTGCAAATGAAATCTCCATGAAAATTACTTTGAAATTACACCCGAAGAATACACATCGACGAAGCTGGCAAGAATGCGGTTGAGTCTCTAAAGGGACCGATATTTCGATCTGAGAAGCTGTCCATACAACCAAGTTATCTTCATCAGTGCAGCGACGACATTGATTACTCTGCACCCATCGAAGTTAATTTACCCGACACCGTTTGAAATGCGCAGCAGAAGAGCTGCGCTGCCGAAATAGAGAACAGTTTCACTACCAACCAGGAACCTTGCTGACTGTTCCTCCTTACCGTTCAGCACGTGGACGATGACCTTGGCATGGTCAAGGCCGTCCGGGTCGCAGAAGTACTCTCCGGAGTCGGAGGACAGCGCGCGCTCGATCAGGAAGTAGCTGACGGTGTGGTTCTTCTCGTGCTGTACTCGCACCCGAACGCCATCCCTTGAGCGGTCGAACTGGACCAGCTGTGAAGTATTCGGATGGGTTATGGAGGGGCAGGATGCAATTAGCGAAGCACGCCGAACAGTGAGCCAACATCCAGCACCAAGTATTGCCGAAAACTTTAATTGCATTCATGTGTTGAAACATGGTCATGACCGGCAGCGAATAATCGGTAAATACGAGATGTGATGGCAGCGGAACACCCACACTATGTCGGTTCGTTGGCTGATACAGTTTTGTAACACACCTACATCGTGCAACGATCCTTCTGCATCATTCATCCTGCATATATATTTCGTTGTTTCTGCCTTCATGAGGAACGGTAAACACAAGTTCAAGATAAATCAAGGACGCACACCTGATAATACTCTAATTACCAGGCTGTAAAAAACACGTGTGTTGCAAAGGCAATGAGATCAAATTACCGCAGTGACATCCAATGTCCATAATACTGGATAGCTACAAAGGGTCTTGCAAAGCTTTGCAAAGTTGTACATGAATTGTGTGGAAGTATCGGAGTCAACTAATTGGACGCAGGAATAATATCTACGTCAATCAAAGTCGATACCACTGGCGGGCTGGCACGAGGTTCCCGTCCACTCCTCCTCACTCCCCATCAACATGGGTGCATACGTTTTTAGGATGTCTTCTGGAAAACAGTACCATCGCAGACAAGCACAAGCATACTTCACTAGTTCTTCAACATCGAACATGTTATGCCGCTTTGCTGAGTTAATCTTCGATCTAGTTAATCATCGCGAAGCGTGCAGCTTTGCGTATTTCACCTGGTAAGGTCAAGAAGAACGGGAGAAATGTGAAGATCATATGAGGCCAACCTTATAAAAATCCATACATCGGAAACTTGTCGGCCAATATGAATGAACTATCTGGCAACTGACAGCTATAGGATATGTAATCGTTTAAAAACTGCAGTGACAATAATAACCATATATTACTTTTTAATGAATATGCATGTAGGTACATAAAATTACACACCATGTATGTACCGAACTTACAATGCATACAAAAAGAAAAGAACAAAAGTGTGACATAGTTCGCATGAGACATCACATATCATGCACTTACAATCGGTGTAAACAATGGTGCAGCATGAATTTTCTGAAGGTGACCCAAAAAATTGACGCATGCGGATTTCGACGCGCGAAGCGCGCCAACAATTTCTGGTTTGTTGTGGTGCAAATCACACAATTTCTTGTTTGATCTAGTTAGTTTTTAGGGGGCTTCCGTCCCCTCTTGGCCGCGCCTCTGAGTCCGAACATTTTGCACAATCCGCACACATGAGAACAGCGGCGCTTGTAGTCTCCCTCGCCAATCAGCCCCGTAAGCAGGCGGTGAAGCGATCTCTTCAGCCACGATTGTCACTGCTGACGCAACTAACACCATCACCTCTTACACCACCTACACCACCACCACCACTGACACCACTAACACCACCACCACTGACACCACTGACACCACCACCACTGACACCACTGATACCACCACCACTGACACCACCGCCGCACCGCACCGCACCGCACCGTATAACGGTCGTCCCGCAGCCGCCGGCCCGTCGCGCCGCCTCTGTGGCGGCGGCTGGTGAGTGCCATACTCCGCGCCGACATGGTATATCGCACCGTGCACTGTGGTATATCTCAAACAATAACTCACTCATTTGTGTTTACGGCTTGGTATAGGTGTTCGTTGTAGTCAAGTGTTGGGCCTTTTGTTTCATTTCCTCAAAATGTTGTATTTGTCGGCAAAAAGCTTGAGAATACTATTCTATCATTTTTTTTTTTGACATGCTGCATTCCAGTGGGAACGATTAAAACAAAATGACATCACATGCCACTTAACATCTAATTATATCACGATTGTCATTGCCGACATCAGATATCTCCATTGGTTCGGATTATATATTAATTTATATGCACCGATGCACTTTTGTAGAAAATCGGCAAGCATACGCCACTCTGACGTCACTTACGCCTGACCTTGTAGTTTTTACTCCGGCGAGAGGCGTATAATTCATTAAGTGATAGCCATTGAAAATGTCGTGCAGACATAGCAACGCTGTTTCCAGTTATTGCGAATATTCAGCAAGGGGGACAGATTAGACTCCAAAGTCCATGCCCGGTAAAGACAAAAAGTACTAGACTATATTCAAACTCGCAAAGTCAAGATACTTACAGGATTTTACGGGTCTGTCCATACTTTGTAGCGAATGGCTCGATTCGTGTTCGACGGCAGAATGTTCTGGAGAAGTGGTGCGTAATTTCCCCCATCTATTACGAGACACGCGATTGGAAGATCCACCTGGCACGGCTCCCCTAAAGAGACTACTGCATGCGAATTGTTGACGTAGCGTGACAGCGTTCTGACGTGGCACATGGGCAGGAGGTCACGGCACAGGAGCAGGAGGTCACGGCACAGGAGCAGGAGGTCGCGACACAGGAGCAGCAGGTCACGACACAGGAGCAGGAGGTCGTGGCGCAGGAGCCGGAGGTCACCTTGTTGTCGTGCGTCCATCGCACGTTGGTTGGCTTGCGATGGGCGTCCCGGATGACACACGTGAGGTTGGCGTTGCTGCCGCGATTGATGTAGAGGTCTGGACCGCCCATGATCTCCACCAGAGGTTCTGCCACACGCCAAGGCTGGTTAGTTGAGGACAGAAGTCGTCGACAGAGCTGTACGCCTGTCGACCTGAGCACATATACAATCTTCGCCAGGTTATGTCGTGAGGAAGGGATAGTTGATTGGTACAGTTCAAAACAGAGAACCTGCTGCCTGAAAGACTTTGTCAGATTGAAATATGAATGAACACTGTCAAGTTTAGGTTTGTTGGATGCCTCTGGTATTTCCGGTCAGATCATCACATATCGTCTTTGGGTGGGGGTGGGAGGGGATTGATAAGTACCCCCACTCCAGCTTCCGAATTAGGTGGTGCATGAACGCAAACCGGATATCATTGGGAAGCCTTCGACGAGTAGAGCACGGAGATGGCGTTAGTTGTATTCTAAAATAATTGTGAGACTCCATACAGTAGTTGTTCGGACACAACATACCTTTCAGAAACATTTTATAGCTCCAACGCTGGTAGGGAAACCATGTTCAAACGCACGCTATTTGGGAGCTAATTACACAGTGATAGTTACAAAATTAGCCACATTAGTCCATAGTGGATCAAAATTGGTGATGACCTATGGTTGCTGACCTGACATCAACACAATTAATTCGTGCTGTAGGCACTACCAAATTGTATTCATGTGGTACGCTTCATTTCAATATATTTTCACGTACATGAGTTATTAAACGAAATCATTAAAAAAAAACATTATAGGGCAATAACCTAGCATGACTTTGACCTGGACGACGATTCAAAGTGTTGGTATTGTTCGGTGATTTAGGTCGTTCAATGCAAGTTTGATACTATTCAGTTTTATATTATTTATTCTGTCATGCAAACTCCAAATAAGCCGTCAGAACAAGTGTTTAAATAGGTTTTTCCCACTTAGCGCACTTCATCTTGACCTGACTTTAGGTCACTCGACGGAGGTCAGCCAAATTGGAAAAGTAATATTCTCTCTATGTCTCTCGTACTTCTCCTCATATGTCTGGATGCACATCAAAGAGAAAATATGTGGTTTGAAAACATGCATTATAACAAAATAGGAAATAGGTATAAAATTGGCCATGACCTCAGGTCACTGGCCTGACATCAAACAGGCATTCGAGATATGAGTTATTGGCATTACAAAATTGCACTCACGTACCAGATTTCATTTCAAAATCTTTTCATTTCGATAAGCCATCAACTCTGAAGCATTTTTGGACGTGATCCTTTTTAACCTGAGTTAGGCCAGCGATCTTACACGACCTGAGGTTGAAACTTTCATACGTGGTGCAGAAATGATGTAGGAAATGGAACTGAAAATGTTGCAGTGTTGCGCGTCACAGTTTTTTTATATCGTGGAAAACCCTTGGAGGGAAGTTAAAAGACCCCCGAGGGCGGGTAAGAGTCAATGTGCTCCTCACGCTCAGCAAGCATATCATGCTATCCTCCCCACACTATTAGCATGTGGCACATATTGAATGCTGTTGATCCTTCACCTCCGCCTGTCTCCATCCCTTTTGCAATCCTGATGTTTCCCAGGGAAGAATATTCCCATTGCTAACCGTTCCATAGGTTCTGCTTGCAGCACAGGTTGAGAAAGCAGGGACACAGATTTCCATCATGGACTTGCCATCTCCATGCTGCCACCCCTGATGAGATGCTATATGGAGGGGATATCCGAGTCAATAAAAACGCAGCGAAGGAATCGTAAATTGTCCGGCGTAAAAACAAGTCGTAAAAAGATCGTACGGAAAGAAAACAGCTTCAACTGAATGTGATATGAAACTGAAATCATGTCGAATGGAGAGCACATGGTATCAAGTTTGCATCATATAAAAACTTATGTGCTGTTGGAATGGGCTGAGTTTGGATGGGTTGAGTTGAACTCGAATTAGTTTGGCTGGATCGGACTGGCTGGTCCGGGTTGGTCGAGTTAGGCTGGAGGAGGATGCGATGAGGTGGAGTGGACGATTTCAGATCTGGCTTGGTTTGATTCGAATTTAAGCTTGAATCTGGTCGTGTCGGATCGTGTTAATCTTGATTCAGTTCGGCTAAGCTGGTCATTTTCGTTGTTTCGTCTGGCAAATTAAAAGCAGCATCCCGGCGCGTATCCTGCGGCCCGCCAGTGGCCACCGTGTGATGGGGTGATCATCTCCAATATCGCAGCAAAATGGCCGCACCGCTTGCGGCTTGCTTGGGTGCTCATCTCGATATCACCGTGCTATTTCTATGCTATCCACGTAGTGCCCATCTCATGCTGACTGAATTTTCTGATGTGCTGCGTCCACAAATTTTACTTGCATTTGGAGTCAAGTCAGACGAGGGATAATGCAGCAGATCTGGGTCTGAACCACACAGCTATCCCACAATAGAGGTAACAACAAGGATTAACATGTGGACATCGACAGGAGACAGGATAGTAATACAGACATGTTGACACGCAGCACGTGATAATACAACACACCAACTATTTTCGCTCAGTGAACCAGCTATGCAATCACGCACACGAACAGCTACGGCCTTTGTGCTAGCATTGCAGTGGGTATTGTGTGTGCATATCAGAACGCCAGCGCAACGTTGGACGCAACGGCACACAACTGAAGCATATTGATGTGGCAAATGTTATCTTTGAAATGCTGCTGAACGGCCAACTTTTCCAACCAGCCTGACGGTTAAGCATACAACCACTGTTCTGGTAATCTAAACCTGGACAAACCAAAATGTATATCCCACTCAACATGTAAGCTGGATTTACGGCATATTAAGATGAATTGCTTGCAATCCTACAACACCTGCTTCGAAATCTGATACGATTGTTATCGTTCTATTCCCAACTCCACCCTCTCCCTCTCTCTGCTTCTGCTTCTGCCTCTTCCTCTTCCTCTATCTCTGCCTCTGTATCTTCCTCTGCCTCTGCCTCTGCTTCTGCTTCTGCCTCTGTCCCTGTCCCTGCCTCTGTCTCTGTCTCTGTCTCTGTCTCTGTCTCTGCCTCTGCCTCTGTCTCTGTCTCTGTCTCTATATCTGTCTCTGTTTCTGTCTCTGTCTCTGTCTCTGTATCTGTCGATATTTTCGATATTTTTATTTTATGGCTGGAGCTGTGGCATCCTTTAATGGTGCACCTTCACGTCTGCAGCAAATACAAGACGATTTGAGATCCGCTTCACGGATATTTCCCACATGCGCCCTAGATTGGCATACTGTGACATAAATAGCATTTATTACAAAAACAAGTCGTGATGAAAAGTAACTCAACTGGGATGCAATGCCCAGAATTTATAACAGCATTTACTTCACAAAAGGAAATACTAGTTAACAATGTCGTATTGACATGACATGCACTGCGCAAATCAACTCGAATGCCGCATTTCACACCCGACCGCATTATGCCAATATCAGAATATCCAAGGTCACAATTAAAGCACACCTCAATCTCCCATATGGCCTCGGTTTTACTCAGGGAGACGTTAAAGGTAGATGATATATATATATATATATATATATATATATATATATATATATATATATATATATATCGACGGAATCGCGATGAACTAGCCATGAGGAGTGCTGTTTGTTTAGTTTTAGTTTCTGTGAGCTGAGGGATAGTTTGTTGTTTCTTTTTTGAGAATGAAAGTATATTATATATTTCAGAAATCCACCGAGACAGATTGTTAATGTTGAACAGTTTCCGTTGGCCCCTCATAAGTTTTATGTCTTGATATGTTATGGGTAATAGCTCCCTTAGGGTATCCCATTTTCTGAAGTGGTCTTGGCTTAATTTCTATAAGCAGGATATTTGCTTTGAATCGGCCAACGACCTTGGATAACACTTTAAATTGGTACAATTTTAATATACGAATCCAGTTACTGATTAGTTCACACCGTACAAAATGTGTCAATTTAGGTCACAATACCGTGTCTACACTTCATAATCAGCGATCATTTCGTTCAAGAATGGTCGAAGGTTTTCACCTTTATGCTGTCTTAGCTCGATGACTTGACATGACCTACCAAAAAAATTGGCAAAACCTCCATGAAGGACGTCCCAGAGGGCACAAAGAACTGTACTGAGTTCCGTTCAGAGGTGCGGAAGCTATCCACGAAAAACCTGGGGGAGGGGGTGCATCGCCCCTCCCCACACACACACTCCCTCCACTGGTGGGGGTAAGATTGAATCACTGTTGCCAGATCATCGTCAGGTCACCGCGTATTTTCGGGTGGGGACCATCAGAAACCACTCGTCACCTGGCAGCCTGTACTTCACTAGTCGCTTATCTATCCGCAAGCCATCTTGACGTGTTGCCCTAGATGAGGCGCCGGGTGGGGTGGGGGGGGGGCACTTCTGGCCCCGCACATACGGTCCAGCTCGTGGAACTGCAGGGCCATTTCGGCGTGCGGCAGATGGCGTGTCGCTTGCTCAGCATAATCAATATCCATCCATAATTCGGATATACATCTGCAGAAGGCGACACGAGCGGCGACAGCGGCGGGGTATCGGGCCGTATTGACAGGGCCGCAGGCCAAAGACACTGGCCACCCATCACTCCCTTGTGACTTGACTTGATTAGTGTCAGCACCTTATCCTCGCTGCCCTGATGCATCAGTGTGCGCGCACATTTACATTTACTCGGCACCATGGTGCCAAGTAAATGGCCAGAGTGGCTGCCGACGTAGGACCAGAAGAGAACAGGAGGAAGTCAGTACATCGCATCTGGAGAATAGTGTAGGAAGAGAAGGTGCACCGTAGAGCAGCGGCAGGATGAGGTAGTGCGGCTCCTCCCTGTATATATCTATAAGTTGTTTTTGGACGAAGTATTAAATAGCAGTTTAAACTAATGCTGTTCAGTTCCTGGAGGTGTCCACTAAAAATAGATCCAGTGAACGAAAATATGAGATTAGTTTGCATGCCAAAGTGAACCTAAAAACACTTAAAATACTCAGTACATTTGTAACATATAATGAATGGAATGGACCGATACCGGAGCACCGCCAGAATTATCTTAGGACTTTTTGGGGATGGGCCCCAAAACGTCATAGAATGGAGACCGCTTTTGGAGCGCTTCGCGAGCCTAACATTTTGGTATTGTATGGTAACAATCTCAAAATGTCTTGTTTGATTTGGTGTATTTTTGGTTGTTGAGGGGTGGGGATGGTCCCCTGGTCCATCTACTTGGTTGCACCTCTAAGGCGATTCCGTCAATGGTTTTATCCCCCAAGTTTCGAAAACTAAGGGAACTAGAAACGGCAACTTTCAGGGCACATTCGGTGGGGCCGAGGACTGGGGTTTCAGGGGTTTCTTTGAAAGTTGCAGTCATCGACGATGTCACAAGTCGATGGTACAAGTGGGAAATCGTTGTCATCGTGCACAACTGGGCTGAACATACTGAATCACCATATGCAGAGCAGTCCTGAGCATTCCTTTGTTCACATTACAGTGTCAACACCACCCCTTGACTTGCTGGTTCCCGCCATAGACAGCCTAGCTTTCGCGACTGGATGGTCCTCCTTGACGCCGAATATATGAGTGTCAGCTGCTGTTTTGACTCCTTTGACGCCGCAGTATTGTTCATCGCCGCGAACCGGCAACAATGAAATGCTATTAAATTGTCAACGCTGTTTGGTGCATTTTAATTAGCTGCGAAATTCATACTAAATTTGATAGTACCGATACAAAGGAAGCAAAGTGTCTGCTGAAAGGCGGCACGCAAAAGAGAGGAAAACAGAGCGACAACACACAGATAAGATGGGTGCATAAACACGTGGCTATTTCGCGGCACCGCCGCCGCAGCAGACGGTACTCACCGACCACATTAAGGTAGACGTTGTGTGAGGTCGGCGGAGACGTGCTGATTTGACAGAAATACCAGCCGGCGTCTGCTGCTCGCACGGGGAATATTCTGAGGCCCCAGTCCTCGCTGTACTCCTGGTGCAGCGGCTGAAACCGGCGGTCGTCGGCAAACCGCATCAGACCGCCGGTCAGCACCTCAAAGCCGCGGCCCCACGACACCTGATGACAGCCAGGTCAGGTCAGGTGACACCAGAATTATCGGGACCACCAGAGTGCGGCCCCACTACGTCTAACGACAGAGAGGTCAGGTCAGATGAGGCCACGTCCGTGTAATCAGAGTCACAATACAGCGCTCCCTAGACACATGACAACAGAAGGGTAGGAATAGGTCAGGTCATATCAGATCAGGCCACTTTCGCAGCAGTCCACAAGCCTGTACATAAATGGCACGGCACGGGGCACCTACCAACGGAGATAATGATGAATTGGAGTTTAGGGGCGCGTCGACTACCAGGGTCATTTTGCGCCCATACCTACAAACGGAGGGAGAGGATAGGCCAGGTCGAGCCATCATCTCGAGTCGGATCTAGAGGTCAGGCCATTCACCACTTATGACGCATAGCAACCCAAGTGTGAGATCAGATATAATTGCAAAACAACCAAACCTAGGCAGAAAATTTGCTTCTGGACAGAGTGCGGCTGGAGGATAAAAGCAATTCAACGCTAGACTGTGTCGAGAAGCAAATTTGGCAGCCCTTACACAAATCATCATCCAAAAATATTGGCCATCTTGGATTTCTCCAACTTTGCCAATTACGTAATATTGATGTCTAATGTGTAGAAAAATAGAAATATGAAAAAATCACGTGTGCACTGAAGACCCACACGTCGCTCTGGTATATGCATGTCACCATTTGTGGCCCCCAATGCAAATAACTATAAAATGGTCTTTCCTGATCGGAGATGGAAAGGCTCTATGCCACGTGAATGCGCAATGCAGCAGTTCATCTAAGCTGTGTGTGAAAGACTGCGCTCGCTGTGGTTGCCGATTACCATACTTAACTAGCCACGAGCATCCCTGAGGTGCGGGCTTCCCCTTGCTGGCGCCCAATCCGCTCCAGTAGTGGAATAGTGGACGTTACCGTGCCTGCGCTTGTGCAATGAATGTCTCGCATTGCGATTTATTCAAAAGCAGCCATTGTTAGCGGCTCAACGATGTCCTTCAGCCGTTGACGAAACCACGCTACAGTGTGCGTTCATCTCGACAACAGAGCACATTATTCAATGGTCACCCGGTCGCTGGGACGAAGAGCGGCGCACGCATGTGTTACGCACAGTGTCCTCCATCACTTCACAGTACCGTGTGCCATACGGTATTAACTTTATTTTCATTTTTCATTTTTTCCTTATTTTTTTTTCACCGGCAATCGGTGTTTACACCCGGAATGTCCGGGGAATATGATGGGCATGCCAGTGCTGTGCTATTGATTACTCCCTGCTGGGGACTCTGCAATGCATTTTTAATCTAGCTTGAGTGTATGCATTTTGTTCGGCAAGATTGATTGATATTCTACGAGCAGTCGTCATGTTTAGCTTCGCGCGGATGCGACGGACAGTTGACGTTTAGTCTGTGGAATGGGCGGTGACGCCAACATTTGCAGGATATATGTATATATATATATATATATATATATATATATATATATATATATATATATATATATATATATATATACTGCAAATGTTTATATATATATGATTATATATATAATATATATATATATATATATATATATATATATATATATATATAATCAGAGCAGAATGACACAGAGGCGCACATATTACTAGTCTCTGGATGATTGCACTATAAACGTTTCATGCATTGACGATGGCTTTCTACACTCCCTGACGGGTCATTCGGCTGGTTTGTCAACAAGAGCGTTGTCTGTTCGTTTGCAGTGGGTGCGCCTGAGGAAAAGATCCGTATGAGAAAGTAAACAGCCGCCGGAGGAATGCTTAATTTGTTTTTCATTGATAACATATTGTGAACCTTCCTTAGCATGACATGGTCTTTTTCAAGGTTATCATCCATATAGTCTTCATTTTGCTATTGTATTCATTTGAACTTGAATACCTTGTGTGGTGTTCGTGGTTCGTTCCTGGCAGAAATTAATAAAGCATAGAACATTTGAAGAGGTTCAGCTTTACAGAAATCCAGATGGTTACCATGGTGATATAGAATGGTCCGATGCCGACAGCGCTTCTGTAGTAGTTTTACTACAGAAGCGCTGTCAGCATCAGCATCCCCCCTCCGACTTGGACTATATTGGTTCATGTGGTTATCGATAGCGCGGATTACGATTCTGAGATTTTTAGCTTTCTCAGTCTCAAGGGTCAGGTGTTACAGTTCATGACAACTTAGATATCGTGGAATAAGTACAGTTATAAAATTGTTTGTATCTTTTTAATGGTAAAAATTACCATACCGAAATTATACATCATTTGAGAGCGGAAGACCCATTCAATGCAATATAATTAGTTATTACTTCGTGAAGTCAACCTTAAGCTATGTTCACGCATGACTTCATATTCACATAGTGACCTTTTGGAACTGTCCTATCTTAAAATGATTTGTTCTCCATCGAACATTGCCCCATCAATTATCTAGCAGTTGGCGTTAATGGTGTTGTGTAAAGCTGATACCATAATGAATCATAATGGATCACTTAGGTCAAATGTCGGGGCCTGACATCCCCAAACAGTAAACAGTGTTGCTGTTTGTGACTATGAACATAGTCAATATGAGTGCTGTTTCAAATGTATTCCCTCAGAGAATACGATGACAATATCCATAAGTATGCCAAAGTTCATAGCGATTACATCTGGGGCTGACCTGACCTTGAAATAGTAGCATTGTGTGCATTGCAGAATATGACCGATATTGGTTTCATTTTCTCACAGATCACTTTTCTCATAGATCAAGTTAATCACACATCTAAATGCGTCAGAGGTCACAGAGGTCCTACATGGGTCAGTAATCTGACTTTAAAATGGGAGGTATTTGTACATTATAGGTACTTGGTATATGTGTCATTGAAAACAGTTTGTTCAGAGGGCGCGTCAGTGCCAAAACCCGATATGTGAAGTTGCAGAAGTTGCAAGGGTATGCAGGCTGACCTAACCTTGAAATGAAGATTTGCGCCTAGTGAAAACCGCTTTCGCCTTCTGAGATATTATTGAAGTGCAATCCTTCCAATTCGCAAGGAATTACTTGATATCACACAACGCATTTCGGTTACGAGCTCGTTTAGTTAAAAGCAAATGATAAACGTAGCAGGTGCATATGTACATCATGTGTGTGATCCTCCAATGTTCAACACAGCACTATTTGAGGCAGGATCATTCATGTCAGTTACGGACGCGGTATGCACAGTGGTCGACATCCACAGATATATCACTATCTCTGCTGTCATGCTCTCTTTTCATCTCACGGCACAAAGCGTGGAAGTCGCTTTATGCTCTCTACGAGAAGCGAGCCACGTAGCCGAGTTGCAGGCACACTACACACTTCGGACGCTGAGACAAAGACAAATTAAATCTTAGTGGTAAGGCACGACTCACAATTTCCAAGGAATGCTGAAGGATAATGAGTTACCATTATAAAGACCGTTGGGGGCCGATACGATACACTGAACGCTTCGCCAATCCAGCATTGCTTTCGCATACATGTGTGCCATGGGCGATTGCCGAAACAAAATCCACTCACATTTGATCTTTCGGATTGCTGCACATATTTACAAAGTAATCGTTCTTTTTAGCCTTCCCAACGCAACTATCGGAGAAGAGGTAGACTCTCCTCGGTTCTGAATGCATCTGCTGTGTGCAAGGAATCAACACAGACTGGAACGCTGCCATTGCAGCCGTGTTTGTGTTGGGGAGTTGGACCATGCAAAAGCTTTTGGATGAATCGCTGGTGCATAGCGTTAACAGATGAAGAGTGCATTGGAATTTATCCCAATGAAAACTTTGAGCCATGTGCTGGATGTCGAATGAAAAAAATATTCGAAAAAGCTACAACCACGACCACGTCACTGTCAGACATAGCCACGCAGTTGCTTACAGTACTATGATTGCATCTGGGCGATGAAGTGGTGAAGCATAAGCTTCAATGTTGCATCACTAGGAGTAGAAAGACGCTGCGGCTGCGGCGGATTCCACCAGCATATTTAAAAAGAGCATTATACAATGGTGGCGCCAAAGGGACGATAACTCGTGGTGCAGTTATCGGCCATGCGTTAACAGGCCTCAACGACACGAGAAGATCAGACACCATCACCAAATCCTACAAGGCACCGTAAACCTTTATTTTTTAAAGTCATCCACACATGACCGATGTGACCCTACATGACAAGTGTATGGTCCTGCTGTTTTCTTCGAAGGGTGTTCTCAAACGCTCCCATGTTGAATATCCTCTATAATTCATCCTATAGATGAATATGAGTCAGCGACCTGCCCCGAAGCTGAAACATCCTCAAGTTTCAGCTTCGGGGCATGTCGCTGACTCATATGTGATCATCGTGATCATCTGTGATCATCTCTCATGCAATTAAACTTGATATAAATCGTGCTGTATCAGCAAAGGGCTATACATTCAGACCCATATCCACCACTTCTACAATAAACACAGAGCCACGATATTGAGGTCAGGTCACTGACCCACGTGTGACCTCTTTGACCTCTGGCATGCTTGACAATATTGCCATCGTGATTTATGCCCGAGTAACTTCTAAATAGCATTCATATTGACAATGCTACTAGTCACACAAAACCCGATTATCTGGATCTCATGCTAGGTTTTGACATAACCCCGGTAACGCATTACGGATTCGACTTCACAAAAAACCAACAATTAGTCATCATATGAACCAATGATCAAAGATAGTCATCAGATTACCATTGATTGATGGACCAATAAGTTAAAGAGTAAAAATAACAAAATTGGACATATTAAACGGTCACGAGGACAATGAAACATCATGAAGTCACACGGTTGAATTCCCAAGACCTCGTTTATTTGTATTGCATTGAACAGATCTTCCGCTTTCAAACAGTATATAATGTCGGTAAGCACATTCCTACCACTGAAAATATTAAAATGGTTTTCTACATTAATTTTTTTCCATGAGATCAAAAGTGTCTGGACTGGACTCTCGTGGCCTCTTGCACCTAGAGACTTAAAAACTCGGTATCTTAATATGGGCAGTAGATAGCCAGAAGTGAAGTGTACCAGCTTTCTTTTTTTAAATAAATCCGAAGGGGGTAACCAACATGGGGTGGGGTCTATCTCGGCGCTGACAAGCTCTACCAATCGTCATGAGTGGTAGACTGTCACCTATATGTTAAGTCACCATATGTCTACATGTTACCATATGCCACCACCCCTACCAGTGCTAGGGGTGGAACACTAAGTTAATAGTGTTCTGGAGAAGGGTACCTTGGGTATAAAATCAGCCATCGGCAACATAAATTCAGCCTATTGTATGACTACCACTGGTAAGAAATATTTCTTTTGCACGAACCCCATGCTTCTAGAAGCGTCGGATGCTTCCGTTGCATGCCGTCTATTGTAATGCTTGGGGCTATCATCCAGCCCTGTTGCTCACAATGCTGTTTTGATTGATCACCAACGCAGACTTAATACAAAGCGGCGCAGTTGAAGTGTGTGCTATGTGAGATGCTTATGTTGTCTATATGTATATACATACACTATGAGGTACATATTTCATTTGAATGCATGGGTATTGGAGCTCGGCATAGACATTCACCACGGAACTCTGGCAGCACCACTTCCAAGCCAGTCCCTGGCTAAATTATGTCCTTGACTTGGTGACTTGCCAGCTGTGCTAATCTATTCCCAAGCTAACTAGTATCATTACTACGGTTTACATTTTATTCCATTAGATACCGGCTGACACCGGTTCAAGATAATGAGAAACAAAAAAGTAGTTCGCAGATGGATAGCGTAACCAAATTCTTCCGATGGAGGGGGTGGAAGTGTGGGGACGAACCTGGAAGCGACTACCGAGGATCGAAGGGCCCTTAGGGTCCAAAGAGACCTCCTCAATGCATGTGGTCCGAAGAGAATTAGACAATTTTCATCTTCATTCTCGTTTTACGAACGTCTGCTAGAATATCGATATACACCGATCTTCCCAGTCTTAGAAGCCTCCTTATCCATCTAGTTCCTCCTCCTTTTCCCTAGCTGGCTTCGCAACATGCGGAAAGGGCTTCCCCAGATTCCAGAGGGGATACGAAACCATATGTATGCCTCTGTCTCATGGAAGAGGGGGAAAGTCGTCCCTCCTGCAACTGAGGCGCCGACCAGGTTCGTGTCTGTGGAGTTCCAACCAGCAACCCTGATTGGGTTGATGTTTCCGGTAATTTGTCTCCACCATTTTCATTAATTTTAATTTCCTTCAATGTCTCGAACATAATTCAGCTTAACGCCCATAGTCTTGCATGATTAGAACATGTACTTAATCCTGCACAGACGCACCTGGCGGGAGCCGATGTGTTGGATATACCGGACAGGAGCCGATGTGTCGGACGTACCTGATGAGAACCGATGTGTCGTATATACCGGACAGGAGCCGATGTGTCGGATGCACCTGACAGGAGTCGATGTGTCGGACGTACCCAACGGGAGCCGATGTGTCGGACGTACCACACAAGAACCGATGTGTCGGATATACCGGACAGGAGCCGATGTGTCGGACGTACCCGACATGATCTGATGTGTCGGACGTACCCAACGGGAGCCGATGTGTCGGACGTACCACACAAGAACCGATGTGTCTGATATACCGGACAGGAGCCGATGTGTCGGACGTACCCGACATGATCTGATGTGTCGGACGTACCCAACGGGAGCCGATGTGTCGGACGTACCACACAAGAACCGATGTGTCTGATATACCGGACAGGAGCCGATGTGTCGGACGTACCCGACATGATCTGATGTGTCGGACGTACCCAACGGGAGCCGATGTGTCGGACGTACCACACAAGAACCGATGTGTCGTATATACCGGACAGGAGCCGATGTGTCGGATGCACCTGACAGGAGTCGATGTGTCGGACGTACCCAACGGGAGCCGATGTGTCGGACGTACCACACAAGAACCGATGTGTCGTATATACCGGACAGGAGTCAATGTGTCGGACGTACCTGACGGGAGCTGATGTGTCGGACGCGGCAGTTGAGGATCGCCGTGCCGTTGAGACGCGCCGTCACGTTACGGGAGTGCGTCAGCAGCAGCTGAGGCGCGCCCGGCAGCCGCATCGACGACCGACGAGACGACGTCGTTGACGACGAAGACGTGGCACCTGCAACGGCATCCGGTGACAGTTGAGCGTCGTGGAGCAGTGGCTGACGGGGACGCCGGCCTGCCAACGCCATTAGATGTACCTCGCGTCAAAACTCACGTGTGGCACGTACTTCACCAACCGCGTGACGGTGCAAAGCCACGTTCTAATTGTTACCTTTGCGGTGGGAGCATGAACGCCAGATTGTTCCGTTGTTGTTCGAGGTCCACTGATATATATATATATATATATATATATATATATATATATATATATATATGTATACATATATGTATATATGCATATATATATATATTTAGTTATTTATTTATTTATTTATTTATTTATTTATTTATTTATTTATTTATTCATTTATTTATTAGTCGTGGTTCTTTCGATGCCAGTCATATTCACTTAATATTATCTTTTCAGTAGTTAAAGAATTTTCCACATGAATTTGCTCGCTTTGCGCATATTTTACCAAAATTAGGCAACACGACTCTACGACATTGCATTCATTTAAGGCAGATGAAGTGTGTAAAAGCTTCTGAAGCTATGTAAAACAGCGATGAAGCCACGGTGCGACGTATTATTTTGCGTCAGTTGAATTAATTGCATTTTATATGTACTGACGAAGGATTGAGAGGTATGCTTAAAATATGTCAATCTATCATTTTGACAGTGCAGATATAAATTGTATATGCAAATGGCAGTAATAAGAGCAATAGGCGGTGTAGGCAATATCAATGAGCGCAACATATGGACCGGAGCGCATACCCATGACAATAAATACCGAACCTCGTGAAACACATCTCCAGCACTGGCACCGTAATTACATCTTGGATGTTGACCGTGCATTTATTTTTCTGATGGCCTACGACAAGTCTGGGTTTCACCTCGGTCTGGAGAGCCATCTGTTACACTGGGCCCAGCGAGACGAATAAATTCCTCCACTGTCGGGCAAACGGCGAACCATGCATTATCGCGCCGCTCAATACCATTCGAATCACCTCGAGTTCGCGACCAGTCGGCCACTGCTCAATATAATCATGCTGCCCGAAAGAAGCCACCGTAGTTCGCTGAATTCCTGGGTACTTCAACCCTTCGGCGTTTAAACTCAGCCGTTGGTGAACATTAACATCACGGGGCTAATCAGCTTCGGAATCATGAATAGCTAAATATCGACGTCAATTTCCAATAACTTAATAACAACGACCATTGCCTAAGTCACCGAAAGTGGTAGAACGGAAAACGATTTTAATTCATATTCGCAAGCTCTTGGACGTTCGTCACCACAGTGTCTGGTATTAATAGTAGGCGCCTGAGGGCGCTGGGCAGGCGATTGCATGCGTCAAAAGCGCAGAGTAGTCAAAGCGTCTTGTATATCAGTTATAGGTGGAGTGTCTGGAGTGCTTATGCAACTGATATAGACCGATATTGGCCAACTGTCGATGGGTCGGATGATACTGGTATATACTGGTACTGGTGGACTGTTGATGGGCTTGACGACACTGGCATAGACTAGTGCTGGTGGACTGTTGATGGGTTATACGACACTGGTATAGACTGGCACCGGTGTGCCGTTGATGGATTAAATAACACTGGTATAGACTGGTGCTGGCGGATTGTTGATGGGTTAGATGGTACTGGATGGGCGCATGGCTGTATAGTATACAGCTGTGGTTTCCGGTGCCAAACATGCGTCAAGTTGCATTACTAGAAGCGAAACTAACGGATCCGCCCACCCCGGGACTGTAGGCGGGTTCCCGGAACACTAGTCAGCCGCGATGCCGCCAGGCTGCCAGGACAGACAGCGGCCGCGGGCTGCGGATCCCTATCGTTAGCTGCCGGAGACAGCGGCCGCGGGCTGCGGATCCCTATCGTTAGCTGCCGGAGACAGCGGCCGCGGGCTGCGGATCCCTATCGTTAGCTGCCGGAGACAGCGGCCGCGGGCTGCGGATCCCTATCGTTAGCTACCAGGACAGACAGCGGCCGCGGGCTGCGGATCCCTATCGTTAGCTGCTGGAGACAGCGGCCGCGGGCTGCGGATCCCTATCGTTAGCTGCCGGAGACAGCGGCCGCGGGCTGCGGATCCCTATCGTTAGCTGCCGAAGACAGCGGCCGCGGGCTGCGGATCCCTATCGTTAGCTACCAGGACAGACAGCGGCCGCGGGCTGCGGATCCCTATCGTTAGCTGCCGGAGACAGCGGCCGCGGGCTGCGGATCCCTATCGTTAGCTGCCAGGACAGACAGCGGCCGCGGGCTGCGGATCCCTATCGTTAGCTGCTGGAGACAGCGGCCGCGGGCTGCGGATCCCTATCGTTAGCTGCCGGAGACAGCGGCCGCGGGCTGCGGATCCCTATCGTTAGCTGCCGAAGACAGCGGCCGCGGGCTGCGGATCCCTATCGTTAGCTGCCGGAGACAGCGGCCGCGGGCTGCGGATCCCTATCGTTAGCTGCTGGTGCGTGGGCAGGTCACGTCGTCGCAAATCACATTGCTTGAACAAAATTGACAGTTATACTTCAGGTGAAATATGGGGCGAAAGTTGGTCAATATCAAAACGAAAAGAGCAGATAAGGTTCTGAGGGGATATTAAAACTTCAAATGGTGTATGACACCGTGGAACGGTGATGAAAGATGGCCGCCAGCGGAAAAGCCGGCACGTATCCGAGAGGAGCCGTGCTTACTCTTTGCTTCAGCAAATATGAAGCGCGCTTCATCAAGGTTATTAGGGAAAAATTTTACTAAAATTATCATTAAAAGAACAACTTTGAATACCAGTTAACAACTGGAACCGAAACATCATAGAAAAAACGTTATTATTGTTTCAAATGCGTGACCATTAGGTGTGGCCGACGAGGCCGGTCAGATATTAACTCCCGTACCATAGACACGGGAGCAGACCCGCTTGGTCTTCGTGTTCGCTCTTAAGGAGATATTCATTCAAGTTTTTTTATTGACAAACGTTGGAAATCGGCACACACTAGTGCGAATAATGTCTTATAATCGGAAATATTTACATTTTATTGCAAATGCTCTTAAAAACTGTAAGTATCTTGATCATATCCAATGCATTCCCGCCGTTGGAATCTGCAGGCATCTTTGACTGTTTTCCTCAGTGGATTTATTTGCCGGCTTTCGTAATTAGACACATACGGTCGTCATACATCGGCCTCGAATGTCATTTATTTCGCCAGCCAGTGACATGAGCCTCTCCCAAAGTATTTATGTTTCAAGCCGTTGAAAGCAATGACAGGAATTATACTGTATGTCACTCCGGCGGACATAATGCAACATCGCTTCATTTGTGACCACGGGGAAAATCTCTCAGGGCTGAATAAATGTCACTCCTTCTCACCCACTCCTGAGATGGCGATTGTGTTCTTTCAAGATGAAGGGAAGGCAGGCAACTAGTAAGTGGACGCAATATATTGATAACTCAAAAATGAGCAGCACCAATTGCGATCCCATAGCGCGAGTAGGTAACCAATGTCGTGTGCCTCGTGTCACCCATTGCCAGTAAAAAGTTCAAAGCATTTTCCACTACAAAACGGTCCTGGATAAGGCGGTTCCTTACCAGTGGGTAGGATTTTCTCGGCGGTGCCCTCGTGCTTCATGACCGATCATTAGGCGTGTGAGCCACTCTACGGATGAGGTGCTTCCTCGTCATTAGCCGGCCGATCAATCATTAGACAATCTGTGTGTCTGGAGAGGCCCTGGAGGCGTCTCAGTTATACCGGCGGGGGACACTGGAGAAGCTGCAGCTGTTGCCAGGCCGGCCCGACACCGCCGCCAGCAGTAGGCGAGTGGACGGACCCGGTCGGTGGGTGGACGGACCCGGATGGCGAGTGGACGGACCCGGCCGGCGGGTGGACGGACCGGCCGGCGGGTGGACGGACCCGGCCGGCGAGTGGACGGATCCGGCCGGCGGGTGGACGGACCGGCCGGCGGGTGGACGGACCCGGACGGCGAGTGGACGGATCCGGCCGGCGGGTGGACGGACCGGCCGGCGGGTGGACGGACCCGGACGGCGAGTGGACGGATCCGGCCGGCGAGTGGACGGACCCGGCCGGCGAGTGGACGGACCCGGCCGGCGAGTGGACGGACCCGGCCAGCGAGTGGACGGACCCGGCCGGCGAGTGGACGGACCCGGCCGGCGGGTGGACGGACCCGGCCAGCGAGTGGACGGACCCGGCCGGCGGGTGGACGGACCCGGCCGGCGGGTGGACGGATCCGGCCGGCGGGTGGACGGACCCGGTCGGCGAGTGGACGGACCCGGCCGGCGAGCGGACGGACCCGGCCGGCGAGTAGACGGACCCGGCCGGCGAGTGGACGGACCCGGCCGGCGAGTGGACGGACCCGGCCGGCGAGCGGACGGACCCGGCCGGCGAGTAGACGGACCCCGCCGGCGAGTGGACGGACCCGGCCGGCGAGTGGACGGACCCCGCCGGCGAGTGGACGGACCCGGCCGGCGAGTGGACGGACCCGGCCGGCGGGTGGACGGACCGGCCGGCGGGTGGACGGACCCGGACGGCGAGTGGACGGACCCGGCCGGCGAGTAGACGGACCCGGCCGGCGGGTGGACGGACCCGGCCGGCGAGCGGACGGACCCGGCCGGCGGGTGGACGGACCCGGCCGGCGGGTGGACGGATCCGGCCGGCGAGTAGACGGACCCGGCCGGCGAGCGGACGGACCCGGCCGGCGGGTGGACGGACCCGGTCGGCGAGTGGACGGACCCGGCCAGCGAGTGGACGGACCCGGCCGGCGGGTGGACGGACCCGGCCGGCGGGTGGACGGACCCGGCCGGCGAGCGGACGGACCCGGCCGGCGAGTGGACGGACCCGGCCGGCGAGCGGACGGACCCGGCCGGCGAGTAGACGGACCCGGCCGGCGAGTAGACGGACTCGGCCGCCAGGTGGACTTCGGCCGCACATGCGACGGCTCTGACCCACAGGTCAGTTCAGCAGCGTCCCGTCGGAGTGAAGTGGGACTGTGTCTGACGCCACTGTCGGCGTCGATGGCCCAGTGTTGAACCGCCTCCGTCTCCGGGCTCGCGACGCAGGTCGGCGGCCAGCGTGACGGATCGGCAACCTGAGATCCCGGGCTGAGTGTAACGCTGACGTAGCAGTGAGCAGCTAATCAAGTGGTCTATTTAAAAGATAGTTCACGACAGTAGTTTCCCCGAGGCATGATCCGTACCATCTCGCTTAGCTGCCGGACTTAATAGAGCGGTCTTAAACTCTCCCGATGTTGCAGCAGCATTGATGTGCACAAGACGCATCTGGAAACCGGTGTTAGGAAATGACGTGGTGGAATTAATGAGTTATCGGATCTACTGAATGAGTATAATGAATGAATGTCTGAAGAAAGTAAACTGTTGCGGGAGTTTTTAACGACATTTCCACACCATAAGAATCACATTTGGTTTCATCATCCAAAACTGCAAGCCAGCATTGGGTAGCATCCTAAGCCTCTCATTGCACTTACATTGTGCCAAGGAGCTGTAGGGAAAATCAAAACTTCAACTATGATCTTGAGAGAATGGATCAAACAAATGTTAATACTAGCTTTGAAAATATAATCGGCTAGAAGTTGCAGGGCCACAAGGCCAGATCGGTCCCGGACAAATCTAATCGCAAAACGTTCAGAAATAGCGTTCCTGTACCATGTGTGCAGTTCGAGAAAGTACCGTCATCCCTCAATTTGCAGACTGTTTCAAGGTATGTATATGCGGTTGCATACACAGATGTATATTTTTTGTCAATTGCATCAAATATTGTACACAAAATCATGTTAATAGGGTGTACGTTGATGTGTGATGGAACAAGCTATTGTACATTCCCTGTGTAAGGATATCGCTGATGAAATTTCACCGAGACTAACCAATATTCACTTGAACCATCACAAAAGGCCATCCAACGAATAGTTCTCCAAATATACGTGATTGGTGGGTGGCACAAATACAATCACCTACGATTTTGCGATGTCCAACTTTTCCCTGCATTGAAATTCATATATACTTGCATATATATATATTTTTAAATAAATTTAATCCGAATTGTTGCTGGGGTGGCTTGAGGAACCAGGGTTCTATTGCTAAACAGAGCTTGTTGCGCGAACCCTGGCCCCACCACCCGATCCATGAATTCCAGTTCAACGTACAAATCTATAAGTGACAAATATATAAGTGATATAATGAACATCATGACTATAAAAAGGCATTCGCGCATGAACATTAAGTGGAAAGACAAGGTGTGCTAGATACTACAAGAAAAAACATAGTACCTCTCTATGCTTTGTTTCCCTGGTCACCTCCTGTGAGCTTTTGTGGATTAAATTTTAAGCATGGTGGTAGATGATTTTCCTCAGGACATTTCGTTTGCGGTGGTATGGTGTCATTCAAGCATGTAATCATGGGCCGAATGTTGAGACTACCAAAGCTACTACCATTGCTACTGCTAATAAGATCGAAAGCCTAATCACTTAACATCATGATATTTTCTATCGGAATGCTTGCGGAGTGATAGATCGCCAAATGGATCAGCTTAATACAAATAAACTACATGGATGTTAACATTAAGGTAACATGCTGACATGATGATTGCACGATGAAATCATGGCTGGTCAATGCACAATGGTTGGCATTACAGTTACGACACAAACTTCTGTACCGACAATCGAAACTTCCCAACACTATGCATTGGATTGTCTTACCTGGCAAAACCAGCTTTTTCTCAGGTAATATTATGATATAATTTGCAACACCAACTCGACATTGTTGGCAATCGTTAACTCACGGATGAAACCACTCGAAATTTATGAAGACTGCTCTTGGAAGATGGTAGATGTTAAAAATTATCTATCAATACGCATGAATCTGAAAAGGTTTCGTTGTAACTTGTTTTCAGATTGATACGTGTTGTTGTTCCCTTTGTTTACGGCAAACGATACACAAGGTGCGATGACGTTTCCCAGGTTCCCAAGTGCCTCTTTACTTATTCACCGTTTGTTTGTAAACTTTGCCACTGTTGGGAAAATTTACAAACATATTTCAGCCGAATAAATGGCAGCAATAAGCCAAGCAGGCAAGCTATATATTTCCCGTAGACATTCGAAAGGACCAGTTCGTAAGGACCGGTAGACGTTTATAGGATCTCGTAAGCATTAGCAATGGCTTGAAAACGTTCTGAAGTGCTCGACAACAGCCTTGGTGGCCATAAAATTGTTGTCGGCCTTTCTTCCTCCGCCATGGCGATCACGTAGACTACTAAACATAAATCGATCGCCCCAGGCACCTCTCCCATTGACCACGTCCTTGACTGTAGTGTATGAAGGTACAATTGTTCGAGTTACAAGGATAGAAATGAATTGATCCAACTAGCAACACAGTTCACTATAGAGAATGGGTTATGGGCTAATGGTATTCATGGTAACTCGATATTGACAAATAATTGACAATGATACGATTGAGGTGGCAAATGCGTGGCATTGATGTCTTTTTGGCCTTAACACGCGCCCTGGAGGGCCTCTGAAAATAACGCGCCCTGGAGGGGGGTGGGCGGATTCCGCCCCCCCCCATAAGATCTCAGCTCCTATGAAGGTTAGAGCAACGAAATTCACAGGGTGGATGGGCACGATAGTGAACTCTTTTGTGTGCAAAGTTCATGACCTTAGGTCAATATCTTCAAGGTCAAATGAGGTCAAAATAGCAAAATTTTCTGGTTTTGCGTGGCTTGGCTTGTCATTGTTATGGATCGCTGTGGTTGTGTTTAAATCCTCCAAAATTGGCATTAATGATGTTTTGGACATTACTAATGATGCAATACAGATGTCAGATCTGCCATTTGACCTCAGGTCACCTATATAGGAGCACTTTATTAGGTCATTACCTGCTCCAGTTACCGGAACCGGGCTCCCATCCCGACTGCTCCGTTGGGCAGCTCGGCACAATCGGCTTCGCAAATAAAGGAGTGAAATACATGAATAAAGTATGGAAATACTTTGGCACACAATGACAAACAGTAGATTTCGGGATGTATAGGGAGTAACATGTAAAGTGACATCAATCGCATGACAGTCATTTGCATTTATGACACATTCCAGTTGACCAAGTTTGGCTCCATTAGCCTGTCATGAACTTGACCTGACTTGACCTCGGCGACCTTATATGACTTTTAAATTATATAGCATAACAATATGCATCAAACAAGTCGCTAGTGTTGTCAAGAACACTTCCCTATTGCCAATATACGGGAAGCGCATCAGCGCCGATTTTTATGGTCTGGCGCTGTGAATTGTTTTTACTTTAACGGCCCCTAACTTGAAAACGTCTGGACCGATTTCCACTTTTCTTGCTTTAAACAATGCGCCGGTGATTTCTAAGTAGGTACGCGATAAATTTGTCGTATATCGGCCGGTACAATATGGAGTTGTGTACGAAAAATCGGAAGGATTGGCGGATTTTGCCATACCCCCACAGGGGCGTGTGTCAACCTGTTATGAACTTGACCTGACTTGACCTCGGTAACTTGTCATGACTCTGGAACAATGTAGCATGACAATGTACATCAAACAAGTCGTTAGTTTTGCCATGAACACTTCCTTTTTGCTAATATACCGGAAGCGCATCAGCGACGATATTGGTGATCTGGCACTGAATTTGTTTTTGACTTTAGCGACCCTTAACTCCAAAAATGTTCGGTCGATTTTCATTTTACTTCAAACAATGTGCCGGTCATTTATTGGCAGGTAGACAAACAATGGCGCATATCGGCCGGTAAAATCTGGAGTTATCTACGAAAAACCGGAGGGGTGGGCGGATTTCGCCCGTCCCCCCCCCCCTCCAGGGCGCGTATTAAGAACTAAACCATTGTGGGACGAATACAGAAGCCCCGCAGCACACTTCCAGTATAAAGCTATACGCTATTTCATGCTATGCATCGCAAGTAGGCAGAGCCTGATTAGCTCACCACGAATACATCGATGGACGTGTTTGCAGGCGCGAGACCTTCCATTGTGGTGGCCCCGCCAGCCGTTAGCGGCCGTCGGCAGAAGTGGCGCGCGAATCGGCCGAATACACGGCGCGCCCACACTTGCCACGGCTCGAAACGACCCAATTAAGTGGCAAATAGACCCGCATAAGCCCGCACTGATGGCCCATTGTGAGCCGCACAGACTCCATTTCCCACGGCGGCCATCTCGTCAGTGGTCGAACCCTGTCACCGGACTCACCCGCAGCTGTGTCACCGACCGTCTTCGACTAGCTGGTGGATCGCCATGCTATATGCATACATGTTAAACCGTCCTCCTGCACCAGGGAGGGGTGAACCACAGCAAGGCTCGTTTTGCTCAGAACTATTGTAATGATGGCGTGATAAGTGCGTTCTCTTTGGCATTGCAGGTAGTCTCCGTGTGGTCGAGTGTCACGACCGCTGACAAGGAGATGCCCCCGCAGTGACAGAGTGATCCTCTCACGTCGTGAGGACGCAGCTAGAGGGACGGCCAAGAGGCGGATTCTCACGTCTGTCCCGACAAATGCTGTCGTGCTTCAGCAGTCCCACCACAGACAGATGCAGATCGCACAGAGTTCTTCCAACGAGAATGGACTCCGCAACTCAATGAAGTAAAAGGAATCACAAACAAATGCATGAAGTATATACTGCCTGGCGATACAAGAATAGCAATGAACGCGTAGACGTAGGATTTTACCGCATTTCAAAATAAAAAAATAGGAGAGGGGTAATTAATTATGGCACATCTCACTGTTGCACATTTCGTCAGAACCTCCTGGGTAGAGGACTACCTAGCGAACTTCCTCACAACCTAGAAGCATCAGTGACTTCTTGCATGTTGCTTAGCATCAAAGCAGTCCAGCAAAGTTTGACCAGCTGGCTAAGTAAATATGGCCTGGTTGACCGTAATTCTGCAATATTGTTGAATGTTAAAAGCATCAAACAATCATACCTGTACGAATTATTCATCTAACGACAACGTCCATCCACTTGTTCTCCCTCCTATGTTTTTTTTTCTCTCGTAAAAACGCTTCGGTGTGCACATGCTCACCAAGGTGCCCGTGAGCGAAACCATCGAGCCAATTTGGGCGTCTCCACCACTACATGGTTGCCGTTAAAGCCCTCTGTAGTTACGTCGCCACCTTTGTGAGATGGCTTAGACGCGAGGATCTGAGCTAATATTCAGAGCGACAGAGACCAAGCATCGACTTCAGAGAACCTGTTCAACCCGACATTAGGCATTCCACCGATCTGCGATTTTTGGAATCGCTCGATGTGGCAATGCAATCTAGCACGATAGCTGGGAATGAGGTCGACGGCTTCCATTCTAGACCAGAACCGAGTGACGTTCCGAGCGCATGACTTCTTGGATTGTAAATGAGGGCCTCTCCCACAGATGGACATGGACATGGACAAAAATCTGCGGCGAGCATTCGACACAGTGACACTGCAGCACACCCGTGAATTCCAGGCGTGATCCTGGCGGTAGCGCAGGCACCACTCGACACTCACCTCCGTACATTGACACTCCGGCCTGGATCACCAGACAAGACAGCAGCCAGCCGGCGGCCGTGAAGGTTGGCGGAGACATGTCACCGGTCACACTGATACCGGGCTGCTGTCACGCCGATCAGGAACTGCCGTCAAGCTGATCCCGGACTGTCGCTGCACTGATCCAGGCCTGCTGCCACACTGATCCTGGATTGTCGCCGCGCTGACCCCGGGCTACCGTCACACTGATCCTGGATTGTCGCTGCACTGATCCAGGCCTGCTGTCACACTGATCCTGGATTGTCGCTGCACTGATCCAGGCCTGCCGTCACATTGATCCTGGATTGTCGCCGCACTGACCCCGGGCTTCTACCACACTGATCTCGGGCTGTCGTAACGCTGATCCCGAACTGTCGCTGCACCGGTCCTGGGTTGCCGTCACACTGACCTAGGGTCACCGTGAGCGACCTACCCTGCTGCCGGATCTACTCTGGCGTTGGCGAGGCTATTTACACAGTGGAGCATCGGCGTCTGCCGACTGTCGCCAGGTCTGCGGACGACAGCTGTTTACACAGCGGAGCATCGAACCGTGTTTGGTGCTCAGTACGGTGTTCAGACGACCGCTGATCCACGGTCCGGTGTTGACGGGGTGGATGACGTTGACCTCAGGCCAGCTGTGCTCGGGCGCAGGCGGCGGCCGTCGTCAGCCAGCTGGTGGCAGCGAAGGACACCACGTCCAGCGCATGCCGACCGGTGGCGTGCTCGGCACGGCTCGCTTCACCTGGACGTCGCCGCTCCGAGGCGCTCCCTGTGGAAGACAACTGGGCTGGTGACGTCACATATCAGACGGGGTCGGGACGGAAGTACAACCTCATCGTGGGCTTTTGTCGTCCCGAGCATTGTGCTGTTGGGAACGTTATGGTGCACTTTGTGCTGTCAGAGTGCTGGAGGAGGCTACCGGCAATGAGCAGGCCCAACTTTATCGTGTTTAATTAGTTTCACGGAAGTCAATGAGTTCATATTTCTGGCTTTTGTTTTAGCAGCTATATCTAGTTTTCAGCAATGCAACGTTGCTGTGCAGCTGTGGAACAAAACTAGTCCTGCATCTCAAATAGCTTTATGTTTACCTTGCTTTATTCACACTAACATTTATTAGAGAGAGGGCAAAAAATAACACGCACTGTGGAAATGTGCATTATCATTAATAGGAAAGCATTTCCTTTCATCTGCGGGGCGGATTTCGGTGGTCAACAAGGCACACCCACAGTTTCCTCATGCTTGAAAGCATAGTTGTGTTCAACAGCCTTTTTTTGCAATGAACATGTCTCAAATTAATGCAGAACAATGCAGAACTTACTGGTGCAAATTGTCTCTTCGTTCTGCTTGATACACTATTTTCATTAAACATTCATACGGATACACGAAAAACCTTGCACCCTTCGTACCTCGCAGCGTATAAAAGAGCTAGGTTATCAGTTGTATTCCGAATATAAGTATACCGGTAAAAAATAAGCAGATTATTGTGCCTGATTATGTGTCCGGTAGCTCGCTGATTGGCTACAAATTATGGAGACGGGGTGGGAGTAGATGTGTGTCCGGGAGGCTTCGCCTTATATGAAAACGATTGTGTGGGTGCATAGGCGCACCGGAAGAGGGGGGGGCAGGGGGCCCGCCCTCCCCCATGAGACCAAAGTGCCCTCTTGACCGAAGTGCCCCCTTGGCCGGAATGTCTCAAATTAAGCCCAAAAATAACCTGCCTGATGTGCCCCACCTGTGCCAAAGGTGCTCTTTGGGCCCAAAACTGCCCTTTTAGCGATTTTTTTTCACGCCCCCCCCCCCCACCCGGTCAACAAACCTTCCGGTGTGCCCCGGACCGCAAAGTGGCCTTTTGGAGCCGGCCAAGTGCCCTTCTCGGTTCGCCCCCCCCATGGAAAAATCCTGGGTGCGCGCCTGTGTGGGTGCACATGAAGCCCGCTTCAGAAAAATGAGGTTGAACCAGGTTTATCAAAAATACATATATATTGATGTGTTGCCCGAGGAAAGATCTGTTCGATATATGGAGATAAAATGGTGAGATGTCCCATGAACGTTTCAACTTCAAATTTCTGGTCCCACCTCAGCATCGGAGTATAATGGTCGCGTCGTGAATGTCAATTTAGTACGTTTTGGGGCTATCGACCTCCCATTGCTGTCTTGACCTCCAAGTAATTTAAATTTTAACATGAGGTCCTATGCGTCCTACCACACCCAAATCGATTTCGGCCCTCCCATTGCCTCCATGCTTTTCCTTTCTTCCCGCACTTCTCGTCACAAATTGGCACTCTTGGGTGGCAATTATAATTTGTATTCTTTCATATGATTATCGACGGAAGCATTCAATTTGTTCAAAATAATTGCTTAAGTAATGATAATTGTCAGTTGTTCAAAATAATTAAAGTGTTGCATGTCAAACTGTCCGTGTCAACAAGGTAGCCAGCTGATTGCGACCAGCACCGGCCGTGTGCGTTGGAGCAGGAGGGCTGAGGTACTTGTTCAATGACGTCACCGGAAAATCATCTCGGAGGATTTGGGAGAACGATGATGGAAGTGCCAGTTAAGAACCTGTTGATGGGTATCACCAGGGATCTGTCTGGATGTCGCCGGTTTGCAGGTTTTTGTGCTTGGAAGGATGGGGTACTGCTTTCGAGCGTGTGATTTTTAAAGATTTTTTTAGATGGCGGAGGCGCTGGTTTAGGGGTGTTAACAGGAAAGTGTGTTCATGCAGATTGAGGGCGGGGCTGAAGACCCTGGGGAACTGCCGGTGGGAATTTTACATTTTGTGTCCGAATGAGAGGAGCCGATTTTGGAGGTGTCGCTTGGGATTTGTTTCGAGTGGATGGCGACAGGATCATTTCAGGGCAGCTTCACGTATTGCATGACCACAGCTTTTGTCACAAAGGATCGGGTGCCGTTTCCTGGGTATCATGAACTTACATCGAGTGCGAGTGGGTGCGTTGCGTGGTCGAGTCACTAGGGGTTTTCTCGAAGGGCTAGTGGAGGTGCAAAATTAGGTCACAGGAATACGTGAGTCACTATCCAATCACAAAATATTTGTTCAATACCAGACTTAACATCATAATCGAGAAGCGATCGTGTTCGTGGATCAGTGTGTCTTGTCCACACTTGCAGTTAGTTCAGTGAAGACCTGTGATCAAGTAATATCCCTCTTCCTGCCTCCACAAATATACCATCATTCGTTGGTGGTGCGATCAAAATATATCGTTGTTCCTACATGACAACTTCTCCTTTCGCTGGCTTCGTGCATTACGTATAACATCACGAAATGATATTGCCATCTTGCATATTTATCTGATGTTTTGAACAGCATATGGTTTATTTTCGAAGTTGACGCTCTATGCATCAAAATATAATTAATGCATAATTGAAACATAAATGCTTGTGTTCTCGGTGACTTATCGTCGAAATGCCACCACTGGCACATCTCGAAATGGAGCCTTCAAAAAGAATATCTGGATTGGATTTGGATATTGGCAGCATATGTGAATCGTAGCACTGACTGTTATTCAAAAGTGCCATAGACCTCTGAAGGTGACCAGCGTCCTCGATGTCCAGATATATGTCGTCGACATCTTTACAATATGCATGTGGCGCATCCGCCATAGTGCATAATGCATGGCTTTCAATGCGGTACATATACGAATTTGTGGGAAATGGCCCCAATGGGAAACCGATTAATATGCTCTTCTTCTGACGGTACAGTTTCCATCTGACGCGTGAAATGGATCTTCCTTTGTGCAAGTCAGAGGTAGCTTCTCCAGGGTAGACCTAGACGATGGTAGTGGTGGTGGGGATGGGTCGCTGGTACTACATACTGCATCAATTATGATTCTGATGACGTCTTCGACAGACAAATTTGGTAAATAGGTTCTCTACATCTATAGATGGTAATATTTCCACAGGCGCACACTCCAAGATATTTCCACAGACACCAAGAATGTCTATGAAATCATCGATAGATTTAACACTATGCTTACTAGGCAAGTACGGCTGAATTAGCTGATTTAACGACTTAGTTAACCTGCATGCTGGAGAAGCAAGATAGTGCGTTGTATCAAACGGCTTGAGAAAAGGGTTCGAAAGAATACTGCTGTGTTGAATGTCAAATCTCTACCGGATAGTATATATATATATATATATATATATATATATATATATATATATATATATATATATATATATATATATATATATATATATATACATATAGATATATATATGCACTCGTATATATTGTCCTATTCTCAATTCAGCATTTTCAATTTGTGAATTCGTAATTATCAAATTATCGTGTGGAAAGGATTTGGTTTTGGTTTAGTGGCATTCATTACATCTTTCTGAACTACTTTTAAAAAAAATGAATTTCAAAAGTTGTGAACTGCAACAGTTCATCACATATCTCCAGGTATTTCACTTGGACGGTATCGGTGACCTTCATCTGTGTATGTGTCACCCGTGTTATGTTATAGGTGTTCGGTTGCATCAACCAAAAGAGATACAGGAAAACTTTTCCAAGTAACTCTAAAGTACGGAGCTACCTACCGCATCTCTGTACCATGTTTAGAACATGGGCAAAATTTCCCCCGCGTACTGTTAGTGACAGAAAGTTGCCTGCATTGCTGAGGATAAAAACATAATGCAATCATACAGCGAAGTACGAATTCATGGAGGTCGGGACCTTATCGGGCTTCAATTACGTTTCATTAGCCACGAGCTTCACGTGCTCTAAGGGACTTACGCACGCGACATGAGATTCTGGGAAGGGTGAATGCCATTAAGCTGAGCCGATTCGACCTACTTTTTGCTAATTAGACGGTCACGACATAGACTAGATTTGCTGAAGACAACGCGTGAACAATCGAGGCTCAGCTCTAATGCAAATAGCTAATTTTTACCCTAAGGATCTTTAGAACATAATCTGTCTTTGCCGCAGCAGCGGATGCTGCTACATAGCTGCATTGGCTCCAGGACAAAATTGTTTCAGAGGTCTCTGAAAACATTTTATCCTGGAGCCAATTCAAAGCAGATTAATAGCGCAAAGCACATGGGTTCAATATTCATTTTGGGCTTTTCTAGATAGTATAGCCACTGAATATTTTGGTTTGGTCAAACAGATCATACCTGAAAATTATAGGCAAGACATCATCTAAAAGTTACTGACGTGTATGAAAATGTTAATTGGTTATCATTTCACGTCTGGACCGCTTAGCTAGCATCAAATGGTGACCCAGATCGGCCCAACTCATCCCTGTTGTGACGATATGTGGAACGGACTGGACAAAGCCCTAATGCCCCTGTGGATCATTCACTGTGCGTACTTCTTGGTTCCGAACAACTAACATGCTTGCCGCTAGGCTAAGAAAATGGCCAGACTTAAGTGAGCCATGCTAGGAATGGCCCAGTCGAGACAAGTGAACCAGTTACATTGATTATTTTCAATAGTTTGCCAGTCGGTCACCTCTGGAAGATCGCAACAGATTAGTGACACACTGAGGAGCGTAGTGCTTCTGTAACGTAGATATTGCTCAACTCACGTCTGTTTTGGTCATCAAACATTGTGATAAGTGGTACTGTACCTGGCCGCATATTGAACGACAAGCTCCAAGCAGAAAGAGAATGCTGGATTAGTTGGAATGGCGAATTGTACCTTTAAAAAAAAAAAAATATTTTGAGCTCGAGCCGCTTAGTTGCTTTTTAATGTGCAACTGAGCTGTCCAGTGAAATTTTCTTTATAAACTCTCATCCTAAAACGCCACTACCACATTATCCTCAGCGACATCTTATGATGTCATCCATAGGGGATTGATGACCGGCAGGTATGAACAAACCTGTTGAAACGTTTTTGGGTTGTATTTTTTAACGTCTCCAATTATTTGGCACTGCAATGTTTATGTTCGACAGCTAGCCATCATCTACCACCTATCATTGAACACGATCGTGCAGTTGTTAAGCATATGATTTGTCATGCATTACTCATTGTTTGTTTTTTTGTTCTTGCGTGGTGAGTTTTTTTTGGCAGCTGTTTGCACAACCAGATGACGGCTCCCCTCTTCCGTTGAAAGTATTTTCCTCATCCACAATAATTACTGCCATCCTATTGTGAGCATTCTGACCCCTGCACAATGGTGTACGCTTTCAAAGTGCCTGTGTTCCGTCAGCTGTGCTGCGCAATGTTGTGGCCAGCCCAAAACTGGGGCTGGATCTGGGGCTGGTCAGCCTCTTGACGGCTGCACATTTTGCTGTGTAATTTACGAACCGTACGTGGAGACCAGACTTGTGCTCGACTTGAGTTAAATCGAGAATCGACTCATGAATCAATCGTTTTTGGATGAGACGTGAGTTGAATCGAGTCATTTCCCAAAACCATATCTTGAGTCGTGAGTTGAATCACATCTTTCTTAAAAAATGAGTCGAATCATGAGTCAATCATTCGAATGTTATGTGTGGGCAGTGTATACTGAATCATATGGTTCATGACCCTGATACCACTGTGTCGGATCTGAATCGATTCAAATTTCTGTCACTGTTTGAGTCGCGAGTCGAATCAGATCTCAAGACCTATGAGTCATACGTGAGTCGACTAAGAAAAAATTGAGTCTGGCACAAGTCTGGTGGAGACCACCTTTTTGCACCGGGTTGGCCATTGAAGTACCCCCAGTTTCTTCTTCGTCAACGGGCTCATTTTAAGCCAAACTACTGTTTTTCTTCAATGCCGAGTCATCTTCATATGGACTGATGCAGGACACCGCTCTTTGTTCTCTGCATTGACCCATGTTATTGGGCAAATTAAATCAGCTGACCGTGACGTTCTCGTGTTTCGACAAGCTTATCAAAAAGCTAAGGAACTTCCGTTTTATTTCCCCCGTCGTGAGAAGTTCCAATTGACGAATCGCCCCAGCACATTTGTGAGCATTCATGACTTCCCCACAGTAAGGATTCAATAGTGAAGAACCACCAAATACATGTCGTGAGGGATTCGGGATAGTGCAGTCATAAGCTTCCGCAGTTCAAGGTTTTTCCTTTTTCAGTAGAGGGTGGGGACCGGACTTTGTTTGGGGGTTGTCCAGGCCATTGGCCTTCAGAAGCTTCATTTTTGTTGAGCCTGTTGACTGGGAAGCCTAAACTAAAGTGACTCACGTAGTATTTCATTTTACCCACATGCACAAATATGTTTTTCAATATAAATTTGCATACTTATAATACTGGCTGGTTCAAAATATGACCCAACAATTCTTTTGGCATCCAGAAAATGCTTCAAGATGGCGACGCCTAATGTTTCGGACTGTAAGTCTTCCGGCCCGTTCAGCATGGCTGTGACTCTACGAATACCGTAAATTTGCTCATATGCATTGCTACCTTGTCCTTCAAGAACTTCGGTTCGACTGATCTGATAAAATCGCAGATTCTGTGTTTGGTTTTTGAGAATGTAGGATGCCAGCATCATTCCTTTCTTCGATCTTTGTTCTCGTCATCACATAAGTGGATGCTTGGTTGCCGATAATTTTGGATTTCGTCCGTCTCTAACTCAATTTTGCCACTTTCGTCATCTACAAAATCGACCGGATTACAATATGGACGCCTGACCATTTACGGTTTGCATGCAATCAGTGTGGTGTGGTCAGATTCTTTGCCAGACTCAGTTAGAAATAAACAAAGAAGGAAAATGGAACTATGTTGCGTATTAAGTTAATTCATGGGCACCTGCGATAATGGCGATAACACAATAGATTCCGCATCGCGTCTTCGGATATGATGCATCGCTATCGTAGTTTCCCGTACATACATTGCAGCACAACCGTTTACGAACCAACGCAAATCTATCACATCGATCACATCTATAATTTGGCCAACAGTTTATGTCTCGTCATTCCACGTATTAAACGACCAGTGCCAATAAACGATTCACTTGTATGAGCCTGCATGTGATATCAATATCCAGAGCTCGAGTCATTTAAGTATCACATCATACAGCCGTTTCACAAGCAAGCACGCACATTTTTGATGTTCATCAAGGCAAATATATTGCGAATATCCCATGCCTTGTCCCTATCGCAAATAAATGTCATATATAACAGTGTCAGTCAGGCATCCGAATATACAACTGGAGAGCTGGGTGTCATTCTCTGTCAAATAATCAGAAATATTTATTCCGTACATGGAGCAGAACACCAGCACGAACGATCCGTGCGTTGTGTATTCTAGAGCGGCACGTCGAGAACAAACTGGGAGATCTGCCTGGCGATAGACTAAGCCGTCCAGTTGGCCATCAACTCCAAGTGGTATGTAGAAAAAATACTCATCTGTTCCAGAAACCTCTTGGAAACATGCTGAGGAAGACGTCATCCATGATATAACCGGGGAAGGATAGTGAACCATAGCGGCCTCAAGGCAGCTGTGGAATGACCGACCCATGGCACTCGTCCGCAGTCGTACGCTGCACAGTGGACGAGGCACGAGACAGCCAGCAGCCTTATCAGCTGTACTGAAGCCGACATCGACACTCAACAGAAGATGGCGCGGAGCATATCGACCTTTCTCGAGCGCCAGCGCCACAGGCAGGGAGGAAGCTACCGCGGAAACGGTTGGGGTCCGGTCATCACCGAGGTGATCGCAGAGAGAGTGTTTTGAACGGCCACAGACGGTCTGATCAAGGGATAGGTCAACGTGAGCCCCACAGGCAGGGAGGAAGCTGCCGCGGAACCGGGTAGGGCGCTGTCATTACCGAGGCGGTCACGGAGGAAGTGTCCCGGACAGCTGCTTACGAGCTGACGGAGGCCAGGGCTAACTGTGATATTGCACTCTGAAATTATATGTTCACATGCAAATGTGGTGTGCAACTTGTACAGACGGAAAACGAAGGGCATCATAAGTAATTTTATCATATTTGAAAACATAATGACATATATACGTAGTTAGCCCCATTGCATTTTTCATATCAGCTAATTCACTGGTCTGTCTCTCTTGAATCGCATAACCAAGGATCTACTGGGATCTAACGACAGCATTAGTGGATCTATATGCATGGCTTGGCATTGACGAAGCATCTTAGTGCTTTTCTTGCGTGTAAAGACGAAGTTAGTGTACAGCCTATTTAGACCAACGCGATCAATAAATAATTTTGTTTTGCCTTGTTTTGTGAAGACGGTTTCCGTTTGATTGCAAAGGAATGTATGGTTCCGCTGGTGAAGGCTGCAGGCTGCTATTTCAGTTGCTGACATGGGCAACGATGGCTTATTTGCATATTTCTCAAACCCTAGCATTGCATTAAGCTTGCTCAAACAGGAGCCCGATATGGGCAGCAGTCGTGCTCAACTCCGCTTTCCCACTGCGTCCCGCCATCATCCGCGTTTCTCCCGTTCAGAGTGTCCTGCTTCGATTCGCGTCTGCTGCGACCTGTTCAGCTCTGGTCCGCTGCGTTCCGTTCACACCGTGCGTTTCGCACGCTTCGAACGATCGCCTTTTGCACTGGCGTTGTTTACCGCTCCGGCCACGGACGGGGGGCCACCGGTGCGGCTTTAACAGCGGGACCGCGACTCGAGGGAGCCACAACTCTCCCCTCGGCGTCAGACGACCGGAAACAAAAGACGCCGGGCCACACGATGGCTCTGCTGTTGGCCAGTGTGCTGTGCGTGCAGTCGCCGCCTGTGCGTGAGCAGCGGCCAGATGTCAGGAGCGGGGTCGACCGTATATCCGGTCATGACTTGAGCACCGCAGAGAGGCGTCGTTCTCGCACCCTGTGTCCCTCCCGTCGAGGCGAGGTGCCTGTTCCTGCTGTTGTGGCGCTGCTCGATGTGTGACGGCTGTCCATCGAAACGGTCGAACGACGAAAGCCTTGGAGCGGATGAGACAAAAATCATGCGCCCCATAATCAACATCAGCAGACCATATCTGATTGCCATCCTAAGTACAAGTCATTTCAGATGGACACCGTCCCTTGGAACTCTAAGGGGTGCAAGCGCCTGTCGGACAGTGCACCAGTGTGGACTACTCGCTGCTCCACTGGAGCAGCCACGCCGCTCATTTGGATTGCATATTGATACACGAACAAGAAACGTGTGGAGAAATACTTCTCCCGTCACCCACTTCTCGGGAAGTACTACGATTTGTCGCCTCTGCGCGCGGCTGAGTGGTCGACTTCTTCACTTCTGCCGGGAAGAGTGGCCGCTCGGCCCGGGAAACGCATTAGGCAGGCTCGAGTACCGGCGGTGTTGGAACTCGAGAGACGCAGCTGTTGTTCCCCAGTAGATGCGTTCGTTTTGACGTAGGAGATGCAGCTGTTGCGTTCCAGGAAATGCAGCTGTTGTACGTCAGGAGATCCAGCTGTTGTGTCTATGGAGATGCCGTCGTTACTTCCAAAGAGATGCAGTTGTCGCTTCCAAAGAGATGTAGATGCTGTGCATCAGGAGATACAGCTGTTGTGTCTCAGGAGACTGAGCCATCATTTCTCAGGTAGTGTAGCTGTCATGCTTCAGGAGGTACAGCCATCATGTATCAGGAGGCATAGCTGTTAATTCTCAGGAGGTATATTCGTCATTTATCAGGAAGTGCAGCTGTTGTGTTTCAAGAGGAATATCCATCATGTCTCAGGATGTGCAGCCGTCATGTCTCATCAGGTGCAACCGTCATTTCTCAGGAGGCACAGTAGTTGTGTTTCAGGGGGTTCAACCGTCATTTTTTCGGAAGGCACAACCGTCATGTCTCAGAAGGTAGAGCCGTCACTTTTCAAGGGGTACAGCCGTTAGGTCTCAGGGTGTACAGTAGGGTGTCCCTGAACGGTTTTCTTATGCTTAGTGAAATTATCGTGCAGATCACCTAAAAAACCATGTGGTCAAAACTAAATCGAAATCAAACAATAAACAAAATATGCTACAGGCCGATAAAAAACAAATTGCCGGGCGCCCGGGGTTGAAGTCTCCAGTGATGGCGCTCCGTTGCGATTGGCATCAACACCACGCGTCGGCCGCCGTCGGCCGCCGCGGCGCGACGAAAAAGGCGGCAGTCGTTGCTGTGGATGACTTATAAATGGATTCTGGTAATTCAAAAACAGATCAGGGAGCCGGATATATCGATTAAAGATAAACTCACGAAGGACGATCGCCCACTTCCTTGTCGTGCTCCACCTTCACAGTGCTATGAATCATCATTGGAATAAATTGCGTACGCACTAACGACACAAAATATCTTCCAGCCAACATCCCTGTTTTATTAGTCAACCAAGTCTCCGTCCCTTCGTTACTCAAGTTTCAAGGAAACTGGGATTATCAGCAGTAGGGACAACCTATTAACGAGGGCGACACGAGCCGTCGATATCTGATATCGATGTCGAAATGATATCGCGATGTCGCGAAAATGTCTGATATCGATAGCGCAAATGTCGATGGCCGACAAAGTGCCACGGATGGAGTTTCCCTTGTCCAAGACCAGAGAGGACCTCCCAAATGCAAATCGGCACCGCAGATATCCGTGAAACCACTGTCGACGCGCCATGGACGAAAGGAGGCGTCGACCGCCGAGAGTCACATCACCACAACCGGGACCTTCGGAATGGCCCAGCTAGATTCTAATTCAGACCAAGATTCCGCCACGATTCATCATCGCCCACATCTGTAGTCAATGAGTCAGAGTATATGGTGAACAGTAACACAGACAACTCTAAATACGGCTCTAGCAGCAGATCGGTACGGAGTGTCTAATCGTGCGTGTGCTGCGATCATAAACAGTTTCCAAGTGGACATTGGACGGATCACTTCGACGATATGGACCATAGTGGATACAAAAAGTATGGCGAGCAAGGGATCGGATAGAGGGTAGTAGCCCAGACCATGAGGATCATGCAGGTCGTGTATCTGGTTTCACTCGACGGTAAAAAGACACGCTTATGACAGCCAGTCAAAGAAACGGAAGAGCACATTGTGGTTGTATCCGAGCCAGACAGTGCATATTAGGACATTTACCCCACAGACTAGGAAACGGAGGACATTCAGGCCGAACGCCGTGGCATAGAGTTGGTCGGATGTTTCGTCGCGTGACAGCACGAGCCAAAAGGGTATCCGTTTGTTGAGCTCGGACAAAACGCCCCGTCCACTGGTTTGTGTGCCAACTTCATGCAAATGAACTAATCTCCGTGCAGTATTTAGCCAGTTAGAGGAGTCACAACAGACCTAAGTCGTTAGTGGGCTGATTGGCCGGCGCTGCAGGCGCGAGAAACCTCCAGTGGTCGATTTAGCCAATCGATGGCGGAAATGTTCAAAATGACGCAGGAGATTCCAGTGACCAAGTTCAGACCAGGCTATCGTACAGTCTGGCGCGAGTGTCCAGACGGGCTCAGATGTATCCAGAAGAACCAAAAAAGATCGGTCCACAAACCACCCAGGTGGCACTCGGCGGCGCGAATTCCCGGCCACATACAACCGAACAGCCATCAGACAGTCGAGTGCAGCGGGTTCATCGTGTGCCACATACCCCATGTGGTCCACAAGAAACGGAATGTTCGCGGTCCGGCAATGCCTCACAGCGTCAACTTCCAAAATTGCACCGATAAGCGGCCATGGTGCGCCAATACAGCGCAACAGCACGGTCACCCGAGGCAGACGCAGCAAGGCAGCGGGCCAAGATCAAGCCACACGGGAAGGGCGGTCACCAAACCAGCGTCGCAGACCAGAAAGTGCCAGTGCAAGTCAAGCTCAAAGAAGGGCAACAGCACGGGCGGGGAAAGGCAAACCGACCGCCCACCAACAACGTCCGAGCTACAGACACACCAGTCCCCGAGTACCCCATACCCCGCACAGCAGACGGGGCGGAAGGCCAGGCGTCGTGGAAAGCCCGCCCGGTACAAGGCGAAGTGAAACACAGGCGGCAATGCCAGTGCCAGCCAAAAGATTTCATGTCGGGTTTCGCGGGCGGACAGTGACAGTAAAAAGATAGTTCGTACAAAAAATGCCCCGTACAAAGGGCATCGCGTATGCCCGTCCCGGTGTAGGGACGGGCAGATGCCGTTTCGCCGGTCTATCAAACAAAAGATACAAGTGTCCAAATGATTTCATGGTCTCGAAACAGACGAGGGGAGTAAGCCAAAGAAAAAACATTATACTTTTTTTTATAAAAAAAAAAAAAAAAAAAAAAAAAAAAATTTTCCTTTTTTTTATTATAAAAATATTTTATAAAATTATTTTTTTTTTTTTTTTTTTTTTTTCCCTTTCTTCACAAACTATTTTTTTTTTTTTTTTTTTTTTTTTTTTTTTTTTTAATTTATTTTTTTTTTAACCCCAATACCCCTTCTTTTTCTTTTTTTACCCCGCGGCGGGGGGGCCCCCCGGGGGGGGGGGGGGGTGGTGTTTGAAGCCAATAACCCAAGGGGGCCATATCTGGGGAATTTAACCCCGGGGGGCCGGGAAATTTTTTTTTTTTTTTGTCTTTTTGTTTTTTTTTTTTTTTTTTTTTTTTTTTTTTGTTTTTTTCCAAGGGTTTTTTTGGTGTTTTGTGGGATTTTTTTACTAAAAAAAAGGAATTTTCCAAAAAAGCCCCTTTGGGGCACCCCCTAGTGTACAGCCGTTATGTCTCGGGAAGTGAAGCTATCCGGTCGCCTGATGTTATCGGGCAGGTATCGGGAGATGCAACTACTGGGTGTCGGGAGATGCAGATGGCGCGTACTAAGAGGACAGCCGTTGGAGCTCATGAACAAAAAACAGCCACCCAGTCTTGGAAGATGTAGTTGCTTCATACCAGGAGATACAACCACCAGGTCGTAGGGGATACAAGCATCGGGCTTGAGGTTCTATGAATGTTAGGTTTTGCGAAGTGTGTATGACCTCAAGAAAGACAACAGTCGGATCGTCGTGGGGAGATCAGTCTAGTTTTGCAATCCAGTGCATCTCCAGACCTTTGGTCGGCAAGTGCTAGAATCTGTGGTCAACAGGTGTTCGGGTCTGTGACGGACAGGTACCCGGGTTTGTGACGGGAAAGTGTCCAGGTCTGTGACGGACTGGTACCCAGGTCTGTGGTCTACATGTGCCCGGACATATGCAGATGTCCGGGTCTGTGACGGACAGGTACCCGGGTTTGTGACGGGAAAGTGTCCAGGTCTGTGACGGACTGGTACCCAGGTCTGTGGTCTACATGTGCCCGGACATATGCAGATGTCCGGGTTTGTGACGGGCAAGCGCCCGGGTCTGTGACGGACTGGTACCCAGGTCTGTGGTCTACATATGCCCGGACATATGCAGATGTCCGGGTTTGTGACGGGCAAGCGCCCGGGTCTGTGTTCGACAAGTCCCCAGGCATTTGCAGGTGTCCGGGTCTGTGATCGGCATGTGTCTATGGCAGGCAGGTGCCTGCATATGTGGCCGGAAATTGCCCGTATCTGTGCAGGTGCCGGTATTATCAGGTGCAGGTGCCCGTATCTGAGGGCGGCAGGAGCCGGGGTCTATGGTCGATTAGTGCGGGTCTGCAGCCGGCAGGTGGCAAGGTCTGTGGTTGACAAGTGCGGGCTTATGACCTCAGGTGCCTCGATCTTGGTCGGCAGGTCCGAGTCTGTGGTCCACTAGTGCCTGTCTGTGGTCGGCATGTGTCCGGGTCTGTGGTCGGCATGTGTTCGGGTCTGTGGTCGGCATGTGTCCGGGTCTGTGGTCGGCATGTGTCCGGGTCTGTGGTCGGCATGTGTCCGGGTCTGTGGTCGGCAGGTGTCCGGGTCTGTGGTCGCCATGTGTCCGGGTCTGTGGGCGGCATGTGTCCGGGTCTGTGGTCGGCAGGTGTCCGGGTCTGTGGTCGGCATGTGTCCGGGTCTGTGGTCGGCAGGTGTCCGGGTCTGTGGTCGGCAGGTGTCCGGGTCTGTGGTCGGCAGGTATCCGAATCTTCTTCCTCAGGATCTCGCCATCTGTGCCGCCTGGATCATTGTTCCGAGGTCGGTGTCCCAAGGAAACACAGTCGCAGCACGGGAAAGGGCCGTGTCTGTGGTATCTCTCAGTTGCCAGCATAACCTCAGACTCTCACGAGCCGATGTCTGCCCCACGAGGAAACACAGTCACTGTACGTGGCAGGGTCGTGTCTGTGATATCTCTCAGTTGCCGGCATAAGCTCAGACTCTCACGAGCTGAGGTCGGTGCCACGAGGAAACACAGTCATTGTACGTGGCAGGGTCGTGTCTGTGATATCTCTCAGTTGCCGGCATAAGCTCAGACTGCCGCGAGCCGATGTCTGTGCCACGAAAAAACACAGTCGCTTGCATGCAGCAGACCGAGTATGTGGTATCGCTCAGTGGTCGTCATGGCCTCGGACTATCGCGAGCCCAGAGCACCGAGCCTTGGAAGCTGCAGGAGTCTGGTTTTATTCAGTCATGTCCGACCGATGTTGAAGTTCGGCGAAGTCCAATCGGCCAGAGCAGACCGGACCTTGCTGCGCAGACCGGTTTGCAAACTAATGCAGACGGCTCCAGAGAACCGCTGACGTAGACAAAGATGGATGGCAAGTGCATGCGGCACCACCTATTTTTCCGCTCTAAAATTTGTGGAGCACATTCAACGGGATTGACACGAAGAGGCACAGATGACCGATTGCTGCCATTCCAAACTTGTTGCGAGCTTATTGGGTCCTCCTATGACTAGAGGATCTGAAGTGTCATTAAAACATTATTGGGAATTCCTCCTACACAAGGTAACTTTATCACTGTTCGCGATATCATCGTAATATTTTTGGGAAAGCATATGCTGCATGATCGTCAGCATCATCTGCAGAAGATAATCATGATAATGTTCACCACATATCGATTGGTAAGTGTAGTGTTCTGTGTATTCATGCTACATTGCGAGCACGCGCTAAGAGCCCCTATGAAGCTTATGTAACCACCAGGCAGTCGTCAAGGAATGCAAAAAATGATATCGTATATTTCAAGCCTAAAGTTGGTTGTTGAATTTTGCGAACAAAGAAAAAAATACTGATAAACAGATGCATACCAGGTGTTCTAATGCATATCATTTCACTAATATATTGGTGTGTTCCTTTATTCGTCAAATCGTCAACAGGACGAGCATACCACTTATAGATATTGGATGTTTTTTTACGGCGCATCGACTGTTTTGGGCCATATATTTCACCAATTTCTCGCGTTGATCGGTCAGTTTGGAATATAGGCCATAATCTTTCCATTGGGGGATGCGAATCTTACCCCTAGATAACTCGCCCCCACCAAATGTCCAATCACATGTCCAACATACGATTTGCAGCGTAGCCCCCATCACTTTTATATTGTCGAACATCGCCTTCGACTTTCACTGAGTATTTTTCTGAAGCTGAAGGAGCACGGAGCCCCTTCAGCTACTTTTCGCCTTTTTACGTATCGCCAAATTAGAGCAAGCTGTTTGAAACCAAACGCTATCATCCTCTTCGATGTTGTATACTACATACATATAGGTTAGCTCGCGCTAGGCAGGCAGAGGCCGATCTAGTTTGACAAAGACTGACGGGGGCGTGGATGGCCGAGTGGTTAAGGTGTCGGGCTATGGGTACCAAAGGTTCCGGGTTCGACTCTAGCGCCACTCAGGACATTTCCGAATCCCGCGGCCCACCGGCGAAACAGTGTGGGCGGCGCCATTAGCCGTGAATGTGCATAAAGTGAACCAACCAACCAACAAACAAACAAACAAAGACTGACAGTGCACCTATAGATTGCGCTTGGTTTTTTCCTTTAGGTTTTCCAAGCAGTTTGGTTTTTCACTACTCATTTTTTTTAAGTTCTAACTTAAACATGCACCTCCGCATTCAGGGTCGGGCCTGACGCCCACGGCTCACCCTGGGTGCCGGGCCTCAGCTGGGCTCCAGGTCGCAGGTGCCCAGCAGGACCTGTCTGGAAGCCATGTAGCTGTCGACCTTCCACATTTTATACTGTCTGTTATGCATGCACGCATGTATGCATGTATATACGAGTACCTGCATGGGATGCATTTACCGGCCCCTTACGCCACGTTCTTTGTTTGCCGGCGTCTCTCACCTTTTCTCTCTTGCTTGTATATTGCCGCCGGAAGCCACATAAGCCCGTTTAGCGTCGCCCTTTCATTAACGTAACAAATATCTAGCGGATGTCACTTTGCTACTGCTAAAGACAAAACTTTTCAACTCTCGAAGCTGAAGCAAAGTCGTCGACCACGGCTACCCTTCGGTGACCGTCAGCGCAATTATAAAACGAAGTTTCCTCACCACAAACCTCGTTGGGTAAAGGTTCGGGGAAACGTTCATTGTAGCCAAAGTATTTTAGACGTTTGAAAAGTATTGTTGATGCATGGAGCTTAGCGGTGAAACTGGCCCTGTTGTGCTATCTAGAGTCGTTTTCCGGCGGTAGAACGAATCGTGAAAAAAGTAAAAAGCCGACTTTCATTCTTCACGACTTCCACGTGTTCACGCGTCACGTTAACCGGCAACAATTAATCTTGCCAGCTTGATGAATGTTGTGTCTACACTGTGGTGTTGGTTTCGTGTCGATCCTACCATTGGTTCGGTAGCGGTGCCGACTGAGAGAGCCGACTGGCCTTACGGCGGTAATAAGGCGGTAAAATCGGATTTGTACATGCTACGTGAATGAAGATGGCCAATTCGACCCTGCATAACGTTCAAGTATGTTACGTGTAAGATATTGACCCAATTGCATGGAAATTACATAAATAGGTATCTAACACCTGTGACTTTCAAATGGTGCCAAGTATATCTGGGTGGGTGTCGTGTGAGTCGAGCCACGCTTTGATATGTATAACAGATATTTTTTATTCTCCGACTTGAAAGTACCACGTTAACAAAGTGAGGGAAATGGAGAAAATGTAAGCACATGTCACGCGCTCAAAACACATCCCTCGGCAACAAAACCTGACAGCACACGTTGGCCATCGGTTGGGCATTGTGAAAATTTCACGTTAATTTCCTATAGTTATCTAGCCGATATAGTTTCCTCTCTAGCCGTCGCTGTCGGTGATCGATTCCAGAGCCAACAGACGACAGACAGACACACATATTTATTTACTCACATGGTATGATAGAGAAGATAATAGATGCTTATTTTCTTCTGCTAAAGTTGATCAGCTTTTCGAGTAGCTTTGATTTCATTGCAATGGTGCAGTAGGAGGTACTTGGTCCTTGAAAATTACTGATGTAATGAACATGGATAACAGAATATTGTGCAACATGATATCACACTTTTCTTTCCGTCCCATTATCAAAGCCCAATTAATGCAAGCATCCCTAAGAGTCTGAAACTTCAGTTTCAAGTAACAACATTTGAGGCTTGCATTTGACCCACATATAAAGGCATTTAATTACTAGTAATTCAGTTGTGCACATGACGCATTCCGTGCGCCGTGGATGTCCACTTCAATTACAACAGCAGATAACTTAACCCGCGCCGTCTTTCCGGTCAAATCCTTACACCCCGTCTCGGGGGGGGGTCGGTTGAAGCCCCCATTCTAAAATCCAAACTAAGCATCGCACGAAAACAAAAGAGATGTCATCGGAAAGCGCTCGACGAGTAGGGTCCGAGTCCACCATCCAAAACAATTTCCCCCAAAAGTGACGTCACCAGGGGCTAGATTTTCACGACTTTTCACGACTTACATTATGTTTTTGACTCTGGGGAGTTCATTTGTGGGATATATGAAAAACTAAATTTATTTGGAATGAGGAAAGGACAGCGAAATCGACCAGGGCTATAATTTGTTTGGCCCCACAAAATAAAAATGATACATTATTTTAATTCCAAAATTTGGCGTTTTCAGGTTTTCTTTAATTTTCCATTTCCAATGGGTAGAACGGACCGAGAAACGTTGTTGGAAGTCAACTTGCCCTAATACAAATGCTTACTTTAGCTAGAATCCTGTATTTCAATTGCAATTTGGCAAATACGCAAAATTTATATGTAGTCAAAAACAAAAACAAATAAAAAAATTCCACTCGTACGTTTTGTTGCATCCGTAAAGATAAGAAAACACTGAAAGTTTCATTAAAATATCTGTATCCGTTAAAGCGTGACGACTGGTTAAACTTTTTTGGAGGTGACCTCACTTGACCTTGACGAACTCGTTGACCCTAAATGACCTGACCTAAAAATGTATAATCAGCATGTCAAATTGATGTGGGAAAAGGTATGCAAAATTTGGGCACGCTGCCGCGCGCCGTTCGTCCACTATACGCGAAAAACCTCAGGGGGGCGGTTGAAGACCTCCGAGACGGGACGGGTTAATGCTGATACAATTGACATAAATGCTGGGATGGCTAATGCAAATGCATTCACATGAAATTACGCCACTTCACTTCATGGCCGGTGATATCGTCAATTCCACTTATCTTGACAACATCACATACGTCATCCTAACTACACCACTTCTATCAGGTGCCCACTTTCCCGAGGAAGAAGTCAACAGCCGAACACTGCCGATATCTTGCACCAAGGTCGCCGGCAACGTGAAGGACATGGAGACGAAATCTGGATATAGATTGTCCGATTAGAATTAGGAATATATATATTTAGATGACATCGTCATAAAAAAATAAATAAATCAGACTGGTTTTGTTCCATCTCTACCAACAACGTTTACAAAATATCATATTATACGCACGGAGAAGCGGTGAGCACTACATAGGTGTACCGTTGCACACCTTACTAATGCTCTTGACAGAAACATGTAACGCAGTTGAAAGCTTGAACGAACATAACGCATCCCGTTTCAAGTTTTCCCAGTAGTGTAAAGATACGGAATCGTAACTGCATGACTCGGAGTACCTACTTAACCACTGTTAGCCGGATGAACCATTTTCCTGCATTGGGCGACGGCACTGATACGCTAAATTCGCGAAAACAAACAAGCCCCAAAGCCAAATTCTAGTGTAGGGAAATGCACGTAGTGGGTACTTTTTGATGGGCCAACTGAATACAAATTGCAAAAAAAGGAACATTTTGGGCTTTACTTTTTTGCTGTATTTAGCATGGCTAAGAATACATGACACCAAACCACACTTATTAGGCGTGCGTTTCAGAACAACACCATGCAATGGGACAATTGTACAAGTCGAAATGATGACACATTTCCTGTAAAGAGCAAGTCTAGTTATTCCTGAAGAAAGCCTGAAACGTTGCAACAACGAGCACATGCACATCTGGGTTTCAAAAAGCGTTCCGGTCAGATTGGATGTGGTTTGGCTGGGGTGCATATGCCAACTTCTAACGGATATACGCAACGGTAGATGACATGGGCCTGACCCTCGCTCGTTATCGCAATTTCAGTTAACTTGAAGAGTCGACAATAGCTGTTGTCATCGAGTTTACTTTGAAGTCAGGCTCGCTCGGCCTGACTTCCAGATTTCCGACTAGATGACTTCCCAGGAGCGGAAGTAGGTGCATATTTTCAGGGTTTGTACATAAACAAGCTATTGCTAGTCCCAAAACTTGTTATATTAGGTAAGTAAACATCCTCTGTCTGCTTATTCATATATTAAATTGGTCCAACCTCCAGTTTAAAAGTTATCAGATCAACGTAGTTAATATAATCTGACATCGCCATCAGCGTCGTTATTATGTCGGGGGTGGATCCGGGATTTGCTATCGGGGGCGGGGGTGGTGGTTGGTGGCACTTCGTTTGGAAGGGTACAATTTCTTCGGAGTGGTGGTGGTTGGTGGCTGCTGGTTTTTACGACATATCGACTGTCGAGTCATGTAACGTCGCCAATCTCTTACGCCGATTGGTCGCGGGCGAAGAGTAGCGACAGGTGAGAATCGAACCCACACACTTTCGATTGTGAGACGGGCAACTCACCCCTAGACTACCCGTCCCCTCTTCGGAGGGACACCACTACGAAAGTAACTGGAGAGGTACCTTTCCCTCCGAGGAGCGCCTTTTGCTGGAAAAAAATTACGGGGGCTGCACTCGAGCACACTTGTATTTTTCTTCCAAATGGCCCCTCTGTCTGCAAAATTATAGGGGATGCACTCGAGCCTTGCCGGAGGGGTGCATTCTCCCCGCCTGAGGGGGCACCACCTTGCATGGGGCACATTTATTTTTGCTGCTATAGAAACGCCCCAGATGACACCACCATTTACTACCGGAGCCAAGATTGCCAATAGCTCCATCACCTGGTCCGGATTGCTGACCGGTGGCAGCTTTAACATCCAATTGACGTCAGTGAGTCTCCGTCAGCTTTCATACGACCAGCCTAACTCTCTGTTGACGTCTAGGCTGATTGGGTGTGTTCATTACAGGAGTTTGATAGTTGGCTGCGTGGGTGTCTGGACTCTGATCCGCTCAACAAGACATCGGACTTTAGGGCAGATTGGTGGGGGCCTCCTCGCCCGATGGAGATCTGTCGATATTTGTTTTCTGCATCTGGTCTACTGATTGGAAATCACCAGCTAGAGTGGTGGGCGTCGTAGTGGTACTCGATCTAGCTTGACCACATCGATTCGAATGCCGCCGAAATTGACGGGAGACATTCTGTAGTCAGACGATCTCAGTCAGCCGTCATGGTGGAAACGGTGTCATTGAGCCACCGACCAACTTGTGCGGGAATTCGGCCGGCCGGGCGCCGCTATGCCCGGCGTCTGACCACTCGTGAAGGACCCACTGGTGTCCCAGTCAGCTGGGGACGACCTGGACAACACACACTGCCGGTGTCGCCCCACCGAGCACGACCACAGGGCGCCCGCCACATGCTACGGCTGCGGTTGGCACGTCCGATATAAACATGGTAGCCTGTGCTTTCAGGCGTGCCCTGGCATTGGTGGCAAATGCACCGCACCAGCTTCTTGGAGGAGGACTCCTATCGTTTGCCATATCTGGTGTTGGTTGCCAACCAGAACCAATGCATACGGTATCTTCGCTCGTGTCACAAACTGTCACAAATTGTTACAAAAATGTAGCAATCAATTTTTCCCGCCCTGCTGGGAAGGACATTCAGAAGCATCAACCTTCAGCAATGCATGAAAAGTGGTTCTAAATCAGGGGATAAAATAACCATGTTCAAAGTTACGAATTGCTTTTGTCACAAAACGCTACAATTTTACTGCCAGTTACTTGTAACAATATGAAATTGGGGTACACTCACGAAATGTCGGCACATTTGATATTATCAAGCTCAGACCCAAATATATGGCGAACTAAGCATGATACCGGTATGAATTGCACATCACCGTATTTCTCATTCAACGTTATGTCCATTGATCGGTTACACGATCCCATAGTATTCACGGGCTCCTGTGAAGGTCAGGTCACGCAAGGTCAAAATGTGATTATGGCTTTGGATCCCAAAGCATAACATTGGACTCTGAACGGAAACAATGAACGTTGAATTCAAATTCAGGACTCAAAATTGCCCTGTAAAACAGCTTTAACGTCCATTGGTGAACTGGCCTTTCCTCACCAGAGATAAGCACAAGCACATGGGATCAAGTTGGGTCAAAGTTGGTTCTAAGGGAATTGTGGATATGACTTCGGATTCGGTGTTCATGTTTACCCCACGGGGCCGCAAATTGTGTTTCTGTCCCAAAAACCAAAACCTTATATTGACCCTGCACGACTAGACTTCACCTGTACATGAATGGCATGGGGTAATGCAACACATCGTTGGACTTCGAGGTGACTGCGTGGGACACCGTGATGTGCATTTCACAAGGGCATTGCGCATAGTTCGCCACCTATTTGGGTTCGAACTTGAAAAGTGTGAAGTGTAAAGAAATCCGCCGGGTCATGTTCACGAAGAATCGTCCCATGTCAGTGACCTGACCTGAGATTAATCTGACAACAAGCTCCGCACCAATACTTCTGCACTGAATGCGCATATGTTTGTGCAGAGTTGCGTTGCATTTTAGTCAGCCATTTCTGTTCGATGAAAAACGCAAACTTACCCATACTTACGCGCTGGCTATACCTGTGTGAAGTGTCCCTAAAAAAACACTATAACTCGCTGCATACGCTAAGAATAAAACTATATCAAAACACGCGCATTGAATGCCTCATATGGAACAAAAAGTTCGTGGATCCAGTTCGCGTCAGATGTTTTTCATTGATGCTGGAAAAAGCGCAGTTGGGAGGGGCGGGGATTGTAATCGCCCACGATGCTGTGCAGGTTAATGCAAATATTTTACATCCTTACTTAAGTTTACATCCTTACTTAAGTTTACATCCTTACTTTTTTCCTAATCCCACTATCTCTATTGAGATTTCCGCTTACTCTGTGTCCCCAACGTTGCCAGGGATAATCGACTTTGGCGCAAAGTTTCAGCAGTGAAAGTTTCAGTTGTTATCCTCTTTTTTAAGCGACGTGTCGGCGTCGTTGGGTGCGGTACCGGTTTGATGTCGGATAAAGCATTAGCTGAAGTAAAATGACTACGTAAGAAGTACAACGTCGATGGTGTTCGTGAGATTCGTCGTCAACATCGGCTCCATTGAACTGCTATTTGCTAATCTTCTCTCGGATATTAAGGCTTTCCCATCAGGATGTTCAGCTGCTCTTTTTCTCCTTTTCAAAGCGAGCATCTGACGGAGGTGGTATGGTCAGCATGGCGGTCGTTGTGTAGTCAACACCGAAGAAAAAGTTTTGCCTCGGAGGGGTGCTAATCCTGATCGTAGAAAGCAAGCCACTTGCTCCAGCTTTGTTTAGGCAGGCTTTTGGGTGCCATCTCGGATCCTATGGTTCGAATCTCAGGTATTGTATTCCCATGCTCAATTTAAGAATACATGTAATGCATGTCACCTTTGTTGGCCTTTTTTTTAGCATACCAGGGGTGCTGTGTAAAAGATAAGTACCTTTAAGATGCTAATATTTTGACTTCATCCATTAAGTATCCAATTTTAGTACACTTAGCTACCATATGCAAGCATCTCGGTGCTATCATTGCTGTTAGAAATAGCACAAATTTCTGATATGCTGATGTATCGCAGTATTTTTTATGTTACTGTTGCGAAAATTATCATCGCTCCGGGGTAGAAATGGTAGTAGATTGGATTAAAGCCGCTTTTGAACAGTGATTGGTCCCGCGACGGCTTCAAATTACCCACTCAGGAAGCGACAAGTGTGCCCTCCGGCGCCACTTCCCCTGAGTATAGGTGGCTAATCGATACACAAAGCGGGCCATTCAACAATAACGAAGTCCAAAGAACCACGCAAAACAATAGAAGTGCAAATATCTTTGCAACAATTCCGCTTTTGTTTTACCTTTCCACCAACTACCATGCACGTGAATATTTCACACGTTGTTTCACCTTTGAATGTATTCCCAGATGGTGGCATGTTTCTGGGTGGACTCTGAAAGGTGCATACAGGGCACGGACGTTTTCACACTTCATCGAATACAATCGGTAAGTGCTATCCCGTACTCTTTTTCACACCGCACCGTAGGCAGCCGGAAAATACAAATCTATATTACCACTCTTGCGCACTATGCCCGACGGAGGCGGGTAGACTGATGCCTAACAACGTAAAACAATACCATCGAAGGACTGATTAACGCCTTTCACACCGCTCGGGACACAGCTGGGAAGTGTTTATCTAACCACGCAAAGCTGTTTCATCGACACTTGCATGGAGGCTCACTCCGTATGGGGAATAGCCGGGAAGCACAAGTTCTAACTGCACAAACAACAAATATAGTATAAGTAAATAACAATGGGGAAAACATAGAAACTGAGTAGCTACGTGTTGCGCTTCACTTGCTGAGCTAGGCTTGCGAATAATGCTTATATCACCTACTGGTGAAACTTGAAGGCTCTGTGCGTGACACGAACTTCATCATCCAACACAATCATGCATGCGCGGATATGTCACAAAAGTGTTCAGACATTGTTTCTCGGGAATTGCATGTAGATCACTAATACAGGCAGTACCGAGCACGCGAGAGCCTCGAGTTCACGTTTGTTTCCGTCAGTGTGTACTCCCCGGTGCACTCGGCCGCCCCCTAGATGAGGGTGCATCGTGATAGCGGACCCCTGAAGCAGATCGGGATGGCCCTCAGCAGGGTCATGATCTACCGAATGGATTCTCCTGAAGTTAAGGGAGTCATTGTTGTCAAATTGTGCATTGGAGTTTGTGGGAGGGACCGTTAACAGGTAAGAGCACAGTGCGCTATGCCACTGCTGTCAATGTAGTCACCACTGGTTGGCTGGCGATGACGTCGGATGAAATCAATAATTATATTTATCTTTAATTTATTGGGTGTTTCAAGACCTTGAAGCATGTTTCCGAGTTGCATATACATGATTGTTTTTTTCTACGCTCATATTCAACAAAATAATATATAACATTCATAGGGCCCCTGCCTCCTCATTTCCTAAGGAAGGCTTTTGACAGCCCCACCCTCGGCCTGGCGATGGCTAAATATTCTGTGCAATATAAGTTGATTGAAAGTTCTCAGAACCCTAAGCTTTCTATCAACTTTTATTGTGCAGAACATTTGGCCATCGCTATGTCAGGGTTAGGGCTCTCGAGAGCATCCCTCAGTTTTTTTTTCGGGATGACGGCCGAACGAACAGACGTAAAGATATAATGTTTGTAGTAGCTGCTCATGCATCCGTTCTGCATATTTCGTGCAAATGGCAGACCCAGGTCGTCAAAGACCATTGTTCTAGGACGAGTGAAGATGAGCAATGTTCCAAAATCATTGAAGTGCCTCTGTTCAGAGTAGCTGTAGCATGTAAGCACCAGCGTCAGAGCATGCTACCCCCTCAGGAAGCAGAACAAACTCCTATCTCGAAATGTGATTATAGTCAAGGGTACTGGACAGAGGTTGGGTCAATTTATAAATTTCAATTTCAATTTGTCAATTTGCCAAGTTGTATTTTGCCGCACTAAGTGGGGAAAAATTGAGCTGGGTAATTTTTATCTCCGAGAATGATAAAGAACCTGCAGGAAACATTCTATGATAATCCATGGTCCATGATATAAGGTCAGGTAATTCATCAAGCATATTATACACAATGCCCTTCTATGCACGATGCTGCTGTTCCTCTTGAAGTCTTACCCCAATACGTTTCAGGACCACCTAAGTCGTGCGACGTGATCTTGGATGGACAATCAATGACCTGAGATGACCTGACCTCGTACGAACTGACCATATTTGTTCTTATTTAGCCCACCCTTTGAAGTACTTTCCAAGCATTCTAAACTTAGGTGACAACTGAAATGATCGTTGTATCAACCAATGCATTTTCCAACCTGACCTAAGATCAGGTCACGAGGCCGGAAGCTGCACATTTTAAACGGATGTTTCAGTCTCATATCAGTTTTCATTACCAAGAAATTATTATTAAATGTCATTCTTCGAAATAAAGGTCACTCAACTGGGTTAACCTAATATAAACTTCAACATCAGCATAACTGAAAATGAAGAATGAAATAGGAAAGCATTAAATAAGAATGAAACCGAAATGGACTATGTGATATAGGACTGTGTTATCTCGCCAATAAATTTTACCTTTGTTTCTAACTTACGTGGTTTGGCATGCAGGTTTGAAGCCTGATTCTGACCCAACCTGAGCTACTCAGTCTTGATCCTTTTACTGTGATCAATACAAATACATCCATCAATGTTGATTCTTGAAAACTAATGCTTAGCTAAATAAAGTTGCGCCTTTTCAACCATTTCCATGGATTTGAGTCTAGGTCTGTATATTGACATAGCATGGCCTTCGATAACCTCATTATCCGACTTTCGAATTATGTCATTATGCGTCATAAGTGGAAATTTCGCATTTGTTTCGTATATTTGCGCGCAAACAAAGTCTTCCGTCATATGAATCTCATCTTAATGCATAGACTGAATACCAGGATCATCCTTCGCAAAGGTAATATGAAATTACAACTACGAACAATAATCGAAGTAACAGATGCAAATCACATAATATCCGTTTTGTTAGCTTTGATTTGCGCCATTCGTTATAAGGGGAGGATGTTACTTTACCGGCGGGATCCGCCGCAATCCCCGTGCCACAACTGCCGCAATGTGGCGCCAACTAAGATTCCATTCGAGCCCGATCGAAGAGGTCGAGCAAGTTGAGATGGGGAAAAGCCAGCATCGGGTAGAAAAGCGTCTCGGGCCCAGGTAGCACGGTGGGTCCAGACACCAGATTATATGCTGTACATTAAGAAGGCAGGCTGTAACCAATTGCAAAACGGGGGAGACGATATGCCTAGTGCTCGACCGAGAGGGAAGAGATGGCTTGGTTAATTCCATTTGCGAAAAGAACATCTGTTCTACCAGCAGCCCTGATTGCACCTACATTTCCAGAAATAAAGACAACTTTGGGACTTTGCATTATAAGGCATACTATATACCTTGTGCGATCATCTGGACAACTATTTGAGGAGCGATTTGACCAATGGCACCAGATACTGCGCCAAACACTTCCTTTTTGTCGCGGAATTCACACCACTGTCAGCTGATTTCTCCACCGGTCGTTCCCGTGGGCAGCAGGTATCAACTAGCCTCAACTAACCTCCACTGAGTTCCTTCTGGTGGAGCCACGGGAAGAGATGCATGTATTCGGGTTGCGGTGACCTACCATACACTGACTGAACGAATGAACCTTGAGTTATTTGATGGCGTCACTGACGCTCGCCGTCACTGACAGCCTCCTCACGGGACTGAAAATAGCCCAGGGGTCAAGGAAGTAGCCAGTCATGACACATGTGGTGTAGTGGGACGGATGTCAAGAGAAGGAACCTAATTTCGTAATGTATTCCCCTGAGCATGGCGCAGTAGAGGAACAAATCCACTATTCCATTGCTATGTTTTACTGGAAAACGTTCCACATAAAGAAACGTAACTTATCTGGATCCAGCGCAAAAGTAGTCACGGGAGCACGAGCCGTAGGACGTACTCTATGCACCACGCAGCCGAGCAGGCAAAGCAAAGTGACTCATCCCTCTGTCCTCGAACAGCTGACTGATGTCAAGCAGCACGTTAGCAGCAATTTGAAGTGTTTCCTGGTTAAATTATAACTCAGTCAGCATATCCGGTCTCCTTCTTAATTACATATAATTAAAAGGTGTCCAAATCATCAGTCTTGGTTCCATTTGCACAGCAACTCTACAGGCGTCCGATAGAGCTGCTGCGCACAACACCACCCCTCACCTCACAACGCTGGGAAATCCAGCGATGACGAAAAATAACTGCGATAGGAGTCGACAGCGGCCAACGGGTCAACTAGCGCCGCCAGTGGCAGGTTTTATAACTACCGCTACGGGAGGTTTCTGCGATTGTCTCTTAATAAAATGTTTGCCTGTGGGCCGAAATAGGGGAAATTGAAGAAAAGCCATGGCAATGAGTAAGAATACAGTTACGTATCCATCTTTCAGTATCACAAACATTATAATACGACTAAAATTAGATGCGGACTTGGGCATTACAAATTCGGACCGTAGCCTGGCTTTGCGTGTTTGTTCACATAAGCCCGCTATTCGCTCGAAAGCTAAGACATAATTTTAAAAACTCATGGCACTGGGTAATAATATACCTATTTGGCTATCTAGCGGTGCTAACATTTTTTGGCTATGATCAAAATCAGGTTCGGGCTTGGGGATCACAAAATACAAGTTTATCAAGTTCTTGTCGTACTTGTGAGCACAAATCCATAATTTCGTCATGAGTTAAATCCACGGGAGAAAAAAATAAATCCTACCATCCAATAGCACAGGTACTTGTTTTCCTAACGGTGCCCATATCTTTGGGATATTTGGAAAATCAGATGCGGACTTTGGCATTACAAGATCGAGGATACTCTGTTTTATCACATTGGCTGACACAAACCATTTATTTGCTCGTAAGTTAGAGACATATTTAAAAAAACTCACCTTACCTGCCATTAATACATCTATTTGGCTATCTAACAGTAGTAATATCTTCGATGTATGGTCAAAATTGTATGAGGCCTCCGGTACTGAGGCCTCCGGTACTATGCTTTCGATCCATATCGGGAGAGCTGGCGCCGTGGTGCGGACCTGTTCAGTCTGGTTTCGAGGTTGTCGCTACTTAACCGGTCATTGCAGCTAAAGTTTCCGGCCAAAATTATGTCACACAATTACCTGCTTCTTTCAAGCATTCACACTCTTTGCAACGCACACTTTTGGAACCATGGTGGTAGCGTTCAGCAGGGGTGGTGCGAACATTAAGGCGAATGAGCCAAACCTCTGGCAGATATTGCCATATATTGTGCTTTCGTTTCCGAAGAAGTGCAATGTACACGGCCTTCGCTGAACGAAAGTGCTTCTGTGGAATGCATTGTACCGACGGAGGGAACTTTTGCAAGTTCACTTTCCGGCTACATCGGAATATGTTTCACACAAAAAGTTTCCATTGATCCCTGAAATTATGGGATTGTGCGACGCGCTTAGTCACTTCTAGCCTGCCAGTCACTATGAAGTGATTTGGCTTCTTCCAGACCTGTGCATTGATCATTGATGATCAAGAATCATGCAGAATCAAGATGCTTGTGAGAAGCTACAAACGCAGTGCCTAACTGCGGTTCTAACACCCCTTCCCCTTCCCGCGGTGCGCTCCGCTGCCCCTGCCCACAGTTGTAATATCTAAGGGGGGGGACGTCCACTTTTCCTCGACCTTCACGATCATTCATATAGAGCTCCCCAAAAGTAATTGGCTTCATAATCGGCTTTTCCTATCAGCCCAATTTTTCGGCTGCTCCGACTTCCATGGCTGGACCTATGCTTCTGTTGCTTAAATCTGTCCATTGTTTGCATCACAATGCTTTGTTGTCTGCTTTACATGTATTTCAAATTATACATTCTTAGTACTGCGTCATGGCCTTCGCTGCTGAGTGCGCCGTAAAGTCGCAATGTATTGTCAGCATGTATGTAATCCATACACAATGTATATGTAAAAGTAGAAATTGTGTTTTTCAGCGGATGTTGTATCCTGCTCTGATATCATGCACTAATGCTACTGCTGAATGCGCTACGTTACTGGAATTTTAATCAGGGAGCTTTATTAATGCATTCCTTTCTTTATTCTGTGACGTTCCTTCATCTCTCATTAATGTATGTTTCATTGCAATCGTTACGTTCCATTCGAAATATTGGTATTGAACTGCCATGTGCTTCTATGCTGTCTTTAGTTCCAAGAAACATGCTTAGGTCTACTTTGCACCCCGAGACATGTGGGCATATTGGATGGTGCGGATACGCGCCGAAATGCCTGAGATGTTCCATTTTCGTGAGGAAAACAGCAATTTTTGGGTTGATTTTCCATTTCCGTTGGCTGCGGATCGATTAGTGTCCTCGCCTTGATTTGTGAGTGTCTGACGTCTTGTTTCCTTGGTGTTATTTCGATGAAATAGGTAAGGTATTTTGTTTTGTCAAAGCGTGGTTTCGCCGCAAATGGCGAGAGCTCTATCGAATGACCGCCTTTTTGCGTCTTGGAGAGTGATTGCCCACATCCTTCGAACATTGACCACTGCACGTTGGCTTGTGGCAACCAAATGTTTAATTTGTCCTCGATCCGCCTTGGTGAAAAACAGCCTAGAAATGGTAGCAGCATGCCTGCTTCGTTTTGTTCATATGTTCAAAATTCATTGGAACAGTTTCGCATGGCCACGATGCAGAGGCACAATGCATAATCTACATATCCATGCCATATTCCTACGCCATACCATAAGAATATAAATGCTCATACTGCCGCACAAATGTTTTGTTGCTCCACACAAATCGCCTGCAGCAACTGCTACCGCGAGCATGTTATTGAAATAGCTTGAGGAGCCAGTTTTGAAAGCCTCTCCAAAGTCTGCCTATAGATGGCACGGTGATAGTTAGGTGATATCTCGTGCTTTCGGCAGCTAGATGACATCGAACTTCTCCCATAATTCCTCAAGGGAAGCACACGACCCATGAAATGCGCCGTTGAAAAGTTGCATTGCATTGGTTCAGTTGCATGTTTTTCTTTACCTGCTTCCCAAAAGCACAAATCCAGGAAAAATACAGAGACGAAATATGTTTTGGTATTCGTCATGGGCAAAGTGTTTTCGTTTCACTATTCTCTTCATCCTGCAGAATATTGAAAGCAAATTTGGTAGCGATTGAGCGATGCTTCCGAAACTAGTCGTGCTTGTAATTTAGTTTTGTTATAGTTTTTCTTCACCTACTTTTAAGATACCTGGGTTTTATGACCCCGCTCCCTGGGTTTGCATGTGAGAGCCCATCTCTCAAATGAATTAATTCAGTAAGTCGAAATATTCAACACCATTCTATAAATCCGGCATATGTTTTCAATGAAAATAAAATTGACGAGGTCATGTTACGCTACGTGAAACTGAGGTCATAACCATCGTGGTAGGATGGTTATGACTGCTCGTATTTCTTCTTCTCGCCCCTCCTTGACGGACAACGGCTCCACGATTATCATCTCCTGTCGAAGCAACCCGTCTCGGAATTTCTCGGAGTAATTCGTGTGTGATTAGGTCATTCAAGATGAAGCAAGATGACAAGAAACCTTATACTAGGTCGTAATAGATCAAGAATTCGCTTCGGTACAGCGAAGCGAATTCTATTAGGGTTCAAATAGGGTTCAAATTATATTAGGGTTCAAATAGAACAAATAAGGGCATGTATATGTCGCCTTAAGCAGAAGGCACGTTCTACAGCTCCGGTAGGGGTCGGTGTACTATTTTTTTTGATAATGTGTTGCAAATCTTATTGTCGGTGCCATATTGTATTATTGCATGTGGCAACGACCCTCTCCCGCCCTAATCTGGTAACGCTGTAAGTGATTCATGGTGTTAGTAAGTGCCAATGGTTGGGAATACATTTTGTATCCTGCAAAGGGATTTGCTTGAGCACGCAACGCAGTATGTGGAAAATAGAAATTGTCACGTTTATGAAATTGCTCTTTTTGTGGTTCATAATTACCTTAGGAGTTGTCAAAACCATGTTTTGTTTCTCATTTAGTGTCAGTTATACGAGTACGGTGCGTTTTAGTTGTGCTTACTCTCCGCAACAGCACTAAAGATGCTTAATGGAACGGACCCCACCAAAGCTTAAAAAAGATGCCATTCCCATGCTCCATCCATGGAAATAACACTTAGCCTATCTCTGCGTGAGAAACGTAGCATGTTTCCTGTCTGTATTCTATCTGCATTCCGTCTGTATTCTGTTTGTATTCTGTCTGTATTCTGTCTGTATTCTGTCTGTATTCTGTCCATATTCTGCTTTTATCCTGTGTACATTATGTCTGCATTCTGTCTTCGTCATGTTTGTATTGTCTGTATTGTGTCAGTATTGTCTGTATTATGTATGTATTCTGTTTGCATTCTACCTGTATTCTGCCTGCATCATGTCTGGATCCTCTCTGAATCATGGTGCGCGGTAAGTAGGACGAAGTTGAAGCACACCGGTGTGCATATTGAGAGTGTGCCAGCCGGTCATCCTTTGAGGCGAATGTTATGCCAGGACGTGATCACGTGATCACAGGACGTGTAGCACAGACACTTGCGTGATCACGGCATTCTTCAACTTCGTCGCCTTCTTCGCCTCTTGGCTTGAAAGCGGCACTCCTTGATGAAGTTGTGCATTGATGTGTGCTTTATAATAGAGGCTATGCAGGCATTGGGCCCTGTAGTAGCACGGTCCTGTATCATTAGATATGTAGAACACATGACATGCATTTCTGGTATAAAACTTTTATACCAACAATGCATGCCATGTCTCGATAAATATTTGTCAATAAAAGTTGGTATTGCAAAATACCTCAGTGACCAAAAGGGAGAAAAGTTGGGGTTACAGAGTGTGGAGCTATGTATGCAGGGATATTTGTTCGTGATGCAGGATATTTATTCACACGCTACACGCATCAAATAAATTCAACCTACGAAAAATTGCTCAAAGCACATGATAATATCTTAATCTGAACAAGATCACCGCCCGCTTCTGCTTGATGCCGGGCATGGTTGTCACAAACAGTACATAGCTCGATATTCCTATGTCTACGCGCGAATCTAACAAAGCTCTGACGGTTGAGTAAATTGCACAAGGGTAGTTGCCATAGAAGTTTCCTTCCTGAAGGCAAGCATCTGCAAACTATCGAAGCCGACAGCATTTCATCGTCACCTGCGCGGCATGTTGTGCCGGTCGGCATGTCGCACATTGTGAACGGTGTTGACTGCTGAAGCCTCAATATCAGCCGTCGACAAAGTAATTTGGTGCTTCGTCGGTACCAAAACACGTGCAAAAGGTCCTCTGGTTGGTCATACCAGCACTGATTGGTCCCACTCTGAAATACGAGAGTGATAAAGTAGACGATTTGTGAGTGCTACTCGGAGCAGTATTATCAGCTGCAACCACCACAGCTTCAAATCTATCACGTCATGCAATTCTCGGACACTACTTTGACTTAACCTCGACCTACACCTTGGTCTCCTGGTCAAGTTCATGCTCATGCTTATTGCGGAAACATCTTCACTAACGATATTTTTCAGTGTCATCATGAAGTAAAATATTGGAAGGACCGCACGATCGAGAGGTAGTAAGAGAGAGGCGGCCGCCTTATCTCGATGCTACGACAGCTCGGGGAATGGACGGACGGGGACGGCCTGGACGCTCAGTTTGGCGACACGTGCGGCGGACGACGAGCAGTTGACCGCGTCCCCAGGAATCGACTTCTTCGCCCGCCCACCCACGCCCACACGCCCCCCCCCCCAGACCGGCTCTCCCTGTCTGCTGGGAGGGACCGCTTCGGGATGTCGTAGGTCAGTCGCGTGGCGCCTGAGGGCGGATGATCTAATGTCTGCCTGAGCAGACGATGTGGAAAAGGCTCTCGCGTGGCAAGTGCTACCCGCGCCGTGACAGGGAATGGGCCAACTAACATGCCAGCTCATTAAAAAGGTCATCATGAATGGAACGTCCCAACAGCAACGATGAAATGAGGTTTTGAAACTCAATAAGTGAGGGTAGACGCTCATTGCAGGTGCATGACGATTGCCACAACTGCAAGTGACTTAGCTGACCAGTGATCACCTATTTAGACATAAAACATTCGGTACATGGTGATTACAAGTATTGTTTTAAAATATTGTATTGTTTGCCTGACCCGCATCAATTGATAGGCTGTACTATGAGGTTGCCGCCTGATAGACAGGTGGCCATTTCCGGGGTTCAGGTTGGTATGGCTATGCCATCCGACAGCCGTACCTGCCCAATCTGACGTGGGTTATGGTGGTACTAGATCAGCTGAAACTCGTTTTTTTTAAACTCATGTCCCCAATAAGCTTCCGAATTGTCTGGTTTTGACAATTGTTTCCGCGGATGCATAACAATTATGTCCGGTGCGTCTAAAAGCTGAGATAAAGCTGATGTGACAGGGTCGCAAGAATTGGCATGGAGGCGGTGGCTGCAGCAATGACAGATGAAGGAGGGTAAGTTGGGGGAGAGGTAGATAAAAGGATGAGGCAAAAAGTAGCTCCGGATGCTGTCGGCAATGTAACGTTTCAATCTAAAAATATGGAATGAAATCGACAGAATAGCTGGTTTGTCAGTTTCCAGTTTTCATGAGTATCGGTAAACTACCATGAACAATTTTTAAACACCGTATTTTCTGAAATTTTACGAGTTTATTAATATGTTTTTAGACATCTAATGAAACAAAACATCCACAGTAATGATTGGCTTTTTGCCTCTTGGTCCCATTTTTGAACTGTAATAATTACTTTGTAACATTTTTAACGATTCTAACGGTTTATATCAGCGAATGAAGGGTCGGCACCACATAAGCAACAGGAGCCGCAATAGTCTTGTTTTCAATCATCAACATCACAGCAGCCGGCAATCGATGACAGCATCGCATCCATGTTACCAGGTAAGAAGTTATCCTCCGTATGACACTTCTTAATATATTATGCACTTATCAAAATAAATTGCCAATAGAGGCAACTTCTACTGGTAGTACGCTTGCATAAAACTGATTGGATGGCTGGGAGATGGCGTAGTCGTGATCAAAATATTAGGAGGAAGGCCAAATAATTGCGTAAAATGATACATTCCATCCAGCGGCCATTGTGTTAGTGGCTAAGGCTTGCGAAATGGGAATCATGGGCCATGCACTCCTCACATATGCTTACCCTGTTTCTTCGCCCATGCTGAGTAGCGCTTTATCCACGTATTATAATGTTTCCTAGATAGGCTTTGCAGAATCACGAACCTCGGCAGACAGGGAGCTGCATGGAATTATTGCAGGGCTTATTGTGTCTACCACAAATCACTATCTGATCGAAAAATTCCGATGCAAAGGCGTATTAGACTGGAGCTCAATAGCCGCCAATGCTCCGTCACGACCGACCGGTCACCATCTCCCCGAACGTATCGGGCCAGTTGTCAGCCGATTCTCTCAGCCGGAGGGTGAATGTGGATGCTATGTCGCGTTGGATTATGTCATTCATTGCAGGTCGGTGGTGCCAGGATAGTCGGCATTCTGTTGTCCTAACTATTAGAAGACGAACTTATCTCATCCTAACGCACTGATTGTTCATTTTAATGTAAATATAGTGGGCAAAACAAACCCACGAAGGCAGATGGGCATGGGCAATGCGTAAAATGGGCAATGCAAATGCACAAGGTATGGAAATCAAATGAGCAAGACAAGCCAACCAAGTCACATTTCAGCTTCAGCTCAGTGCTCACGTTCTTCCATGATGCTTATACCCATAGATAGAGAATGGGGCATGGTAAGAAGGGCCATGGCCACACCAACCTTCTGTAACAACATTTGTGTTTTAAAACGCAATTCAAACAGTGTTTGTTACAAGTTGGCAAAATCCTAGCTATTGACTGGACAGGGATGCAGTCAATAATATTCCAAGAAGGAGGCACGGAATATCCCTACGGTTTTAAGCTTCCACGAATGTTGAACAATTTATTTCGAAAAGGTTCGTTTATCCCTTCTAAAAAAAAATAGAGTTTTTATCCTCATTGGGGCCAAAGATTGTCTGACCCTCTCCCTCCCCAAATTGTAAGTATACGCGACATTGCTGTAGACCAGGAATGCTGGCCACCTCAGCATGCACTTAGTTGCATAATGTCAAAGCTTCCTTGAAAGAAACGTCGATCCAATATTCTGTAGGACTTAATCAAACGTTTGTAGAGGCTCGTGAACTCTGGTAAGAGCCTATGCACCCACACCAGTTTGTAAGCACCCATATACTTTCATAAGCGACCGTAGACATTCATAAGCGGCCGTAGACATTCATAAGCGGCCGTAGACGTTCGTAAAGGCCCGTAGAAGTTCGTAAGTGCCCGTGGACGGTCATAAGGGTACGTAGGCGTTCGTAGGGGCCAACATACGTTCGCAAGAGCCCATAAACGTTAGTAAGAGTTCGTACACTCCTGTGAGGGCCCGCAAGCCTTGTAAAGCTCCGCATACGTTCAGCATCGACTACTTATCCCAGCATAGAATATTCGGTAGACGATTGTAAAGCACTCCTACGTCACATACGAAACATCACCAGAACACATGAACACAACACAATTCTACACCTCACCGTATCAACCATACATACCAATCCGACCCCAAGCACGTGGAACACATCAAATCAATTGCACCATGAAAAGGCAGTCATCCACTCTAGACTCAGAACTTGTTGCACCAAACTAGCACGGCCTCAATTAAAGGATGGCCATTATGCAACACCTCACTGCGACACCTGCAACACCACATTAAGCATAGGCCACATTCTGTTAAACTGCACTAGCTTAGACGCTCGAAGACCATCACTTAATACCTTTCGCCAAATAGAGGGCATGACCCTTTCGCTTCAATCGCTTCCGGGTGACGAACACCTAGAAACTCTCCATCCACTATTTTTATATTTGTATGCTACCAAACTAGCAGGAGCATTGTGAACGCCATACCACCAACAAGCATTTCGGCACACACTCCACCATACCATGCATGCCCGCGCACATACTCGTCGGAATAACATACAAAACCATCCACGAATGGAATCGGATGTGCATGCTCCGATTCGCCTTGCTATTTGAAATAAACTACTGCCCTGTTGTGCCGTCAAACGAAGGTGAGCCGACTTGCTTTAAAATTAGCCTAACTTAAAACGACGACCTAAATGTGCCATCGGACGTAGACAAGCCGGTTTGTCCTGCAATTCACAACGTACGACGACTACCCAGAGCACAACGAACGTGGACGAGCCGAATTGCACAACAACGTTCGAACCCCGTTCACAAAAGCTATCAGCTGGGAACATTCTGAACACAAGGTGACACTGGGTCACGTGAGGAAATGTGAGGTAAATGAGATCATGTTCTGTGCGTGGGATGCGATGCACGAATATGATCAAGAATAGCATCTGAAGCACGATAATGCAACTTAAATCATTATTTCTAATATTGTTGGCTGGCAAATGTACTATTTCGATATCTACATGAATGATGGATTCCATTTAATTAGCCGTTTCCCTCTATGGCCATAGTCTATTGACATGACCTATGATACCCCAGATACTTTGAACTTCATCGCAGATTAACTTCATCGCAGATTAACTTAATATCATCACGGACCATCCATGGATGACATAAGCATGAACATTATAAGCATCGCGAGACCGTCCAGGTACATATTTTTGTGACGTTATCCTAACCTAGACGCGCCGGACATCGAAATTTTAACACAAGATATGAGAAAAACCAGATTTAGACTATGCCACGTTTCACATATCTAACTTTAGCGTTTCTATCGTAATCGTGGAAAAAACAGAATGGGGAAATGGCGCATGTCATTCGTGGGTTAACACATGCACTGGTATGGGTGCTGGGGTCGGCTGTTCTATTTGGCCTTTTGCAAATATCTTGAAAACTAAGGAACTTACGAAGGTGATTCTTCGTTTATTTTCATATATGGACTCAAATCGATGTTTAGAAAATGCTGTGGTTGGATATTTTGCAAGTTCTTAATGTACAGCGTCAAAAGTGCCGGACGAAACGGTGTGTGAAGAAAATTATTGTAAGGGATGTTGAGCATGTCCAAGCAACACATGTACAATTAACGCCGACGAACTTGTATATTAACTATATTGTTAATGTCTCGCTTTGCTATATTCCCCACCAAACGTGCACCCCAGTTATACCAATGACGCAAAAACGAACAAACAATATAGAAGTGCATGATAGTTTGCGCCATTTGACCGATAGCGAATTGATGTAGAATCACGGAATTCGAGCGCAGAAGAGTTTACTATAGCCCTCAGTCACCCGCCCAAATCAGTGTTCCCAGCTTTCATAGATCGCATTGTTAGTGCCTTTCGCCTTCTATATAACACCTATCACTTAACATATTGCGAACATCTCTTAGACTGGCGCCGGATTTAGTTTGCACGCTACTAGCCTGTTGCACTTCTCAGAAATCATCAGTGGCCCTGGAAGTTCGTCGTATTGGCGCTTCCGCTTGCCACGTAATATCTTCTGTGCGTTATTGCTGTTTCACACAGGTACTGATCCCTACGAAGCGGAACCAAAAATGCCTACTCGCACAACATGTATCGCAATGCGTTGCATTGCAAGTTCCACAGTTTTCTAGCAGCGCGACAAGTGTCCGCGAACTTTATTTGACATCGGGCGACACACTGCGACTACATCCCCACTTAAGAAATGCAAAATCATACCTTTGCATGCGCAGCTGTAGAATCACATAATGTAATTTGGAGTCACATAGGACCCACATATGTCTCTTGGCATCAGGAACACAAATGCAGACATCCAAACTGTGTTAATTTGCGTTGTTTGTCGATTATTTCCCACAACTTCGTCAATTCCCACAATTTCTAATTTGTAGTATCCAGATATGTTTGAATTGTTTGCCTGGAGATATTGTTATTGTTGCGAATGAGCGCCTGAGGACCAGTTGAGTTTCTACTCTCGTGCAGAATGTACATTTTCAGAGCCCACTTTTGGTAAATAATACGTTACGTTTCTGAAAGCGCATGGCCAGCACCCAAATGCCAGAGTTGAGAGCCACTCGTGTAACCAGCGACGAACTCTGGGAACGAACTGAGGCTGTTTAGATCCAGTCATCTCGAATGTAATGCAAGCGCCTGACGGACTTCGTTTCCAGACGAATGCAAGATGTGGTCGACAACTGTGGCAGATGGACACGACAGTAGGTCGCAGGAGAGGCCACTCATTGCCAGTGTTGGAAGTATCGCCCTGTGTGTTGTGCTTGAGTTTTCGTCCTTGTCAACGACACAGGCATGCTTAGGCGTGATGCGTCCTCATGCATCATCCAGTCTCGGCATGCGTCATACCAAACTGTGCAATGCGTTACCGGCTACGCCATGGATGGAGATCCCTTGCCAGCTCAGGGGCCCAACTTCAGAACCGGGTCCCCTGGATCGTCCATCGAATTAAAAACTGGTGTCTCGGGTCGCGTCACTCTAGACTCTCACGATGTTTCAGTTTTAGTAAGCTGTATTCTCTCTGCTGTTCTCTCCCCAGAAGCAGGGGTCAGGGGTTCGGCAGCCAAGTAATTTGCATTCCTGTACTCTCCTCAGAAGCAGGAGTCAGGAGTTCGGCAGCCAGCAATGGCTCCCTACTCCACCCACGACTGGTGTCACCACTCGTGCACCGAACTACACAGAGGAAAAACTGTGCACCGATCAATGATGCAGGGAACAGCAGGGCAGGACTAAGCAAGGGTGTGGAAAGACTGCTCTGTAGGTGTGTCTGGGCACGGAATCACACATGAGATAAAATGTCATTAACTTCACAGTGCTGTACTAACGCTAATGGGATACGTCGTCTTCTATACAGTGGATTCGGGAACTGGGTGATGTGCAGTAACAGCAGCTGCTAAACAAACGCAGCTGGTGTTAACTGTACAGGACATTCCTGGAAAAGCGATCGCCCCGCTTCTCTCCGAGCAGTTTTGGAGTTTTCAAGCATGAGCATGTTTAGGACCAAGGAGGCCTGACGCGCCTTCTCCCAAAAAGTAGGCTAAGCGTGCCATTGAACATAACTATGTTCATGGCGTAAGACCTAAATCATGTGCATAGCGACAGAAAACGACATACTTCATGGTGCAAATTCGTACATTTGGCCAAATATTTGTTTGTCCCCCGTCTGTCCACACTCTGTGTTTGCTAACGGTTCTTGAGCCCAGGTTTCCATTCATAGTATTTTGCTCGTTGACTACGAGTTTCCTCATGCACTCGAAATATCAGCTCGTGTGAATGTGCTGCATTGCTTTGACCTAGCGCAGTTCGGTGTTTAGCGGATCCCGTGAACCAGAGAATCGTCAGTTGGAGGGAGAGATGTAGTCTCATTAATTATTTACGTTGCAGATCATCCCTCAAGAAGTACTCGGTTTGGTTGGGTTTGGTCAGCTCACGACGGCTTAGATTCGGGACGGACCGGGTTAAGACGGCTCTCCCTTTCTGGTGGCAGGGAGCCATTGCCTGGCTACAGTACTCATCTAGTCTGACCGGGCCAGTTATTCTACAAATATCACATCGTACTGCAGCTTTTGCACATGATACCAGAGCATATGACCAACTCCGCAGATTTTGAAACCAGCTATTGAAAACTATTTACCTGTGACCTTAAGTAACTGTGGTAAAAGGTGTGATAAACTGGCTAACATGATGTCAAAAGATGGCGAAAATGTGTTCCCATATCCCTGGATAAATAAAAATAAAGTATACCTACATTGAAACATACTATGTGTACACAGAAACACCGCCCGACCAGACTCATCCAACTCATGCAATTGGCGGTACCTAACGCAACTGGTACATTGTGCTTTACTACAAGGAATATCAATAGCAAAACACTGGCTATTATACCAGTATGATACTTACCGGTTCCCTGCCGTGTTCCGGGAGCTTGTCACGTCCGTATGTCGTCCAGCGGCTACCTCGCCATCACCGTAGCACGGGTGGGCCGTCACACGCGAACGATGCCATCTCCGTGACGGAGGTGTGCCACTGTGTCGCGAGCGCCGCGCCGCCGACGCGCCCGCCACGCGCGTGCCGGACCGGACCGTCGAGTCGACTCCCGGGCTTCCCATCCGAGGATCGCCGCCGGCTTCCCGCGCCGCCGCGTCGGCGACGACGCGGGCCGGCGGCAGTCGTCCCGACGTGGTCGCCTCGGGCTCCGGTGGGGGCGACACGCGTGTCACATCGGGAAGTCTCACCACCGGCCGCGTCTGTGCGTGGTGCGCGTGACTCGCATCGGCATACTCTGTCAAGACTGCACCTGGCCGTCACGATCGGTGCGTGACCGTGACAAACTCAGCGGGAAGTAGGCCGGGCATTAGGTGGCGCGTGATCTCAACAAGCGCGGCGACACTACGCAAAACGCCTGAAGAGATTTGCCGCACGGCATGCACAAGTCACGCACGTAACTGGAGAATTTGTAGGCAGCGCTTTGTATACTTAAGTACCGTTACGCATAAGCAGATTTCCGTGAGTCGGTAAGATTCCAACCACCTTTGATTGTTCCGGACTGCTGGGAATTCCCTCCACTCTGAGCTGGACGGAGACGAGAATTGTAAGGCCAAAGTATGTTCAAGGTTTCCAGAGGAACACTACTTTGATTGCCAGCGATAAGGGGCAGCACGTTGCTGTTTTTCAGGTGTTCATAATCCATCCTGAATGTTTGATGAGACTTTATGTAGCCTTGTCAAATTCAAAGGAGGGGGGTACTGCAAAAATTCTGAATCCGATGTAGATGCATTTCGTTTGACAGTAATATTCCCATTATATAAAAACACTAGTTTAACGTGCCGGTTTCCACCTGGCATGGCCGGTCAACTGCGTTTTCGTGTCCGCGACCTTATCGAGGCAGATGCCATCTGATCCACTCAGCTTGGGGTCAGAGCGCGAACATGGTAGGTGAGCCTAACCTTATCTTGCGAGGACAAGGAATACGAACACAGATTGAACTTCTACCCACTGGGCACCGAGCCGCATAGTTTTAATTGATCGTCTTTTGTTTACGCTCAGAATTCCAATAACGCAACGCGACGCGGTTTTTCGATTTCCCCGACATCGCACGCACAGTTTATCCTGTGTGGCTCTGCAATGTTTTTATTGTCCCTTATCTTATCCATAAATCACCTGAGGTTTGGATACTGCACTTGCATTAAGTCCGTCCACAGACGGACTTAATCATTCGATGCAGATGAGGGTGTCGGTGCACTGAAGCACCATCTCTGACTTCACGCCGCTTGTAACGCAATGGACCTGACGTTTACTCTCCTCAAACGGTGCTGGCTGCAAACATTTCAGATCGTGGGTGGAAAATACAGCAGTTCCTTTCACAGAACAGACAGTGTAATCGCCACAAAATGATGATTTGATTCCACTTAGGCTGTCGGAATATATGGGCAATGAGAACATCGAACTTGACGGACATAACTTCCGTGGTCGCTCCGAAACCCTGGCCCACAGCCTGTTGCCAGTGCGATACCGGGCTTAAATTTCAAGTGGGATAGCTAATATATCTATGCATCGAAAAGCAACGAAGCTTAACCCGTCTCTCTGCTTAGATCCTCACACCCCGTCTCGGGGGAGGGGGATTGATAGGAACCCCCTTTAATATCCAAACTAAGTGTCGCACGAAAACGAAAGACTTGTGAACGGAACGTGCTCGACGAGTAGGGCCCGACACCATCCCCCACACATTTTCTCCCAAAAGTGACGTCACTAGGGGACCTAGGCTTTCACAACTTACATCATGTTTTTAGCTCTGGGTAGTTCATTTTTGGGATATTTTGTTTAAAAATATTATATTTTGTTTAAAAATAGAAAAGGACAGCGAAATCGACCCGGACCATAAAACCTTTGGCCACCAAAATATCAATTTTTGTTTTTGAAATTTCAAAATTTTGGGTTTTCAATCTTCTTAAATTTTCCTTTTCTAATAGATAGAGCGGACCGAAAAAAGCGTTCTTCGAAGTCAACTTGCTCTGATACAAAACGCTTACTCTACCCCGAATCTTCGATTTGAACTCTAATATATATTCAAAACTAATAAGTAATCAAAAACGGGAAAAATAACAACTCCGCTGATGCGTCTTATTCCATCCCTAAAGATAATTAACGCTGAAAGTTTCATCAAAGTATCTGTATCCATTAAAGCGTGACGACTGGTTGAACTTTCTTAGAGGTGACCTCGCTTGACCTAGATTAACTCGTTGACCCAAGATGACCTGACTTAAAAAGTTTGACGCAACATGCCAAATTGATGTGGTAAAAAGCATGCCAAATTTCGGGGCTCTGACGCTCGCAGTTCTTTCCCTATCCGCGACAAACCTGACGGGGTGGGGGATGGGGTAGGGCGGTTGAAACCCCCCGAGACGGCGCGCGTTAAGAGTAGTGTGCACACGCATAGACATCCCCATGTATGCTCAAGCTGATATATGTATATATATACATATGTGCATATATGTATATTAGGGTGGAGTGATTTTATGCGTTTTTGTAAAAACGCTGGGTGATAAAGTCTAAAACCATGTGTTTGGTTCTCAAGAAATGATCTGCAAAGTTATAAAACAATCCGAGGCCGGGAAGCCGCCGCGCCTCAGGGCTTTCTGAGACAGAAATGACGTTTTCTAACGAACTTGCGGGATAAATCACCATTTCAGGAATTCAACTAATTAGATAGAAAATAAAGAGTTGTTTCATTGGATTCTGCAGTTTTTCATTGACCGCTATGCCAATTTTCACTTCTCTAACTTGAAAATTGTGCCCGTCATTACGCAGAGTCTCGTAAGGTGTACCGACCGCAGCGACATCACTGCCCTCTATCGGTGGAAGTATAAACTGTGGGCATTGGCCGTTTTTCCAGTTTTAGTTCCTCTCTGACAACTGAGATGGAGCTGGATGGAGGCCACGGTACCGGTGGGCCCAAGTCCTTCAAGGGCCCGCTGGGACAAGCTATAGCTGGTGATATTCACCGCCAGCCGGGGGTGGACTTCCGTCCCATACCATTCAACGCCCAGGACAGAATGGGATTGGGACAAGGAAGAAGTTGGAGAAACATTTATCAGGGTCTAAATGGGCAAATGGCATGGCAAGTGTTTGGATTGTACTACGGACTCACAAATTGCCATGATTCTAGATAGATATACAGATGACGCAGTATATTATTGTATGTCATGTAATTTGTAAGGATCAGGTGGATAGTGGCGAAGTATTTCAGTCAATTCTTGTTTTATTATTTAAAAAAACAAGCGGCACATACCTCATCGGAAGTACGTTGCCATGAAGAAGGCACATGAGCCACTGGACGCTACAGCCCAGCTGGCGCTCCATCCTCGTGAGTGCACCGTTTTCGCGGCCTGTGTTGACGGCAGTGCCATCTACCAATACTGCCTGCAAGGATTCTTCTGAGTCGCACTCCCGAACGACTTCTAAAGCCTTGCCAGCAATTGATGCACTATTTTCTGATGTCAGTGTTCTGTGAGCTATGTAGGTTCCACCTGGCTCGCTCACAAATACCAGATGCTTCTCTTTTCCCGTAAGCCGTACGTCTTGCTCATTTGTTTTCTCTCGTATCTTTGTTATATCCTGTCTCCCATCGAATCCCATGCACTGCACCTTACCGCCTATGCCCTCCTTTAGCTTTCGTTCTTCTTTCTCCTGTGCCCTTTGTCTGGCTCTTATCACTTTATCTCGTGTGATGACGTGCCTCGTGTCGTTCTCAGTGACAAGGCCAAGGTCCTTCAAGAGAGCCGTGCCAAGGGCCGCTGCAATCCTATCAGTGACCTCGATGTACCGGTCACACTCCTTAGCGAAATTCTCCAGAGGCATCATATTGTACGGAGCCCTAGTCTGTGTTGGTTCGTGGACACTCCCTGTGTCATATGCATCGTCACCATTGCTTCCCTCGTCCATGCTTTCGGGCTTGTGTCCCGTGCTGTGCTCGGTCAGACCCGAAGGACCATGATCCGAGTCGTTGGCGTCCGTCTGAAGGAAAGCCGGATCACGCCGCAGACGGTTCTGATCTCTTCGCCTCCTCCCCAATGCATTGGAGGTCTTCATGTCAATGCCGCCGATGCTTCGCTTCCTCTCACCTCGCTGGTCTTGTAAGAAATTCCACTCGCGGTATGGAACCTTGTTCTCGCTGAGGCAGGTGCAGGCATTTCTCGAAGGGCAACTGCACGCGCAGATGTCAATCAGCTCATGGAGGGGAATCGTTTTGCTTGCGCCAGCGCGTTTCTTTATTGGGGTCTTTGTTAGATCCTTTCCTTTCTTCACAATCACCAGGACACCCCGGACAATCGACTGAAACGATTTAACAGGGACGCTTGCTTTCCCCAAAGGTATACAACGCCCTTGGCAACGCTCGTGGCGATTTGCCTTTCGCCCGCTGCATGGTTGTCAACAGCCCGAAGTTTGACTGTAGTCTGTAGAAGTTATATACATGAATCTGAAGTGGCAGTTGGTTCTTCGGCAGTTCGCAGGGGTGGCCCAACGCAAAGTGAGCCGTCTTCGATCGGAATGAACTTCCCTTAACCTTTTTTACTTTCATACTCGAAATCTGATAGATCCTTATTTTCGGTTCCAGCCATGGTCATGGTTGGGGAATATGCCTCGGCCACCCCGGCCATGGCCGCGCAATACATTGGCCGCCGGTGGGGTAACTTACAAAGCAATTATTTACCCATGACCATGGTGGTGATGGTGAGCAAATGCAACAGTTGGTGGGCAATCGATGGTCGGAGCATAAAATCATCGCCAGTACTGCTAAATTTGAGCGGTCTGCGTTAGTCGTGCGGCCGAGTACCCACCCAGTAAGGTGTGGGATTGTCAGTGTTTCCGACAAAGTAAATTAATTAAATTCGAATATCTGCAGCAACAATTCACATGCAGCCAAGAAAACATGCTAGCAGGGTATTTAAGGTAAACATTGTGAGCTTGGAGGCTGAAAGGCATGCCACAATATGCCAAAGCCGGCTGTGGCTACGCTCCAATCGTGTATAGCTGTCGATAGAAGTCGCTGAAATCGTAATAAAATAGCGCTGTGCGCATAAGAAGTCAGCACATTGTGCACTGTCGCAAATCCGCTACCTTCCTGCCCCCCAGTTGACCAAGAAAGATACTTATATTGCGGGATGAACGGTGAATGGTCGCAGTTCATACTTCTGCCGGTAGAGGGCAGTGGTGGCGCTGCGGGCGGCACACCTTCCGGAACTCTGCGTCATGGCAGGCACAATTTTCAAGTTAGGGAAGTGAAAATTAGCAAAGCGGTGGATGAAAAACTGTGTAATGCAATGAAGTAAATATTTATTTGATATCTAATTATTTAAATTCATGAAATCGGGCTTGATCCCGCAAGTTGAAAGAAAAACGTCATTTCGGCCTCAGAAAGCCCTGAGGCGCGGCGGCTTACCGGCCTCAGATTGCCCTAAAATTTTGCAGATCGTCTTTTTAGAACCAAACACAAGTTTTAAGACTTTAACACCAAAAATTTTGGAAATCACTCCACCCTAATGTATATGTATATGTCGACATGGGCAATGTCCCCTCGACTTTAAGTGTACGCTTGATTTTTACTATTGGCCCATCCACTTGTTTTAATCAAATATCTAACAATACATTGGTCGACGTCCGGATAATTTTTAGGGGGAGATGCTGAGCATGAGATGAAGCAAGGTACAATGGCATTACTTTTGCCAGGATTAGCCATTGATGTTGTCACGGCTGTTTAGCGGGTACCAAAGGTCCTGGGTTCGACTCTAGCGCCACTCAGGACATTTCCCAATCCCGCGGCCCACCGGCGAAACAATGTGGGCGGCGCCATTAGCCGTGAATGTGCATAAAGTGTGTCGTGAACCAACCAATAAACAAACAAACAAATAAACAAACAGCTGTTTAGCGTGATTCCATAGCAATTTTGTCGCCTGTCGCACATTCTGTGCCATTTTGAAACTGGTCAGCTCTGCTCGTAGCGCTCGTAGTAACCTGAAATCCGTCCTTGCATAGTCATGGACACCGTATTTTATGTTTCAAACACAGATAAATGGAAGTGCAGCGAAAGGTATGGTGCTAGGTCTTCCGGGGAATGTGACGTTGTCTTGTGGTTAAATTGAGTAAGCCAGCATAGATTGGTATCTAGTGATTGACCGACGAAAAAAAATATGGCCAATCCCTCGAGAAATCGATCTGTGCCGCTCAAAATATAGGACTTCAAACAAAATCGCGTCGGACTTGAGCAACCGCGACAGAACGCGACCCATCGCACTATGGATCACGAAAATCGTGCCAGGTTCCTAAAAAGAAATCCCGCGCCAGGAAAGTGAGCGCCGAGACCTAAAAATTGCAATGTGGCCTAATAAATCGCACTAGAGCCAGACAAATTGAGACTGGATCAATGCATATCAAGAGGTCCACGAAAAATCAAGCCAAAGAAACTGCTTCCGTATTGGGTCTGTTCCGGCGACTTAATCCGGAATAGGTTGAACTTCAGCCAGAATGGCTCTTCTAGGTCCAGACGCCGGAACGGCCGATAGAGTCTTGTCTTTTAATCAGTTGTTGGCGGTGGCATGGTTGTAGTGTTATTTGGCGCATATGTGTAGATCGGTGGCATCCTCGGTCGCTTGCTCCGATCTTGCGCGTAGCAGAGCCCATTAAAAAATTGATTGATCTACTTACTTGCTTTTATGAAAGCCCAATGGATCCCATTGTCAGCAGCTATTGGAGGATGAATAAAACACGCTGCAAGCCGCGTTTTTTTATTCCGACTCCGACCGGGAAGCTGACGTACAGTGGATGACGATGACTTGTGCTGCTTCCGGAGCTCCAAAAACATTTATTTCAGGGGCGGAAATCCAGACATTTTCAAATGTTGGGTAGACAGGTACTCGTCTGGAGAGGAATCATTTCTTCAGAAGGGCACTGTTTCGGTAGTCCCTCGACGCCCTCGTTCAGTACAATGTTCATTTAGCGAGGAAAGAGGACTGCACTGGAGCATACTGAATAAGGGTCTTTTACTCTGAGGGGGCACCTTGGGACGAAATACCGTTTAGCGAGAGGCATTCGAGAAGTACTGTGTACTCGACGGGCTACCCGTGTGAGTAGGGGTGTTGCTTTATACATTTTTGAGTGGGCAAGTGCCAACTAATGTTGGTTTTGACTCCCCCAATAACCTCAATTACTAACATTCGGCTCTATGAAGTGTGACATCGAATTCAGTTTTGCTTGGCCATTGTCTTCACATGCCCTTCCAAAGAAGTTTAATAAATATTGAAAGCCCGTGTATCGGAGGGAAGCCACCTTCCCATGTGGAGAGCACACGGAGCTCCTCCGTAAGCCACCGATTCATACATGTAAAGGAAAAGCATGGATGCATACCAATAAGTATGCCCCCTCAAGGCATACAAATTGGCATGCATGTCTGAAGCTGCAATTTACCCATCAAATTTCAAACGCCCTATCTCCAGTTTCCACTTGGACTTTGGATGCTCCCGAAGTGCACTGGAGACAAAGTTGTGTAGTTGGTGGCATAAAATATTGGTGACTGCTCATGTCCATCACACATCCCATGTTTCTTGGAATTCCTCCCCAAAAATAGTTATAAAATAAAAAAGTACGACTTATACAACCTAAGGACTGTGCTCATGGCATAAGTCAAGTTAAAAATCCATGTCATTCTGAAGGCCACTGTTGCGGCACGTTTGTCGTATTCAGAGTTTGCTTTCCTCAATCGCCGACCGGCCGGATTATATTTTCCTCATCCAGTGGAGGTTAGATGAGGGTAAACCTATTCCGGACGAGGCGCTGGAACGGGCGGTAGAGGAAATGGACCCTCAACCTGTTCTGGATGAGGTCGTCGGAACAGACCCATTGCCTTACGGTTATTGGTCAATCACGACAAGCATTGCATACCAGGCTGGCCTAGTTTGGGGTCGTGTCGGGGCACACAGGCCCACCTGATGCATGAACCGCACTGAATCTTGCCTTCCCACGTGCGTCCATACCTCATGCAGCAAAACAATACATACATTATGCTGTCATCTCTCGTAGTCATCGGTGTGACTACGAGACGGCAGCTGGTTTCGGTTCTGAATGCTGCACTGAATTTCGATGCCATTTTCCTGCACTTTGTGGGTACGTCTTTTTTGGCTATACTTCTTGTTCAGGCGCGTCTTCAAAAAACACCATTTTTACCACATTCGCTTTGCCGTTCACGGCTTTTCTCATTTTCCAGTTCCTTGCTCATCTCACCATCAGTCTTCGCAGCGTGAATATTTTCAGACGTAGCTCCGGCACCTCCGGACGTAGCGCTGGCGGAAGCAGCGCCAAGATACCGCGCCGTTTCCGTCAGGCGCAGCGTCGGCGACAACGCTGGGAATCGTGCAAAACGTGCGAGAACAGATTGGAAAGGGAAATCGCCCCGCAGCTATGAGGGAGGGTCACGGGGATCATGGATGCTCCATCGCCTCCCCCAGGAGTCCATCCTGACATGAAAACCGGGGGTAAACCGAAATGTAAAAGTGAAATGAAGAGGTCGAAATAGACACCTACCTTCCCCACTTCCCAAGTCGACCGAGAGACCCGTTCCTGGAGTCACCAACGGTCGATCTCTCCTGGAGTTTGCAGCAAACACAAAACTTGCAATATATTTATGACAAATTGCTGTGTGGTGCTCTCCTGGGAAACGTTACCGCCTTTCCCCAGCTTGTCTCTGATTTGCGGAAATGAGGATCGCATGGTGCCACCCGAGCCAACTTTGACCCGCCGAAAGGGCACCATCCCTAATTGGAAAACTCCTAGATACATGAGTATCTGAACGTGAGAATAAACACCGCTTGTGTATGTGCGCGGGAAGTGCGTAATAGGGACACCACCCCTGTGCGTCAATGGAACACCCAATGCCTCAAAAGCGCATACCCGACGCCCTCCCACTCCAGTGCTCTCACACTCAGTACATGCATCCTCGGAAGGACACACCCCCGCCTTGAGAAACATGTTGGAACTGGCTTTCAAATGCGTCAGCATATTTGTCATTGTAAGTTATAGGCTCTGTGAAAATTTTAGATGACTGATACTGTGAATTTTGTTCTATGGATTTAACAAACAAAAAATCAGCACTTACCTCGGAAACAAGCTCTTACGTTATGATGTTAACGGGAAATAATACACACCTGTATATTCGTGCAGAATTCGTCAGGCTACTGATTCATGCTGTGTGCATCTTTTCCGTGTGACGTTTTGGCCATCAAACAAAGAAAAGAAAGAAAGCTCAGTGTGCGCTTTTAGGAAGTGTGCGTTATAGGAGTGCCTTTTTTCTACTTGCGCCATGTAGGCCATCTAACACTACCAACGCATTTCACTTTACATGGATGCGACACAATCGCTTCGGTCCATTTGCTTTGAAAAGCCCACGCATAACACCAAGCCGACCCATCCTGAACAATGGACTGTTCAGTAGCGACAGAATGGGGCTTGGCAGGTCCCGAGTGACATACTCCGACATTATGAGACGAATTAACATTTACTGCGCCGTTGCACGTCGGCCTGGAAGCTTACGTTCATCGGTCACAGTGGCGCGGCGCGCTGCACCCGCAGCACGTCACCCGCCGCTCGCCACCCGCCGCTCGCCACCCGCCACCCACCACCCGCCGCTCGCCGCTCACCACCCGCCGCTCGCCACCCGCCGCTCGCCACCCACCACCCGCCGCCCGCCGCTCGCCACCCGCCGCTCGCCACCCGCCGCTCGCCACCCGCCGCTCGCCACCCGCCGCTCGCCACCCGCCGCTCACCACCCGCCGCTCGCCACCCACCACCCGCCGCCCGCCGCTCACCACCCGCCGCTCGCCACCCAAACACTCGCGCTAATTACGCCTTCGACGAACATGTCCGACACCCGGCCCCACCAGGCGTGTCGAGGCGACGGCGAAACGCACGTGATTTCCGCCCGCTCGCCACCGCCGCTCGCCACCCGCCGCTCGCCGCTCACCACCCGCCGCTCGCCACCCGTCACTCGCCGCCCGCCGCTCGCCGCTCGCCACCTGCCGCTCGCCACCCGCCGCTCGCCACCCGTCACTCGCCGCCCGCCGCTCGCCGCTCGCCACCCGCCGCTCACCACCCGCCGCTCGCCACCCGCCACCCGCCGCCCGCCGCTCACCACCCGCCGCTCGCCACCCGCCGCTCGCCACCCGCCGCTCGCCGCTCACCACCCGCCGCTCGCCACCCGTCACTCGCCGCCCGCCGCTCGCCGCTCGCCACCCGCCACCCGCCGCTCGCCACCCACCACCTCTCACCCGTCACCAGCCGCCCGCCACCCGCCATCAGTCACCCGCCACCCGCCGCTCACCATCCGCCGTCCGCCACCCGCCGCCGCTGCGACAGTGCGTCGCAGCACGAGACGATAATTACCGGCTGCCGGCAGTAAAACATGCGCTACCGCATCGCATCCCAATCGATCAATCAGCGACCTCGTCCATCTTCATCGACAGCACGCGTTGACGCGACGTTCGGGCGGCCACGGTGTCGAGTCTTCGCGAGTGTGGCTGGCGCGATCGAAGAGCGGGCGCCAGCCCGACGCCGCCCGGCGGCAACTCGGTAACGCTGGTCGACACCAAACGGCGCCAGCCGGCAACACAGCCGGTCACCTGGGCGGCCGCTGACCCTGCCGTCCAGCATGACGATTGCGATTCTGTGAAGGATCGACATGGTCGCTGTGTCAACAGAGGTGCCCGTTCGCGGAATGGCGGCGTCGAGTGCTCCTGGCGCTGTGGCGCCGGCCAGGCTGGGCGGCGAGGACGGAGCTGGACGGTGGATGCGGCGCCGGCCGCGGGCGCCGCGCCGCCAAACACTCGCGCTAATTACGCCTTCGACGAACATGTCCGACACCCGGCCCCACCAGGCGTGTCGAGGCGACGGCGAAACGCACGTGATTTCCGCCCGCACACATCACGGCGACTGTCAGCGGCGCCAAACAGGGTCACGCTCGCCGGCCAGCACCTCGTGTCACTGTCGTGTCGTGTCACACCCAGCGACCACGCACCTCGTGCCACAATCAGTGGCTCCATATCTCGCGCCACTGTCGTATCGTGTCGTGCCCAATCAGCGGCTCCACACCTCGCGTCACGCTCAGCAGTTCCGCACCTCGCGTCACTCTCGTCTGTCAGCACCTCGCGTCACACTCAGCGGCTCCACACCTCGCGTCACTCTCGTCTGTCAGCACCTCGCGTCACACTCAGCGGCTCCACACCTCGCGCCACTGTCGTATCGTTTCGTGCCACCATCAGCGGCTCCGCACCTCGCGTCACACTCAGCGGGCCCGCGCGCACCTCTGACTCAGCACCCGCCCACCTCCTACAGCTCGTCAGTCCCACCGAGACGTGTGTGACGGGGCGGCGCAGCACCTCACGGGCGTCCGTCGAGGCCTCGGCGGCCTGCCAGTGAGCTGCCACCGGCGCGCCGGGTCGCCGACAGCCGAGCAGACCGATTGAGTTTCGGCTGTGTGGCAAACCGAAATTGAGTTGCGGCTATCCGACAGAACGACATTCCTGGCACGATCGTGGCTGGGCTGGTAATGGTGTGGAAGGCGCCCGGTCGTCATCTGGTAAAGCGGCGCACATTCGAGGCGCTGTCCCTTCCAGTCCCGGGGCTTGGGTGGGAAGTGAAATACTCGGGCACCACGGCGGCTGACGACGAATGCTCCTAGCAGAGCTGTCACCTTTGGTGTGTCATCACCAGATCCCCGCATTTAATTAACATAGCTTGAAAACAGAGCCGCCAGAGTGGTTTGTTTTGATACAGCAAACCGGTGAACCGGTGAATGGTAAATATATGTCCGCAGCATTAATATCTAGATGGGCGATTTCATGAAATGAACTTGCAGTGGGCAATATTGTGAGGTCGCTTGTATCTGATTTTTCACAAGAATGCGTTTTTTTCCGCGGGGGAGGGTGTATCACGGGATTTGAAATGTTTTGTGTTAGTCATAGCATTTTACTTCATCAGCTAGATTCTTTTGAGAAGTCGCCAGTCTGGATGCCGGTCAGCTTAAATTCCATTTTACAGATCTTTGAAGTGTGCGATCGTCCATGAGACACATCATCTATGGTGCGTGATTGTGATGAAGCTGTCTTTCGCAGCCAACATCAGGCATGCTATCCAGCAAGTCTGTGGAGAGCACCTCCTCCAGTCCTAACTCAAGTGGCGTCCATTTGGGGAGGGGAGCTGTTTCCGGTCTCCATCTTGCTCAGACGACGATCAGAGGTGGTGCGCTCCCCAGTGACAGGCAGCTTAATGAGATAAGTTAGGCGTCACCTTGACACGGCTCGTTTTCTCCGCCAAGAGTGTGGGGCGCCGCTCGCGAATAATTACGGCGGCGCCATTCACTGGATGCACTCTCTCTGCTCCGGGGCCTCCAGGACGGCGTCCAGGATTCGGTGACGGCGATCAGTTGGTCGCCGTCACCGTGAGCTGGCCGTACTCGTAGTTCGCAAAGTATGTGAGCAGGAGCATTTCCCCAACTGTTCGAATCGCATTGATGATGTTAAAATTAAGCGCTCCCACACACTTGCCACCGTCAATTTTTAACTTGATGTCAAAACCAATTTGTGGCCACATATCCATTGCCAAATGACGATTTAAGTGCCTTTTCAACCCAATAACTTAAAACGTCACATTGCCGCACATAATGCGCCAACAAAGCGAAGCTTCCCAGATTTACGCCTTTCCCAAAACAATTGTTACATCATTTCAAGCATCTGCTCATAACATAACACCATTTCAAGCATCATTCACAACATCTGCTCTTTGAATACATTCCCGATACAAAAAACTGCGTCAGATATGTGTTGCTTTCGGTTCTGATGGTGCTTAGTGCGAGCCGGACAACGATTCAAGGTAAAATGTCCTGTTCGCATAATACATCACATTAATGCAAACCGCCCATGTCCATTGCATGCTGTGTCGCTAATCATTTGACAACAGGTGCTATTGTCATGACCAATGATCTCTGAGCTGCTGAGGTAAGGTCGGATGCCGTGCTCTGTTTTCAATCTGTTGCACTAATTGGCCAACCCCCGTCGGAAATTTTGTTCTCTCTCAATTTTCCTCCAGATGTGTAAATTCATCCCACCGAAGTTGGTGTCTGAGAGATGGAAAGCTGCAAGGCAGAGCACGAGGCACTAATGACTCAATTCCTCGGCGGTGTTGCAATGTGTGCCAGCTGGCTGAACCTTTCTAGCAGACACGGCGTCATTAGGGTCGCTGGATAGGCCAGAGCTACAGACAGGCATGGAAGACCCATGCAACAGGCATGGGATTGGGCATGACACCGGCATAGCAAATTTGTGGTTGGCCATGAGCCAAAACCGACTGGACGTTCATTGTCAAAGCCAAAGAAGTTCATTTTCTTTTACTAAAATGCGCGCGCACTTCAAACAAAGCATTGCGCGAATGTTGCTAAAATCAGTATAAGGCTAATTTTGAATACAAAATTACGGCTTGAAGCAGAAAACTCATTGGGATTTCAAAAGCATGACTGCCCATGCCGGGCCGCTCAGATGAACGATTATATATATATATATATATATATATATATATATATATATATATATATATATACATATATATAATATAAAAATTATATATATAGTTATATAAATGTATAATATATATACTATATATACGTCACCTACAGAAATTAAAGGTAGAATGATAGAGGACTTTCTGAAAGCCTACTTGACAAATTCGGGAAAGCATCAATAACATTGGAAAAAATGTGTGTGCCGCGGATATTGACTTTTCTTGTGCTTTCCGTGTTTACTCGTGAATTATCCCAGCTTCCCTGAAGTTAATAAAGCGAAGCAAGCCGTGCAGGCTACGCTTTACTTTCATCTTCATCCAGAATAGCAAGGCAGCGGCCTCGCCCACAACGTGCTGACCTAGTCCAAATTTATCAACGGGGAGTAACTCGGGTTTAAAATACTCTTCGAGGACTTCTGGCGTATTTTTTAAGGCTCCCAGTCTGTTTATTTAGGGTTCGGTGCATGACTTAAAGCCCTGTCGATGTTAGCAGGAGCAGGTGCGTTTTTTTTTGTATGTGTGGGGAGAGGGTCGCTAAGTTTTTGCTTATGCTGAACGTGTGGTTTTATGGTCCCGCCGCATTAAGTTGAATCCCCAATGGAATGTTTAGGAACTACGCCTTCGTGCGATTTTTTATCACCTCAGTTGAATTTTTGCAAAGGTTTCTCAACTTGTCGAAATCCAGGGAACTATTTTTAGTCACGTCTTGCATTTTTCAAGACAGGGCTGCATTTTTAGGTCCCCGACGCGATGTTTTGGGCCGCAATGCGATTGTTGAGATCATGGCACATTTGCTCGGGTCGTACGCGATGCCTTAGGCTTATGGTGCGATCTGTGGTGCTCCAGAGCCATCTTACTATCTCAGATTGATTTTCCGGATCCCTGTTTATATTTTCCGGGCCCTGCCGTCATTCTTTGAAGTTCAGCACCTCTAGGGGAGTAAGGGAAAATATGCTTTTTTGCTTCCCTTGATACGCCACCATGCATATATATATATATCATACAAGTTAAGAATATCACTTAATTGTGTTCACAGGCGCAGTTCACCTCTTCTTTGCTATTTGTTCTCGAAGATCCATTCCATTGATCGATTGTTTCCTGTAATCCTTAGTGCCAATCCAAGTTGTGTGTTAGACTCCTGATTTTACATCATGTTTAGGCTAATTTTGTGCAGTCATTGAGTCATAGATCATAGATCAGACAGTGCAGCATAGATCTGAAGCTCAAGCAATAGGAATTCAATTAAATAATCCTCATGGTGTGATTTCTGATTGTGAAGAACACATTTATTCGTTATCTTGGTCCTCTTCCTAGAAAGAATGATGACCGGTATTAACATGATCATTATAAAAGGTGTAGTCATTGGGTTTTTGATATGTAAGTCCCTTCAAACGACAAGTACTTAGACCTGGATTCAAAAGGCTCCAGCTGAGTCATGGAATCTTGTGTGTGATAGACGAGAAATCCGTCGAAGGATTGTCGTAGAAATTACATGTGCAGAATATTAGATTTCCCTGGATCATCACAGCATATCCGGTAGTCCGTTGAAAAGATCCTGCCTAGGTGAGCCATGAAAAGTGGCTCGAAACTTCAATAACTACAATAACTGTGCCTTCGAATGTGGTCGCTCTCCAGCCCCTACCGAGCAGGTTCCCGAGCCGTGAGAGGTCAGCTCCAGCCGTGGAACGTGTGTTTTGTATGCCCCCATCGCAAAAAGCACCGTGAGGCGCTGAAGAAGTGCTGCGTGGAGAAGCACTTTTAGGGCCGCGAGGTGTGCTTTTAGGGCTACGCCATGTGTATTCGGGCCATCGACGACTGCACCAGCGCAATTTTTTGCATCTACCGTGATCTCTTCACAGCCCGGCAGGTTCTTCCGTACCAGACGTGTGTTGGGTGGTCTTGGGGGTGGATTATAGTGCCCGGAGTCATCCTCCTTGTTGTTAATTGATGTTTTCGCGCAACGGCTTATTTTTTCACGTTCACATGGAAATTTTTTTTCAGACCCGGGCGATTTTGAGGCGCATCGAGCGATATTTTCGGAATACTGGTGCACTTTTTCGAGCCTCAGTGCCATTCTATTCTGCCCACCACATGTCAGGGAGATAAACATTTCCCCTTCCCTTCAAATGCGCTGCTGTGGTATGGAGTAAATACTCCATGACTCAAAGATTGGGCTACAAATGTGAGGGAATTTCTGTACTTACCTTTGTGCCATATGGGCTTCAAACATTATCCGCCATTTCAGTCTTCACAAGCGCGATAACCATCCAAACCGATTTGGGCCGAAGCGGCGGGGGCTGATGTGATTGTGAGTTGGGTACCCACGTACTGATAGTAAATTGGCAAGGTAGGTATGTGGTAGCTATGTGAAGGGCATTGGCCTTGCGTATTGTTTTAGAATTGTGGTATGTCATTTTATCTTGTCACCTAGCTTTTCGAATCGAATAGAAAGGGGTCCCACGAAAGGAAACGTTTCCACAATCGTATCCTGCGGAACGAACGGAGCCTTCCACAAAATATCCTGAAATCCTGTATTCATTCCAAGGTGAAAAGTTAAATTTTCAGTTAAAGTTGCACTTGGGTAAGTGTTGATTTCTTGAAATTTCTTTCCCCAATGCCATGTCTATAGATTTCTTTAGCATGATGTGACGACTCATTTCCTCTGCAAATGCATACTTCTCAGCTGGAAAGGAAAATAACACTGAAAAATAAATAGTTTTAGAATTGGAAAATGCAACAATACAAGGGTAGCATTAATCTTTTATAAAAATATAATTGCATAGCCTAGCCAGTCTAAATCTTCCATGCAATAAACTTTTTTAAATAATACATTTAATCAGAGTTGTTGCTGGAATGGCTTTAGGAACCAGGGTTCTTTTGCTAAGCAGAGCTTGTTGCATGAACCCTGACCCCACCACCTGATCCATGAATTTCAGTTCAACAGCAGAATTTAGACAAAGTTTAACATGCTGTCAATGCACTGACACAGCCACCCTGTAGCTTGTCCCCAGCCTTATCAGGCCAGCTGCCAACTGACACTCCCAGCCAGGGGCTAAATGTGAGCACTCAAAGGGACTCAAACCCTGTGTTGCCAGGACAGGAGAGACCAGTGCAGGCCAGCACTAACCAACTGAGCTACTGGGGCAGTACATTTTTTTTGAAAGTGGAAAATTTCCAAACAACTTTCAGTACAATTTTCACATTAAGAAACCTAACATAGCCTATCATGAATAAACCTACCTTCTGTTATTGAAGAAAAAAACAAATTTTGATCAGGGGACAAATAGCCTAGGGGTAAGCTGCTTGTCTCACAATCAAAAGATTGTGAGTTCATGTCTCATTTGCAGCATTGGAAAAGTGGCCCTTTTTTGGAACTTTTGCAATCCAAAGAATTATACACTCAGGAAAAAATACACTCCTTGCATTGCTGGATGAAGACATACTTAACTAGCAAGACAGCTAGATGTTATTATACAATAGTGATAACTTGGGTGGAGAGGAAGATTCAGTCATACTGGGTCCCCTACAACATGACGTTTCCAGTATAATTGAGGATAATACACATTTGTTATTTCGGGTAATCTGTAGGCACATTCCAAGAGGAGGCAGGAGTGGAGCCGAAAATGAGATGCCAGCCAGATTGGAAGGATATCAGTTTGCTAGCATGCACAAGTACAACATATGTCAATGGATGGCAAAATATGGATCACTGCAGTCTGAATATGAGCTTAATGCCACTGAACATTCCATATTTCACAACATTCCATCCTCCATATCATTCCATAACATTCCATTTGTGCATGTGCGATTTCTGGTGAGGTGCAGGTGAATTAATAAACAGCCACCAATGCATTCATGTGTATGTTATCCATTTGTGGACAAACCTCAGAACAGAGTCCAGATGTGCCCCGAAGAATGTATGGATGAACACCAAGAGCTAGAGTGGCATCCACACAACTGGTAAGTCACAAAGTGTAGCACTTCCCCCAAATCTCCAAAAATACTGGTGGATGAGCCATGCTTCGCTACAGGAAAACATGGCTATTACTTTTGTTTGAATTGCCATGGGTGCTATTACTTTTCCACACATGTTTTACACACATTTTGCCTCCATGAAGCATACAAAGGTATTGGGTTTGGCTAAGTTATGCTAGATTATTTTTTTTTGTAAGTTATCCATTTATCAAATTCCTTTCAGAATCACTCAGTATTAGAAAAAAAAAGTTTTTGAATTAAAAAAACACTCTGGCTAGCATGGCCTGTTTGGTTAGAATAGGCTATTTATTTTTAAGTTGTTAAAGGAAAATATTGCTTATACAATTTTTATTAAAAAAGGCTTTCTTGCATCCAGTTAGGCTGCAACTTTTTCTTCATTTTTAACATCACATTTCATGGTATATTTCCCAACCAAACCTGAGCCACTTTGTCATTTTGCTACCCAACTGCACTTGCCAAAAAAATGTGCCATCACATCATGTAAGTACCTACATTATGAACACATTCATAATCATTGCACGAAAAATAAATTTCAAGAAATCAAATCACCTTAAGCTGCAAATTTGTCCATTCAGAAAGTCACAGGCCAGAAATGTTAAAAGTATAATGGTATTCAATGGAGAATGGGAACAGGATGCACCTAAAAATTCCTGAACATTTCATGAATGCACAAATAATGCTTGAATGCATGCATATCTATAATATCTGCAGTCAATGTGCACTGAAGAGGCCTAGCCCCCATTTTGAAAGAAAAACATTCATGCTTCAAAATGTGGTAAGTGAAAACAAGATTTTCCAGACAAAAGCAAAGCAATCAGTTTTGTTCATTTCTACGCTTGTCGTCAAAACATCGCAGGAATTAATATTATCATGTCCTGCTCCTTGTATTATCTGAAGATATCCCGTCACACAACACAGGCTTACAGCTTTGGTTTATCCAAATCAATAACTCGAATTACCGCGAAGATATTTGATAAAGGTAAGTAGGTAGGTACCTACATAGTCAGATAATACAACCTCTCATACCTCGAGCCAAACACGCAGTCAATTCCATCCAGATAGCAGCGCAGAGCTTTAAATAAAATCCTTCGTTGAATAAAAAAAGCCAGTATGCTCCGCTAACCAAATATAGGAATTCGCCTTCACCAGCCCGACCGCGTTCTTGGATTCAATGAGTTCACCGCTCTCCATCTCCCACTCCGGCCGGAGCTATTTGAACCATTGCCACGAAAAGCCATGGATAATGCATTTCTTCTTGATTCCTTGGATAATGATATGTTCTGCATCAATTGGGATGGATAAAACCGTTCATATTTATATTATTAAGCAGTCAGGAGCGATATACATAAAAGATATCGGAAGGATTTTCACCATGAAAATTGCCTGCATGGTACCAAAACGTTCCTAAAACCTGCTAACACTGCTCCAAAATGAAGACCCATAGAACCAGAAATTTCACCTTCTATCGATTTCATGACCTATATTGTTTCCGAATTTCATCAACAAGCGGGAATAGTTGCATTCATGCCACTCCGACCGCGAGGTTTCCCCACTCCGGACAAATTTAGATTTACGTGTGCTGACCTAATTCTCTACACTCTTATAAGCCTCATTCTAATCCAATGGTTTATTTCTTCCCACAGTCCTGATTATTATTAATTGAGAAAAATATTCCCTGTAATTTTCTTGGCAGTTTTCTCTAACTTATTTTCATTTTTTGGTATTTCATAGCAATCATGGCGCGAAATGAGACGCTAATTTCCGCTCGTCCGTGACGATAGTCTGTTTTACAGCAGCAATTTGCCCGCCCGTCTAGTCGCTTTTCATCCTTCCAAGGCATTCCTTGCTTCTACTAAACATTCCAGACATGAACTAAAAGTGCATTGAAATACATTTAATATTAATAAGGATTGACTTCGATATTTTTTTTCAACTTTCTCATTTGAAAAAAAATGGCATCGTGGAGAGAATAAAATATTTTAGACGGATTGTTTTAGTATAACTTTCCTTGAACCATTATATATTCCGAAACCCATATCCCAAAGTAACATTTTAGACTCAGCGGTGCACGAACGTCCTGCTCTCGAGGTATGTTGTGAATTTGTATTAGTTGTGCGGTGTTGGTACCTATGCTAGGAGTGGCAGGTATTGATATATAAACTTGGTTGACATCGATTAAGTATACTTTTGTGATCATTTTCTCTACCATTGCTCAGGAAGTTGTCTTATAAGTCATTCACGTAACGTGGATGACTTCAGACGACGATGTGTGGTGGACCCCATCTGGTTGTCTGTGAGACACTAGGATAAGAACCTAACAAATGACTTAAAGGCGTTTTATTCTTGAGAAAAAATAATTATCGGGTTATTTTACGACGCATTCAACCGCAAGGTTGCATAGCGCCGCCACCCTATATCACACCGATTGGTCGTGGGTGGACTCTGCAAATGCCGCCGGCCGCGAGCTTCGAGTCCCACGCTCCACCATCTAAGCTACCGAGGCCCCTAGGTTTTTATTCTTCATTCCAGGAGACATCGTTGCATTTTTCAAAATTTATGCACTTCGTTATATATAAAATGTATATACTCCGTTACTTGGTGCTTCAACATACACCCCATAATTTGGCAAACTGGGAAATTATACACCCCACAACATAGTGCTTCTCAAGATTATACACTCCATACTTTGGCAAGCCAAAAAATTATACACTCCAAATCCAAGACCGAGAAGTGAAAATCAAACACTGCTCACTTGTCACTACCCTTTGCCCACGACCAATCAGTGAGAGATTGGCGATGCTACATGGCTCAACCTCTGATGTGTCGTAAAGCCAATAATCAACCAACCATAAATTTTGTTCAGAAAGAAACTAAAGAAGTTCTACACATTTTTTCAACTTACAACAAAAGCCTAACCTAACCTAACTTAACAAAACCACTCATTTATATGCTTTGTGGAGGCAAGAGGTGTGTAAAGCTTGCCTCATACCTTAAACTGCAATAAATCTGGTAAAGTACCAAAAAAAGGAAACCCAGGATGATAATGGTAAAACATCTACAATAATTATCCTTACCATAGTTCCAGTAACTTACCTGGCATTCACTAACTTTGGGGGATGAGTAGTGTAGGGATAAGTTGTTCATCTCACAATCAAAAGGTTGTGGGTTTGAGTCTTACCTATCACTACTCTTCACCCATGACCAATCACCATGAGATTTGTGATGCTCCATGACTCAACAGTTGATGTGTTGTAAAACCAATGACTAACTGTTCACTAACTTTGCAAGCAAGAACTTCAACACTTCTCCCAATCAATTCAAGATTGCTCCCCAATAAAATAATTAGCTTCAGTACAAAATTCTGCACACACATCACATTTAAACTTGTACTGACAAAATGGCAGAGACCATCGGGCAATTGGAATAGATATCAATGGTTATGGTATTTTGAGTTGGTAATGAGGCTTTTCTTTCTGCTTCTGACAACCAAACCATTTCTTTTATACTTCCATGTCAGTTTTGGGAATACACACAAAACAGCAATGAGTTTGGAGTAGTTTTGAAACAGTGACATTTATGTTCTGTGAAGAAGGGGTGGGAGGAGGAAGCTGTTCACTGTAGTAAACAATCCAGGATAAGGCCATGCTTCCAATGCTGTCCATGCCTGTGGGCCAGATGGCAAAGTGAGGCAAGTGAGTGTGAACAACATGGACCACCTGGATTTCAAGAAAGATATTTCACCTTCTTTTTTCCAAAGAAAAGAGGCATAATAGAGTAGATGAAGGATATAGACAAGCTTGATCAAGAAATAACATTATTCCTATTCTAAGACCAGCTTATTGTATCCTACCTTTATCCTGACTGATCAATTTTGTTTTATGACATGTGGAAGTCTGCCATTCTAAGGAAAAACATATGTACTCATTTGGGTCAATGCAATCTTTGCTTCTATGTCTACAAGTCCATAAATGGTTATAATGCATACATGTGCAATTCAAATAACAAATGATGTGGCTACTGTCTATGTGAATTATAACATCTGAGATGAAGAGGTACAAATTGCACTGACCCAAATGGGTATGCACATCATTCTTCATTGGGATAATGAAAGTTAACAATCCCATGCATACCATTATCTATGTTGAATGTCCAGACAAATATACTTTGATTGAGTGCAGAAATGCACCAGGAATATCAAAGAATCTATTAATTCAAATTCAACAAAATGCACTTGAGAGCAATGCATGCTGTGTGATACAAGAGGGTGTCTCAGAACAGCCATTAGAGATCAAACAAAAAGAAAGGGAGAAGCCTAATTTGACAAAAGATTCTTATTGGATGGGGCATCCCTTATTGGAAAGATTGTGTCTCACTGAATGGGTGCTCCAGGCTGCACAGGCATCCATCACTGGATGGGCCATTTCTCATTAGATTGGATGACCCTCAACAAACAGTGCCTCCAGTGGCAACATATGAATTGCCACTGTCATGAGTGGTGGGGACTATAATGCCACCTTCATACAGATTGCATGGGATAACAAGATGTTGATATGAATGCCTCATTTTTACATGAGATGCCAAAGTTACCAATGTGGGGTGCCTAAGTTGTTGATAAGTATGCCACACTGAAAGGTTGCATGATACTGTAGGGATGCCCTTCACTTAAATGTACCATTTTGTTACAGGCCACTTGACAGCATCTGATCTGGGGTGCCACCCCAACCAAGGAAAATAAAAGGTTTCTTTGAAGCCTAACTCATGCCCTTGTTATGTAAGCACAGGTATCTATGTTGCTATTACTGTGTCAGCATTTATAATATTGGAGTGATGACTAAGAATGGTGCATGCATTCATGACACAATATCATTAATTATTGATTAGTTATCAGGTCCTACAAACTTATTTCTAGATTTTAAGCCAGCAAGTTTATTGCTTGCTCCATATTCAGCATGATAAGTTAAACCAACTAAATTTTCCACACTAATTGAAGTTAAAAATTGCAGGAATTGACATCACCTTAGGGCAATTATCTTGACTTTGACTGAAATTTTGAGAGCGTGCAGGTATTAATATTGATTGAGAACAAGAACAACATGATTTGAGTTTGGTGATATGTTGCAACTACTCTGATTAATGACACTGAGGATTTGGTGACATTAACGTATTTGACACCCAACTTGGGTGTCAATCTTGGGCGACCCAAGATCAATGTCCTTTGATGACCTTGATTATACATTTCATGAGACGCAAACGTTTGTGTAAGAGGATACCAAAGTTTAGTGTTAAAATAGTAAGTTCTCATCAGGTGTGAGATGCCAAAGCTGGTACAACAGGATGTCGAAATTACCAGGGAAGTAATGCTGCTACACATTTTGTGAAGTCTTGCAAACCTAGTTTTGAGACAATTGTTTAAATATTACTTCCTGTTTTGCATGTTCTGAAATATTCCTAATTTGTGGATACAGATATCAATGATAACGATCCAAACACCTATGCTATAAACTGACATAGCATAATATTGCACATCATAGGTAGCTCCTTCACCTGGAATTGTGCTGCAGGATGTTGATTGTAACGATCCCGGATCCGTTATGGTGCGCAAAAGTATGATACTTGTAAATGGAATACAGTGAGAAACGAGGAATGAGGACTTCACAAACACGCACGAATAAGCACGATGTTGATACTTCTTTGGAAAGGATGTCGATTCCGTGTTCAGTATGCAGTATATTCCACCCTATTTCGCGAATAATTTATAGCTGCTGTGTCTACTAAACCAGACACTTTTCAGGACAAAAATCGAACGCTTCTCGAGAGCCCCTTGGCCCATCTATGGATTGGCCCATTTGGTTTGATAAATTGGCCTGTGCCTTGTGCCTGCACATGTGAACGATGTGACCCTGCTGGGTACACCACGCTGATGCCGCCCAACGTTGGTCGGGCAGGCTGTTGGTGCCGCCGCCGGATGCTATGCCGTTTCCCGGCCTGAAGACGCTGGAGGCTGCCTGGCGGCGGGCGCCCGCCCCACTCGCCCTGCAGGCCGCTGTCGGCCGCTGTATGTGGCGCTCGGTGGTGACGTCACCGATGCTGACACGGCCCGAAGTCGACCCGCTGGAGAGCAGCGAGCTGGTCAGCGAGAAGGCGTCCGCAAAGAAGACCAGCAAGGCCATGCTGTCCTACATGGAGCGGTCAACAAAACACCGTGAGTGTTGTGTGCGCCGCGTACCCTACGGTAGTGCCGATCGTGGTTGCCAGTGCCATGGATCATGAAGGAGTTGCACTGTGGTTATATATTGCAACGTAATGCTAAGGAAGTAATGAAGAAATGTGTGGTGGATTGCAAGTTAACTTTTCGGCTTAAGATCACAGAATTAGTGTGATACCCACTGTTCAATAAATGCCACTTGAAAGCCCATGAGGTCACGTGTTAGATAGACGCTGCACGTGGAGTGTGTTTTATACATAGCCACCCTGCAATACCATGATTGTTCTTAATGATAAGTGATGGACGGACCGATTTCACCGATGTCTAACATGTAATTAAGGTGTTCATGGCATAGAGCCTGGGGCTTTGGTGCAGCATTGCACAGAAGCGTCTTTGTCGCATCGTTTTGTCTGTCCCTTGAAATTTGTATCGACTTACAGAGGAATTCATGCGGAAGCAAATATCAGAATTCGAAATAGGAAAGCGTCACCTGGCGAACATGATGGGCGAGGACCCCGAAAACTTCACACAAGAAGATATCGACGTGAGTCCAATGCCTCCCATAACAACTTCTAGTTTGGGGCGTCGGTGGCTCAGTGGTTAAGCTTAGAACATGCCAGAGGTGCGTGCTTCGATCCACCGCGATGTCCGCCCTTCCTGCAAGGTGGGCGACGCCATATTTCGATCAGCTTCGAAGTACGTCGTGAAGCCACAACCACCTGTAGTCCATTTTAAGGACATGCTCACATGCAGTTGTCTTCGTTTGTACTGCATTGTTTAATTCCACCATTCATCAATATCATGTTAGGAAATTGTTAGTACATTTTTGCAGTGCTTTCGTATTTTTATTTTAAAGTTTTTTTTCCAGCTTATTCAGTTATTGGGACTTCGCTATGTTAAGCGTGACACTGAACATTGTAATTCCAATTTTGCAATTTGTCGCCTGTGACCCAGATCAGCTAGCAAAGATTTGTAGCAGAAATATGCTGTGTCCATTGAAATATGTTTAACTATGGTGAGCATAAGTTTATTTACCATATTTACTGCAGTTTAGTTAGAAATTCCGGGTCAACTCCGAAACACCCAACACCCAACACCCACATAGTTTCCCCTAACTTATTCGATCCAGATTTTTTCCAGATCCAGATATCCGAATTGTTGCTGGGGTGGCTTGAGGAGCCAGGGTTCTATTGCTAAGCAGAGCTTGTTGCGTGAACCCTGGTCCCACCACCCGATCCATGAACTCAAGTTCAACGGCGGAATTTAGATCGAAAGTTTAACGTGCCGCCAGTGCACCGACACGGCCGCCCGGTAGCTCGTCCCCGGCCTTACCGGGCCAGCTGCCAACTGACACTCCCGGCCGGGGGCTAAATGCGAGCGCGCGAAGCGACTCGAACCCGTGTTGCTGGGACAGGGGAGACCAGTACAGGCCAGCGCTCTAACCAACCGAGCTACGGGAGCGGCTACTAGCTGTTATGTCCAGCGGAGATATTATGTCGATCTTCTCCATTTTGCAATATACGGGTGTGGAACAGTGCGTGACCGCGGATTAGAGTCGTCGACCAGAGATAAATGTGTAGCATCTGTCAGCGGCGCGACACAAACTTGTCCAGCCCTGCAATGCTGCAGCGCTCGTTGTAGGCCTCTGGGCCGTCGGGATTCTGTTTCAAAGGATCGTTGTCGCTAGAGGATAGTCTATGCAACCTTGTGAAAATGTAATACGTAGTGGTTAGGTTTCTACCGCTTGTATGTAGTGCAAGGCATTACTCAAAAGCTGTCTCATCAGCTACTTGCTGTCTTCGTCTGTAGCGAGTGACGATTTATTTTCTGCTTCTGATTTTGACTTACACAATATCGCCAGTCCAGTAATCAGAGGGGGGATGAGTAGCCTTGGGGCAAGTTGCTCGTCTCACAATCGAGAGGTTGTGGGTTCGAGTCTCACTTGTCGCTACTCGTCGCCCGCGACCAATCGGCGTGAGAGATTGGCGACGCTACATGACTCAACGGTCGATGTGTCGTAAAACCAATAACCAACCAACCAACCAACCAGTAATCAGGGGTGCCTTCGGCTTCAGGGAGTTCAATCATTCACTCCTTGAACTTGGGGCGCCATGTCCATGTGTGACCTGATAACCTTACACTGGGAAGATCGGTGCCTCTCGCTGCTTCTCATTTCCCCTCACTGCCTCTCATTTCCTCTCGCTGCTCACTGAACATGGATCACCATGTCCATGTGTGGCTTGGCAGTCTCCCTCTGGGGAGATCGGTACCATCTTGAGACACTATTCACACGATGATTGAGAGATCTCAGTTTCACAGTGTACCATCTGGTTTCCAGTAGTACTCAAATCATGCTGAGAGCGACGGAGGGGTCATGGGACCGGTGGACGCAAAAAAAACTCCTTATGCAAAAACGTTTTCAAAATCAGTTGGTATATATAGGAACTGTGCGGGCGCAAAGTTGACCGACTAGACGCCCAGCCGCTGAGTGTTCTATGTCACAAAGGTTTCGTTGACGTGGTGGCACTTTGTGCTCGCCAATGTCGACCTCATTTGACCGTGGGGCATCGACTTATATTCATGAAGTTTATACTGCAGCGAGTTCAATATCGCCGAAATTTGTCCTCCAAATGTTGTACCTCTGGCTTCAGTAATTTTTGAAGTTTTAATGGGCGCATTCCCATCCCCACCCGCCTCGCCCCTCCCCTCCGAGCCGCGTAATGTCAGAGGCCCTGCGGCGCGCGTGTTAATCAGTCCATAGTTTGCCGCATCGCTCAGTGCTGCTGCCTTCACCGCAGAGGGCCATCGAGTACCTGTTTCCGACCGGCATGTTCGACAAGAAGGCGCGGCCGAAAATGCGTCACCCGAGCGAGGTGTTCCCTCAGCAGAAGGAGGCGCAGTTCGACGAGACGGGCCGGCCGCACCACTCGCTCTTCTACACGCTCAAACCGAATTTCTACATGACCCTGCATGTGAGTTGTTCGACCTCATGACACTTAGAATTGGAGACATGCACCTGCTGCTGCCAAATTTACGTCTATTGTACTGCCATGTGGTGAGGTGTTTGCGCTTGAATGCAATGAATATCACTGCATGGAATACAATGCCGGCCCGAATTAATTTAGTCCGTTGGAAATCTTTATCAGACTTGTTTCAAAGCGACGTCCCTAAGATGTGTACTCTAAAGGTTCCAGTTATTTGTCTGATATTCTGAATATCGTCGGTGATAGTATTAATGATGGTCTCGCAAAAGTAATGTCACCATGGAGAATCTTGTAATCCTAAGGTCTGCCTGAAAGCCTCGAAAAGTATATGTACACATACACACACACATTATATATGTATATATATACACAATGTAGAATTTCCATATTTTTTCTTTGTGGTGGTGTACACAATTTTGAACTGGAGTCCAACAAATTGCTATGCACTTGCCCACAATTAACCTTGTTTTTGTGGGGCTGAAAACGAATGTCTTACCCGCTCCTTACCCTGGTAGAGATGGCGGGCACCGCGCGGAATCGAAACCTCGTACCCCTGAGAACCGCTGAGCCAAGGCACAACACCACTTACGCACTTTATACCCAGCACCATACTCTGCACCGGGCCTATACTCTGCACCGAGTTCTGCGGCTTTGCACTGGGCAAACGCATCGCGATTGCTGGAAAATAGAGCTGGGCCTGATTCCCTTACACCAGCGACGATCTACGGCTATTACCCGGCCGGCAAGCAGGAGATGGGTCGGATTAAGATTGGAACAGCTATTACGATCCTTCATTGACACTGATGAACGCGAAATGCGGTTATATTTCAAGGCGCATGATTTATCTTCACACACGCTTACTTTTTTGACAGTCAATCCAGCCTATCGGTGGATATTTTCAGAAACATCAAGAGCACGTCACAGGGCTCAGCGTGCATTACCGTTTTCCACTCGTATGTCTTCGATTCTTCGAGAATGTAATATCTGGCCGCGTTCCATAGCACGTGTAATCACACCGAGCACTCCCCCTTGGCATGCTGTCCCAGTGAAGACTGCCGTGACTTTGACCTGCTCAAAGAAGGGACAGGTAAACCCAGAGGAACTCCGCATGTTAGCATTGGAAAAGATACATGGATATCACGACTTTTCGCGCATTTACACAGACGGCTCAAAGTCGGTCTCTGGTGACGGGTGTGCATACGTAAGTCGACAAGGTGTTCGATTTTTTTTGTTTACCGATGCAAGCCTCGATTTTTACCGCCAAACTGTATGCCATTCTCCAAACCCTCTATTTTATACAGAAAGATCGGTCCACAAAACATGTGGTTTTCACAGACTCTGAGCAGTCTCCAGGCACTGAACATCTTTAACCAGGATAACCGACTTGTTCGGAGGATTATGAAAATAGTAAAATCCTTGCATGACATCGGAAGAAATATCGTGTTCTGCTGGATTCCTAGCCATGTGGGACTCACGGGAAACGAAGCTGCTGACATAACCGCGAAAGACGCCATTAGCAATGGCCGTGTGGTCCATCTACGGCTCCCTCCAAGAGATATATAACCTACTATATTGTTAAGCATACGGTCAGAATGGCAACGATCCTGGAATTCGAAGTGTAGTAAGCTCAGGGTTTTAAAACCGACACTAGGAAAATGGCTATCCTCTCACCGAACCAAACGTCGAGAAGAAGTAATACTCTGTCGATTGAGAATAGGCCATACCTTTGCAACACATAGTTATATGTTAACCGGTAATGACCGTCCCGTATCCCCGCGCTGTTCTAACCCGCTTACCGTGTACCATGTTTTAGTTGGCTGTACACTGCTAGATCCTCTACGACGCCAGATTTTCTGACTGTTGAATACCGACTCTTCTTTACGTATGCTTATAGGGAACGACTCTGAGGCCGTTGCGTCTGGGAGTATTTTTGTGTTCTTTCGACAATCTCGCCTTGACGTGATATACCCCCACCCGTAAAGATGGATAGTGAGCTATGATAGCAGCACCGTAGATTGATTACAATTCAGTTATGGGCGCACAATGACCCTAGATGTCGACGCGCCCTTAAACTTCCAATCCACCACCACCACTTTTTTGACAGTCATTCATAAATTCACAAATAGCATTGATTTCTTGGTGTTATCGCCTCGGAGAACTTGCTTGCTACGGGGCCACTTAGGAAATTTAAAGTGACTTTTGCATTGAATGGGCTCATTGTGTCTAAAAAAAGTTGTCTCTTTAACAAAATGGCCTTCGATTGTGCATTGCAAGCACCCTGATGGCCAAACGAGGCTTGAAGTATTTACTCCGGCGATACCAAGTACCCCCAGATTTGCCAACGAGGGATTTCTGGTGCTTCTTGGCGATCATTCCAGCACAAATATCTAATTATAAATATTGAATAAATATTGATTGATATAAATATATAATATATAAGAATACATTTTTATGAATATTGAATCAACATGGAATAAATATTGAGTTAATATTGAATTAATTACTGACTGTTTTGACACAAATATAGCGTCTTCTCACATCACGTCACGCGCCGCCATTTGTGCGGTGTGCGGAGACGTTTTTAGCGCATAAATAGCGCTAAAAACCGACAAACAACACCGACATCAGCAGATCCGAATGTCGTCTAGTTGTATTGTGGTCGTTGGCGGGTCGGGGATTTTGGACTGCTGAAACTGCTAGTTGTTGTCAGGTATGGACTTTGAGTGGTAGCACTCGACCAAACAATGCTGTTCTTCCTTTTTAATTCTGGAGTACAAAATATTTAATTTAGTCTAGTCACAATCCTGGAGTACAAAATGTATTGGTATGCATGACACCAACAAACGCCAGTTTTTCAAACTATATATATATATATATATATATATATATATATATATATATATATATATATATATATATATATATATTATATATATAATATATTATATATATATATATATATATATATATATATAAACTATAACTATATATATATGTGTGTGTGTGTATATCATGGGTATGCTGCTATTTACGACGGAAAGTTGTTGTACTTTCACTCTTCAAACGTTTAGGTGGTACACATCTGGAGCTGCTGATGAAAAGTTTAATTTTTGCATCTTCCACTTTTGATGCCGAACAATTATAAGTCAACCTCGATAAAAGCGATACCACCTGCTCCTGTTCGGGAAGGCATTCCCCGAGGTCTGGTATTTCAGAATCCACATGATGTGGTACTGCTTCCTCCATTTGAGCATGCTAAGAATTATTACAGAAATAAACCACATACAGTAGTGCTGCAGTGGGTCAGGCTTGGCATCGAGTTTCCAGCCGTGCTTATCTCCGGTTATCATACGACAAATAGCTCAATTCATGCCGCTGTCCTTTCAACTTTGATCCCACCAAGATGGTTATGGATGGGTGGGTGGGTGACACATATCGGGTGCCAATCATCTCTGAAACGATAACGTACCATTCTACAGAAAAACCTACACCATTCACTTCCATGTGTTTCAGAATCACAAAAAGCCTCAGTTATATTTTCGAGGAAGCATTTATAGCAATGACAGCTTTGGTTTTGATATAAATAATAGTGACCCAGCCACATGGTGCGTTCTTCTTATGTTCAGTTTCATAGTTAATTTCAGGTGTTCAGAACAAGGTCTGCAATCATTTTGCTGTTCATCCAGATGTGCTGCCGTTTCATGTCCATGTGGTATCTTTGTCTGTGCTGTGCTGACCTGGTAAGAACCATGTAGCTTGCGACAGTTACTGTCGTGTGCTCACTTATGCTTGCACTTGCACTTGTACTTTAGGACCTGGTGGAGAAGATGAACCACCTGAACCGACTCGAGTCCAAGAACGTGTCACTGGGTCGGCAGCCAGATGCGACGCAAAAGCTGTGAGTACTGCTGCTGGCCGTGCTGACGTCACGTCAAGTCCGGCTGGCAGTGCTGCTGGAGCGGCGCCAGTTTGACGGTTTAACATGCACAGTGCTCGCTACACTCGTGGCAGACGGGCAATGGTGGCCGCACACCGGTGGGCATGCGGCGTTGCCAGTACGGGGAGTCGACACTGGTGTGGACACGTGGTGTGGTCACAGTGGCACGTCCGTACCGGCGGGACTGTGGCGCGGTGTCAGTGACGGTCGGTACTGGCGGGCACGAGGTGTAACAGTGGCACGTCCGTACCGGCGGGACTGTGGCACGGTGTCAGTGACGGTCGGTACTGGCGGACACGTGGTGTGGTCACAGTGGCACGTCCGTACCGGCGGGACTGTGGCACGGTGTCAGTGACGGTCGGTACTGGCGGACACGTGGTGTGGTCACAGTGGCACGTCCGTACCGGCGGGACTGTGGCACGGTGTCAGTGACGGTCGGTACTGGCGGACACGAGGTGTAACAGCGGCACGTCCGTACCGGCGGGACTGTGGCACGGTGTCAGTGACGGTCGGTACTGGCGGGCACGAGGTGTAACAGTGGCACGTCCGTACCGGCGGGACTGTGGCACGGTGTCAGTGACGGTCGGTACTGGCGGACACGAGGTGTAACAGTGGCACGTCCGTACCGGCGGGACTGTGGCACGGTGTCAGTGACGGTCGGTACTGGCGGGCACGAGGTGTAACAGTGGCACGTCCGTACCGGCGGGACTGTGGCACGGTGTCAGTGACGGTCGGTACTGGCGGACACGTGGTGTGGTCACAGTGGCACGTCCGTACCGGCGGGACTGTGGCACGGTGTCAGTGACGGTCGGTACTGGCGGGCACGAGGTGTAACAGTGGCACGTCCGTACCGGCGGGACTGTGGCACGGTGTCAGTGACGGTCGGTACTGGCGGACACGAGGTGTAACAGTGGCACGTCCGTACCGGCGGGACTGTGGCACGGTGTCAGTGACGGTCGGTACTGGCGGGCACGAGGTGTAACAGTGGCACGTCCGTACTGGCGGGACTGTGGCACGGTGTCAGTGACGGTCGGTACTGGCGGACACGAGGTGTAACAGTGGCACGTCCGTACCGGCGGGACTGTGGCACGGTGTCAGTGACGGTCGGTACTGGCGGACACGTTATGTTGTCACAGTGGTACGTCCGGGCGCTCCATGACCTCTGCAGCCGATGCGCTCCCAAACCCCAATAACCAATCAACAGTGGTACGCCCATACCGGCGTCAATGCGGCATGGGGCAGTGATCGGTCGATGCTGGTGGGCACGTGGCATTGAGACAGCACGTGCTAGCGGTGTGCGCTCCGAACGTCGGTGTCCTGTCTCGTGTCACGAAGTGCCGGGACACCCGGTCTGGTTCGGCGCTCTGACCCGTGTCTGCCACCGGCACACCGAGCTGATTCGGACGTACGCGGCACCCAGTGGCGGCCCGCCGAGCTCTATTGGGTTATCCGTATCAGCCCATGTGACTATTAGGCTGTACAATTATCGTCACAGGCACGATGGTCGAAACCAGCTGAAAGCGCACGTTCCAAGATTACTCAGCTTCGGTTTTATTGTCACACGGGAGGAGTTGTGCAGGAATAAGCATTTATTGGAGCAACGACAAGAAGGGACGTATATTGGAATGGCGGTATGCTTCAGGTCAGCGGCAGTTTGCCTATTCACTACAATATGACCTGGTTCCTTGTCGCTGTCCGATGATGTATGACAGGATAGCATCATTCGGTAGCAGGATTAAAGGACGCCATTGACGGATAGGGGCGGAACAAATGGCATCGAGTAAATTAGGTAGTTCGGAAGTGAATGCCGTTCAGTATTTACTTCACATAAATGTTTTCAGATCCGAAGTGATTGAATGTGAATGTATGCTTTTGACAATCCAGATGGCCTGGTTGGGCTGGGTTGCATGAAGAGAAACAAGATGTGGCCTCGTTGAAATAAGTCGGGCAGCTCCTGGAAAAATAATCTGGACAAGCAGTTCGAGTTGGCAGAAGGTCATTCGTTTCGGCGTGTTCGAAAGCCTGTCGCAGCTGAGCTGCGCAAATCCTCTCGGTACAAGTCTCATTGTCAGCACGGTGAACTCTGGCTGATCTAAACGACAATGGTTGCTCGTTAAAGTTTTGGGTTAACCTCAATGACCTTTATTAGGCCTCCTTTGCAGGAGTTCGACTTAAACATTGTAAAAGTGGCGCTCGGAAATGCCTGTCAAGTTTTGGGATATAAATGTGTGGTCATATTCTATAATATGCTTGTGTGAACCATTATATACCTACACTACGGTCCATGTTGGGGTGATTCCTATCTACAGTTCTGCCGGTGAAATGGTTGCTATCTGTGGATGGAATTACTTGTCTCAATCTTGATGGTTGCCTGGTCTGGACGGTGAATTTTCCAGGCCGCTGCTCGGCAGCGAGTGGGTGAAAGCCGAAGAGCTCAGCAAAATGATGGTGGAGACGCTCAATGAATATCAGGTAGGCCGATTAGCTATCAGCGGAATAGGTCTATGAAATATGTGTGCTATTGACGTCGCTTCAGGATATTAATGACCGTTAGCCTCGGAATCCACGATGGACTTTCATGTGTGCTGTCTTGGGAATTTATCTGTGCAATCTCTGAATCGGTTTCCACGATAGCAGATCAATATTACTGGGAAGGCCTTAACGGAAGCACTAGCATTAATGTTGACATTTGGCGTGATTAGGCCGCCAGCGTATATTGTATTAATGCATGCATGTAGACTGACCAAATGGCCAGAATTGTCTTGCAGTTGTTGTCGTGGTGTGTGCACTTAGGTACTGTCAACATGAAATGCCAGACAAAAGTGCGCATTGGTCCTAAATTGGTTACCACTGCATGTGCCCCTTACGAAATCATGACGATACTGCTTGTATTACAGTACCAGGAGTTTGTGCGGGCGATGAACCGCTTGGTGGAGCATCCTCTGTCCTACCACCACAAGGATTTCATCTTCAAGTTCCGCAAACTGCTCAAAGTGACGACAGAGGTCGACGCGGTGCCCGAGGTGCGTGCTAACACGCCATCTTCTAGTCCAATTGAATGGTTTTAATTTAACAAGTTGCTAATGTGCATATAGCGATCAGAGCGCTACTCGGCCTTCACATCTGGCCTGACGAGCGTATGCTACTTCGGCAGTTGGCTGACATGGAACGATCAATCTTTGTTGACATGGCCTCGACCCTGGTGCAGCAATGGTGCAATTCAGGCCCTGGTGCAACCTCGGCATTTGTGCCACTCTGACGCAACATTGACCTGACCTGTTAGGTTCAGCCCATTCTGGTCCAGCCTCCTGGTCTAGTCTCATGGACCAACTTCCTGGTCCAACCTCCTGGTCCAGCATCCCGGACCAGCCTACTGGTACAACCTCCTGGTCAGATCTGATCTAGGCTCCTGGTACAGCCTCCTGGTCCAGCCGCATGGTCCAACCTCCTCCTGTTCCTGGTGTACACTCTGTCCTGGTGCGATTCTGGTGCAGCTTCGGCCCCATCCTGCTGATACAGCATCGATCCCAGCCTGCTACAGCATCGGTCCTGGTGCAGTTCTGGCGCAGCCTCGGTCCGGCTTGCTGATGCAGCCTCGATCCCGGCCTGTCAGTATAGCATCGGTCCTGGTGCAGCCTCGTATCCGGCCTGCTGATGTAGCCACATGGCGTCCCTCCCTCGCCTGGGCGTATCCCAGTGAATTCCTCACGCCACTCAAGTGGTGCAAACATCGACGGCTTTTGGTCGCTTTACTTTTGCACTCTTCTTTAAATTACAAGACCTTACTGCTTTGACATATTTTTTAATTAGTGCTTTTCATGGTCGACAGCCAAGACTTCCAAGAAACGTCACCATCTCTACGCCATTCCGAAAACCAAGTTTGGAAGTGGTGAGGTTGATCGTTATGACTCGCGTTCTGTTCCCACTGTGAAGAAGTAAGAGATAAGAACACAGCGCCTGAGCACGGTGTTGAACTCTCGAGTGTGCTCCCGAACTTCTGGATGGGCGCGCAGTGACTGATGATGCGGTGTGTGCCTCAGCTGATGTTCGACGTGGACGGCCGACCGTATATGCGTGCGGAGGGCTTCCGTAAAAAGTCGATCGCCCAGGTGACGGTGCGAGGTCGCGGCTCGGGTCAAGTCACCGTCAACGGCCGGCCGCTGCTGCATTACTTCTGGCGCAGCGCCGCCAGGTCCGGCAACCAGGACGTGGCACAGGTGAGTACGCCCGTATTTATCCCAACCGGCACGCAGCACCGCCGGGTCTGGCAACCAGGACGTGGCACAGGTGAGTACGCCCGTATTTATCCCAACCGGCACGCAGCACCGCCGGGTCTGGCAACCAGGACGTGGCACAGGTGAGTACGCCCGTATTTATCCCAACCGGCACGCAGCACCGCCGGGTCTGGCAACAGTACCCGTATTATCCCAACCGGCACGCAGCACCGCCGGGTCTGGCAACCAGGACGTGGCACAGGTGAGTACGCCCGTATTTATCCCAACCGGCACGCAGCACCGCCGGGTCTGGCAACCAAGACGTGGCGCAAGTGGGCACGCCCCTGCGTATCCTGGCCGCCACGTACGGCAACCAAGACGTGATACAGGTGAGTACGTCCGTGCGTATCCCAACCGGCACGCACGCACTAATACACGCACGCAACCCCTACACAAATCTGCGCACTTGAAAGCCATCTCATTGGGGCGCTTGTGATGCATGACGCCCTGCTGGTGATACGTGGCGGGCCTGCTGACGACACGGCTGCCCAGCTGGTGACACGTGGTGGCCCTGCTGGTGACACGTGGCGGCCATGCTGGTAACACAGGGGGCTCTGCTAGTGACACGTGGGGGCCCTGCTGATAACACGTGGCGACCACGCTGGTGACACGTGGCGGGCCTGCTATGACTGGTGACACGTGGCGGGCTGCCCAGCTGGTGACACGTGGTGGCCCTGCTGGTGACACGTGGCGGCCATGCTGGTAACACAGGGGGCTCTGCTAGTGACACGTGGGGGCCCTGCTGATAACACGTGGCGGCCACGCTGGTGACACGTGGCGGCCCTGCTGGTGACACGTGGCGGCCCTGCTGGTGACACGTGGCGGCCCTGCTGGTGACACGTGGTGGCTCTGCTGGTGACACGTGGTGGCCCTGCTGGTGACACGTGGCGGGCCTGCTGATGACACGTGGCTGCCCAGCTGGTGACACATGGTGGCCCTGCTAGTGACACGTGGGGGCCCTGCTGGTAACACGTGGCTGCCCAGCTGGTGACACGTGGCTGCCCAGCTGGTGACACGTGGCGGCCCTGCTGGTAACTCAGGGCGGCCACGCTGGTGACATGTGGTGGCCCCGTTGGTGACCCGTGGCGGCCGCCGGCAGGTGATGTACCCGCTGCAGGTGACTGGCCTGCTGGACGCCGTGGACGTGGAGGCGACCGTGCAGTACCACGGTCCGGAGCAGCGCGACGATCGCCACCAGCGGCTGCAGGTGGAGGCGCCCAGCTCCCAGGCGGGCGCGCTGCGACACGGCGTCAGTCTGGCGCTGCGCAGCTTCGTCGACACGGAGATGCGCGAGACCATGCGGATAGGTGAGGCGAGAGGTCGACCGACGGCGATGACAGGTGAGGCGAGGTGGTGCGTCAGGAAACGGCTGAGGATCGGCGTGGGGACATGCAGCAGACGTGAACGGTGAAGCGAGGTGTGGGAGACGATCCAGGTATGTGTGGTTAGATTATGTTTGTAAAACGCATGATAAGTGAGACGAAATGTTACGTAGAGTGACTGAGGAAGGTGGGATATATGAGACAATGTTGATAGGTGAGGAGAGGTGCGTGGAGCGAAACGATGCATTACGGTGAATGCAGTAGAGAACGGGTCGGAAGACGGTGAGGGCTGACAAGGGAGATGATTGTTCGAGATACACGAGTGCAGGAGAAGATGCAGGGGCGGTACGGTACGGTGGAAGGCGGAAGGTCGAGGGGCAGATGCAGATTCAGTGCTTGCGTAAGTGGTAATTTTATTATTTGATCTGTGAGAGAACTGGCCAGCCAAGCGTAGTTTGAATGCTCTAGAGCATCTACAACGTCATGTGGTCAACACTATGAAGACTAAATTTGCACGCGCTATGCTCAGCACCAAGAACGTATGGGAAAGTTCTGATCTGGTGGGTTGCTGAGTGTCGTGTGGTGGCTGTGATGGTGCTGAGGTCGGCACGAGGCTTAATTGAAGGCTGACCCGTTGTGGGTCTAGGAAGTCTGCAGCATGAAAGCTTGCTGAGGTGGTCATGTTCTGCTTTCAGATAATATATTCCTAGTTGTGAAGAAGAGTCGCACTAGTGTTGCATATCGGAATTCCAGTTCGGACTTTTCCAATTTTTTCCTACAAATTCTCATCATAAATGAGACGAGCAGACGTCATGCCTGGAACAAATTTCGGACAGCCAGCCTGGCTCCGAACGCCAAAGTAGATGAAGCATATCCTAATATCAATTGTTGGTATTTTACATTTTAAATGTCGAGAAGCATAATGTAATATTACATAATGAGTAACAGTGTTGGAAAAACTGACGTTTGTTGGTGTCATGGATACCAATACATTATGTACTCGAGGATTGTGACTAGACTAAATGAAATATTTTGTACTCCAGAAGGGAAAACGAAGAACAACATTGTTTGGTCGAGTGCTACCACTCAAAGTCCATACCTGACAACAACTAGCAGTTTCCGCGATCCCAGCGCGCCGACCAGTCAACGTCACTACACATCCTTGAAAGGCAGTGTAAAGCGTACAGAGCATGCTCGTCGGTGTTGCACTAAAACCCGTAAAGGGCCTTGCTAAAACCGGCTACGCACAACTTGCGGCGCTTCACATGTGAAAAGACGCTATATTTCTGTGAATAAAGTCAATAATTAATTCAATATTTATTCAATATTGATTCAATGTTTATCAATATTTAATCCGATATATGATATATTTAGATTAATGAATATCTATTTCATATTAATTTTTGGATACTCGCGCTGGAGTACTCGCCAAGAAGTACCAGAAATCCCTAGTTGGCAAATCTGGGGGTACTTGGTATCGCCGGAGTAAATACTTGAAGCCTGGTTTGGCCAGTAAGTGCTTTGAATGCGCAATCGAAGGTCGTTTCGTTAAAGGCACAACTTTTTTTAGACACAATGAGCCAGTTCAATGCAAGAAAATCACTTCAAATTTCCTGAAATCCGCCCCGGAGCAAGCAAGTTCTCCGAGGCGATTACACCAAGAAACCAATGTCATTTGTGCACCTTTGCAAGACTGTCTCATATTTTTTTGGTAAATGTGTGCGAAGATAAACATGCGCCTTGAAATATAACCGGATTTTGGGTTCATCGGTGTCAGTGAAGGGTCCATCATACTTGTTCCGAAATTTACTCCGACCCATTCCCTGTTCCCCCGCCCCATGATCAGTTGTACTTCTAGGGTTGGGGTAGCGAATCCGACCAGCTCTGTCTAAAAGGAAAAATAAAACCGCCTGTGAGCGGTTTTACAGGGACAATTTGTACTCCCGTCTAGCAGCTCTAGATACGCCTAACTCGATCCTTGCTTCAACTAAACATTCCAGACATGAACTAAACAAGTACATAAAGGAACTTTTAATATTAATAAGAATGGGTTTGAATTTTTTTTCAAGCTTTTTTATGCAAAACAACCTTGGTGGTGAGAATAAAACTATTTTAGACGGACTGTTTTAGTATAATTTTCATTAAACCATTATATATTCCGAAACCCATATTTATAGACTTGGTCAGCATGGATTAAGTATGCTTTTGTTATCATTTTCTCTACCATTGCGCATGAAGTTGGCTTATAACCTCATCCTTCGCTAATTTAACAACAGCACCAATTATATATCTGGCAGTCGTTCGTTGGCTCTCATATTCCATACAGCTGTGTGCAGTCTCCACGTAAATCAGAAAGCATGTTACAATTTGCTGATGTAAGATTAACTCTCCTTATTTCGGCAGCATGGATAGTGAAACATATTTCGTTATTAATTCTGATGTGATAATTTTATTTTGTGGTCGCTTTTAACTTATGCACATCATTATGCCGGGTTTTCTCCCTCTATCTTGTTCCTGAGACCACATGACCTATGACGAAACTTCCGCTGTAAAACCGGCTTATCGCGAAGGGACCCATCACCGCGTTCTCTGTTTGCCGGGTGCGGATGGTGGTTGAAGTTAGCAATAATTCAAATGAATCGCGGATTAATTCGGCTAATTAGTTGTGGGACTAGTCCTTCGGAGAAGTGTTTGTTGAAGGATGATCCCGGTTGTGTGGTCCGCCCAAGATGAGTGAGTGCGATTCATCCTGAGCTCTGCTAGGAGAAATGTTATTGGTGCATTCACATCACATCATGCCTATTTATCATAAGTATTTGTTTGTGAACTTTGGGAATACATCACCCACCTACACTCAGGCAATATCTATCCACTTTGCAGATATCGTGGGTGTATTTTTTGGAGTACTTTGGCTATTGAGGGCATTTCCCACTAGATTGCATTCCTTGGCACAATTGCACCTATTCATGACTTAGCTTGCTGACATATTGCTGACTTAGTAGTTAGCTATATGTATATATATATATATATATATATATATATATATATATATATATATATATATATATAGTTTGTATGGTACATACAGCATGAAATGCTAACATTTATTTTTAATTCCATTAAAGCAATACTACCTGGTTATGGACAACTCATTTTTTTAGTGCAGCAAAGTTTTTGACATGGCTTAGTTTGCCAAGATGTTTATGCATACAAAAATGCTAACATTGGTTTTCAGTCCCACTAAAACAAGGTTAATTTTCAGCAAGTGCATAGCTTTTTGTTGGAATCCAGGTAAAAAATTCGTACTCCAGCTAAAAATGTTGTACTCCACTACCAAGAAAAAAAGGAAATCCTACACTGATTAGTAAACAATTATTAAATAGTTAATTCATTTATATTTTTATAATATTCTGAATTGGGGCTTTCGTAGCTCAGTGGCTAAGCTGAGTATCGGGCACGCCAGAGGTACGGGGTTTGATTCACTGCGATGCCCCCTATTCCTGTCAGGGTGAGAGGTAGGCGACGCCATATGGCCTCAGCTGCTGAGTACGTCGTAAAGCCACAATCGAATCCAAGTATCCTGAAGCAACTTGCCATCCGGTCACATGGAACCTCACCAACAACGCGCCAGACTCTGATTCTGATGGCCGTCAGTGACACCATGGCTATCCGAGTTAATTAAGTTCGGATCACCTGAGGCAATGCCAGTGTCCCCGTCGCGAACCATAAAGACAATTGGCATAGGGGCGCATAACCAAGAAATTTGCACCATTCGTATGCCGTATTCATAAGTAGTTTGCCCAGGTGTATTGCACATTAACTACACCTTGATGCAGTATTTAACCACCAAAGTTGTGGTTGCTTTCCCACAGCCAAGAGGTCACAGTCCAGCTCGAGCTGTTGGGCGCTGTGTGACCAACGCAGTCGATGCGCCCCTAAGTCCAAATACACACCAACCAACTGGATCCGGCTATGTCAAATGAGGTCATGTGCTGAAGACAGGCTGTCATATATTATTGGCTGTTTCGCGGAAGATAGGCTGACCTCTTCAATCAGTGTGGTATCAGCGCTCACACTTTAAAGTCAAGTTCAGTGTTGCTTTTAGATTGGTAGATTGCGTGGCTCATATCTATTGGTCGTGTCAGCCAAAGTGTCAAAATGTATGTTACTGGCTTTGTGCATCTTACTGGCTTTGGGAGTCTTTAAATGTCGAATGGCATGGTGCGATGCTACGTTATTCCTGACCTTTGATAGTTGAATAGGGATCCGAATAGTTGAGCCAAACACTTTGTTTTCACGACTGTATTTTGGACAAAGCTGACCTCTTGCGTTGTGACCAGTACAATATTGCATACACCAGATGAGGGACTCCCAAACCATCCCGATATCGACCAGAAATAATAAGTTGTGTGGTGGGGTGCGATTATACGTCCAAAGCGTAAAGAAGTAGGACCTTTAACCATAAGCCATGTAGCTTGATTCATCACGCAGGCGGTCATGTCTGGCTCTGGTGGTGGCGCCAGATTCCAGTGTTGCAAACATGTAGCCGAATTCCCTCCAGCTGGGAATTCGGCGGACAGTTCTGAGTGTAGTCATGCAGCAGGCAATAGTAATGCAATTAACTGGAAAAGCCCAAATGCAAGGATGCAGTGATGCCTGCACCTTGATTCATAGCATCGTTCCGCCAGTGGAGAAACCAACGGACCGTCTCGGCCCTGAGTTGGTGCCACCCGTGACAATGCCAACCGACCATCTCGGCACTGAGTTGGTGCTGTCAGTGGTGGTACAAACCGGCCGGCCACTTCCGGCTCCCCGGCCCTGAGTTGACTCCCTGCACGTGTTACATGGCAGTCGCTGCTCCCGGTCACATGCACGACGACGTACCTGACACGTGTTGCATTGCACACGTGTCACCTGATTCCTGGCAGTGAATTGACCAAACAGCTGTTCTGTCATCTCGCCGATGCTATCAGCATCAACGTGTTCAGGCTGTACAATTTATGCCATCTATATTCCATTGAAACAAAACACACAGCATGAAACGGACACACTTCACGACTCAACCCACCCACCGCCTACGCGCACACTCGGAATAGCTCCATCCATTGCACGGACGCCGCCCTGCGCCCACGAGCGTGTCATCAGCATAGGATTTGTCCATGCATCTACGCATCTGAACAGAAGTTTCGTCAGCGAGAAGTGTCCGCGAATGACCGTGCGCTGAAACGAAATTATATTTATAATGCATTTCCTGCAGCAGACTTGCATTGCTCCGCTCAATGACCAATCAGAAAACAGGCAAGGGTAATCATCCTGGTGGACATTGAGGGAATTTTGGATTACAAATTGAATATGCTTGCAATTAATGTGCAATTTTTATACGCCACTGTCTCCGGCCGTTTTTAGAGGGCACTGAAATATTATGAAGCAGCTTGCCATGCGGTCATATGGAACCTCACCAACAGCGCGCCAGTCTCTGATGCTGATAGCCGTCAGCGATACCATATCTATCCGAGTTAATACAATTTTGATCATCCAGGGCAATGCTGGTGTGTGTCATCGACTGGGTTTAGAACCTTCCGACGGTGCGTCAGGTGACCCGACGGCGAGGTTTGTGTCGCCCATGTCTCGGATCGTGGCACTTGGTGCAAATTTGTATGTGTTGTCCCGGACTCGACCCGGACATTTAAACTCAGGTAGCCATCCTTTGGCCAGTCGGATCCCACCTGGGTACAACTCCGCTAACCTCACTCCTCTGATCGCACCCCGCTGACCCCACTCCGGACAAGTCGGTGAGCCGCACTGGCTAGTGCCACCAGACTGGCAGCTAGTCGTTTCGCCCAACTACTGTAGACGTCTGGGTTAGTGAAGGTGTCGGTAGCTCAGTGGTTACGCCGAGCGTCTCGAAGGCCAGAGGCTAGGGGTTGGATTCCCGCGGTATCGCCCCTCCTGCCAGGGTGAGAGAGTGTGCATCCGAAATGACGACCTGCGTAATGGACAAAGCCGAATGATGGGCGGTGAAATGACGTAATGCTTTGCACGAGCGTGGCTTCTCTGACACCCCAACTGCTCTTGCAGCTGGCCTGCTCACGCGGGACGTCCGAACGCGGGAGAGGTACAAGCCGGGAAAGAAGAAGGCTCGAAAGGGTCGCACGTGGAAGAAACGTTAATAACGTCACTAGGGAAGACTGCAAGTTTGGGTAGCGTGTTGAACCGTGTCATGGTATGCATGATAATCTTGAGAGAGTTGCCAAGGATGGTTTGAAGATTGTGAGAACAGGCGGGTTTGCACCACTGATGTGCAGCCACGAGTACGCCGATATTTTACCTCGACAGCCTGTGGCCGTTGTAAAATACATGCGACGTGTGAAAACCTGTCTGGCGTTTCCAAAAAGGAGGAACTGTGTCTCGTTTCACCTATGGGCTATGTGGGAATAGATTAACGGTGAATGTTGGCGGATGGTTGAAACTCGTAGCACGTGGCATTTGCATCACGTCATCAGTGTTCCGGAAAGTGGGTGTTCATTTCGATAGCTGTCGGGCCTGGAGCCTCGGTTATGCGAACATCAATGCGGCTGGAGTTTGCAAGACAGTGGCCTGCACACTTCTCATTCGAAGCATCGTATGTGGCTGCTCAATCTTACGTTGAGTTTCTGAGTGTGGTAACCGGTCATGTTGCGGGGGGGACACACACACACACACACACACGCACGCACGCACGCACGCACGCACGCACGCACGCACGCACGCACGCACGCACGCACGCAGCAGACAACGACAACAACGACAGACGACAACGACGCACGACGACGACAGACAGACAGACAGACAGACAGAGGGTGGGGAGAGGAAGCTTCCAGAATATCCTTCCCATGAGTTATTTTACCGTTTACCCAGCTCCTTTGCCATGCAATATTGCACCTTGCCCACGCTAAATGGTCGTGAGTGGACGAACATTAACATAACTACTGAGCCTCCATCATTCAACTCTTCGGTTACGAGACAAATGCCTTGACCACATTACCACGATCTATTTTCCGATTCCTGGATGATGATGGTTTTTACTTAATTTTCTTTTAATTTTTAACGGCACATCAACAAACGAGGTCTTCTTGCCTTCTTTTATACTTCAATTACCTTATTTTACATAAATATTTACGTCTGTAATTGGGGTTCTATGTGAGGGTAATAATCGAGGAGAACTCTGGGTACTTTTAAACGTTGAAGTCTGAAATGAAACGTTTATTTTATCCTAGCCTTTGCCGAGCCGGATATATCGGAAGACCCCTCAGGTTTTTTACGGGGCAGTCGTCGAATCAGTAGACGAAAAGACACGACACTATTAATTATCTTGCATTTGTTTTGCACATATTGTACACATTTCAGGCCGGTCATCAAGTCATTTGCCTGGTACGGGTCAACGAGGGACATGCTCCAATATCTTCGAAGTACCGCCGTCGAAAGTAGTTGCAAGATATCAAAACCAAATTCAGATTATGCATCATTTCATCAAGACGAACAACCTGCCCTCTTGAAATTGTCATATTGTCAAGATTGCTGACCTTGGTCAGGCAATTTTTTTGCAGGTGTTTGTGCTGTTTGGTGGCGAAAAATATTTCAGGGTAATTTTTGGTCCCGAAAACAATCAAGACCGTGCAATCAGCACTCGTGATTTGGAATATGTGTGATATGCCAATGAGAAGGCCAGGTCAAACAATGTGTATATTCTACACCGTGCCATTCTATGGCACGGTGTAGAATAGACATCAATATGCTTATGCTCACCATAACGGATCCGGGACCGTCATAACGAACATTATGTAGTGCAATTCCAGGTAAAGGGATTAGCTATGATTTGCTATGTTCTATAACATCAGTTTATAGCGTAGATATTTGTCATTATCGTTGATATGGGCATCCCCAAATTGGGTACCTCTTCAAAGACGCAACACTGGCATTGATACACAATGTTGCTGTTCCTCATGAATCCATATCTGACCTCGGCTTCAGAGCCGCCCAGATTATGCCACACAGTGATAACTTATTCATGAACTAGGGTGGAATAAACCACTTACTGAACACTGAAGCGACATCCTTCCCAAAGATGTATCGACGGCGTGCTTCTTGGTGCGTACTTGTGAGGGTTTCATTCCTCGTTTCTGACATAATTTAAACCCATTATCTAACAGTATTATATTATAACAGCATTTTATCCCGTACATAAATATGCTTATGCTCGCCATAGCGGATCCGGGACCGTCATAACGAACATTATGTAGTGCAATTCCAAGTAAAGGGATTAGCTATGATTTGCTATGTTCTATAACATCAGTTTATAGCGTAGATATTTGTCATTATCGTTGATATGGGCATCCCCAAATTGGGTACCTCTTCAAAGACGCAACACTGGCATTTATATGTACGCCATTGTCTCAAAATTTGGTTTTAAGGATGAAGTTACCTTAAAACAGCATTTAAGTACCATGGCGATTTCGACATCCCGCTGTACTTGTTTCGACATCTCGCGCCTAACGAGAAATCATAATTTTAACACTGGTGCAACATGACGTTGGATGACCTATCAGTGACCCGAGATGGCCTGACCTCGTGTAATCTGACCTGATTTGACATTTCTTTGGAATGACTTCAAGAAGTTTACACTTAAGCAAAGGCTGGTGTGATCGTATGTAAATCTACAGGTACAATTCCACAGTGACCTTCGATCAGGCCACGAGGTCAGAAATTGGACAGTTTACAATGATGTTTCGGCGTCATATCAGTTTTTATTGGAATACAAGTTTTATATTGTAACAATGATGTACCGATATATTCATGCTTGAACTTTCTTATTCCGACCTTACACCGTGACCTGACTTGAAATTACGATTTTCGGATATCAAACAATGCACGTTTGGCTTGCTTTGTTCTAAAATAACCCGAGCGGTATATATTCATATTTTCCAGACCATTTCCAAAGACAAAGGTCATGCAACTGTGGTGAGCTTGAATGACCTCAGCATGGCCAAACATGAAGAAATAAGGGCCTCAGCATGGCCAAACGCGAAAGAATAAGGGCATCAGCATGGCCAAACGTGAAGGAATAAACGGTGATATGAGCCCTAGGCTGTATTGGCCTTCCAATGGCGTTTTGCCCGTCTTTAACCTACTTCATTTCAAGTTAATTGTTAAGCCTGATTCCGACCGCCCTGATATATTATGTGCCCCGACCATTTTCGTCTTTGCCACCGGCCAGTATTCATTTATTTATTCATTTCCCAAACATCTATTTCCAGGCATTTATGTCGAGGTCTATATACTGACCCATTATGACCTCTGCCGACCTCGTTAACGGCCAAAATGCAAATTGCCAGCCAAAGCTTTCTGACGGCATTTTTAATTTTATACTAGCTTACTTCGGTCGAACGTTTTGAGGAGCTTACTTGGGTCGGGGGTTTTGAAGAACCTCCCATCGGCACAGCGATGGTGGATTTGTCGACCAGCACAATATAGTTTGGTAAATGGGAAGAAATATATTATCAGCAACAGTTGAACATTTTGAGAAACAAGTTACCCGATGACCATTGGGATGATGTTTCGTCATGTCCTGGGTTATTGGTGGGTGTTGTGTTTACAAATGAGCATTTGTCGTCCTCCGTGTACCCAGCACTTACGCAGTACGAGGGAATCACGCATACAAAGCAATCGCAAAATTGACCTAATATATCCATAAACCAGGTCATAGGTGGAAAAGGTTGGCCTAACATACTTGAAGGTAGGACAACTATATCTACATATGTTATCAGTCACGTACATACATTCATGCTAACCTTCGTTAACTCGGGAATTGGTGCCAAAGTGCGAGCATATATATATGCACACACACACACACACACACACACACACACACACACACACACACACACACACACACACACACACACACACACACACACACACACACACACACACATATATATATATATATATATATATGTGTGTGTGTGTGTGTGTGACTTGATGCCATATTTACGCAACCTGTGATGACCTTGGAATATTTATCCTCATACATTGTCTATTCGTCCATTTATAGGTGACCAAAGTGCCTTCAAAAGTTCGATTGTGGCAGCGGTTCGGACGCTCTCGAGGATGGACAAACGGCAGAGGGGGAAGATACTCCCCATTGAATGGTGAAGGTAGTCTCCCATGATCTCAGCTGAGGTTTCATGGCCGCAAACAAGCTACCTTCGGTATCCGATTGCATCTGCCGCTGATTGATATACTCCCGATAGCTTATTGGTTTCAGGTGGCCAGCGGTAATGATGAATAGTCGTCCCAATGGCGAGCGCCGGCTGACGTGGCCAGTACGGGGGTGAGCTATTTCGTGGATGTGTCGGTCACGTGAAGAAGTGATTCGTGCTGAGGGTGCCCCCAATACGCGCGATGTATTATTCAAGAGAATGGTGGGTGTATGCCGCCTACATGTGCGCGTGGAATGTCGCACACAAGGCAGGTTGCAACTTTTTCTCATATTTATTTCAGAACTGAACTCATGCATCATTATCGCGGGCGTAAGACGATGGCAGTCACCACCTGATTGTCCAGGCGCATTGGCGACGGCGTACCAGAACACGCCGCCTGACAGCGGCCTGGAGTCTCCTCCCCACACCGTCTTTCGCCAATTGTCGGTGGTTGAGACCACAGCGCCACTGTGTGGGGCGTCTGCGATGACTGACGAGGCTGTCACGCGCTTCTCGACCTATTAACATCCGCCCCGCCTCCCGTAGCCGAACACGCACGAAAACACGGTGCTAAGTCAGCACAATTGCCTCGTAAATCCTTAACCTGCGGCAGCCGGCGGTAGATGGCGTCTTGCAGTATTCACCAGCACCACGAGGCGAGTTCTAGACAACAACTCTTATCAGCGTGAGTGAAAATACGTTGCGAATGGACCGACTTCTCGAGTGCAGATCAGGGATGCACCAAGGGGACAGCCAGATAAGGTATGCTCAAGTGGGCCGGAAGAACGGGACGCCCTGTGAAGCGGTCCACTCAGTCAGTTTTACCCATCTTAGTTTTCTCGTCTTCCTCAACTTATTTATGCGTGCGTACGTAACTTGTAACCAATTTCGTCTGAACCGTATTCGTTTTCGAAGAGCTTCGAAAATGAGCACAAGACAGGAGTGGATGTTCATTTAAGTTTGTTTTTTGCCACATACGTACGGCCGATATTGATGCTTTGTGTTCCTCGCTTCAGAATGACGCGTAAGATGCAGTCAATGAGGATATGTGCCACTCACTGCTGCTCTGCCTGCAGTATATAGCGCTCCGCATGCAGTACGTAACGCTCCGCATGCAGCCTGTCGAGTACATGGGTCGAAAAAGTTCCATGTATCTGTTCAAAAAAGAAAACTCGGCATCTGCCACGGAATATTGCTGGAACTCGTACAGACTTGATATGGAGTATGGGAAGCGGAGGAAGAAATCATCCATCGCTTCTTATTTCGTTGAGTGGCAATTTCTCAATTACCGACAGAATCAACGCGCTTTGTATGTTGAGAACTGGCTTGAACTATATGCCCGATAAGCTATCCGTCACTCGCCCTCGCTAGCAATTGGCAGCCTTTTCGATTTGCGATTATGTATTTCCCGTACCACGGTATTGTGTCTCGTACGATAGAGCAGAATCAACTGAAAATATAGAACCGCCTCTAGTTAACACGATGGGACGTCGGAAACTAAGCTGAAGAACCATAAGGATGGGGTTCGATTCCCACGATACCGACCCTTCCTGCCAGGGTGAGAGGCGGGAAATGCCATATAGCATCAGCTGGTGCGTCGGAATCACAACAAAACTAGTTTCTCAACACGGTGGTCACGCTTTCGATTCCATGTTCACGTTGTAGTACACGGGGAGCTTCAGCCGGGTCCTCCCCACTCATGCGAAGGCTTGTAGCAGCGCAACGTCCAGAGACGCCGTGCTTCTACAGAGGTTCTGGGATTCTCTTAGCACGCGCACCGGAGGGGAGGGGGCTGGGAAATCGCCGACCCATCTTTATTAGCTATATCTCATAAACGGACAGGGTTATTGTAATGATATGTTGTGACTTTCTTGCAAATTGATTAGCGCATCGCAAGCTAGTGTTTTTTAATCTCTGTTGATAAATATAGGAACTGCGTGGTGTTTAATACAACGAAGAATGGCTCTTAAGTGCTCCTGGATTTTAGACATTGCGTGAGACGATATGTACGACCCTCAATATATCAGGTGCTGAGATTACATCAAAAGTAACGTTAAGGATTATGCTATATTACTCAACGTTTCGGTCAGGGGCCATCGTCAGGAGCGCATAATCCCTAACGTTACTTTTGACGTAAACTCAGCACCTCCTGGTATATTGAGGGTTGTGCATTGCGTCTCACGCAACTGCGTGGTGTGCAGAGTCCATCGACTAGCAGCCCGTGGACCACTAGGAAGTTGTCGTCTGCGCGTTGGCCGATCGGTCCGTTAGTTATACCCCTAAGGCATTGACCTAGGATCATCAAATTTGTACAGCGCAAGGTTCACTGGAGCCATAATATCCCCTCCAAATGTGTTTTTGGCTTCATTAATTCCCGAGAACGCTGGGAGAGGTCGGGGATGGAGCGGAACCTGCTCCTTCTCGGGCTCGGTACTGTGTGTTACCACTCACCCGCCGATGTCAGTTTTGACTGAAGGTCTTTTGTAATTAACATCCTCTAATTCGAAAACAGGTCGTCAGAGCAAGTACAGGAAACACTTTCGTCTGCAGCCTGAATAAATACCAAAGCACATGTGATTTTGGCCTTGGTCCAATTATTAAATGGGTCGCGGTAGCTCGGTCTACAGGGCATCCGAGTCTTGATCATAAGATTATGGGATTAAATCTAACAGCTGGCGGGATTGCCGAGTCCACGCGCGACCAATCGGCGTGACAGGTTGGCAACGCTATACGATCTAGCAGTTTAATGCGCCGTAAAATAGCACAGGTTCACTAATGTATTATGGTAAAGGAGGTGGGGTTTACATATATTACGGCTACGGGTTTTCCAGCCAAGACCTTATGGAGTGATATCGAGGACGCATTCAGTTTTCCGGTTCACAGCATACACCATTTAAATACGCTTGATATATGGGTCATGTCATTAGGTCACCTGGGGTCATTGACCACGGATGTCCTGTTGTTTTTTTTTGTATTGCCTCCGTGCCAACCTAGCATATTTTAACCAGTCCCATCTCGGGGGGGGTCTTCAACCGCCCCGTCAGGTTTTTCGCGGATAGCGGACGAACGGAATGCGGCAGCGCGCCCAAATTTGGCATACCTTTTCCCACATCAATTTGACATGCTGATTCCAAATTTTTAGGTCAGGCCATCTAGGGTCAAGGAGTTAGTCAACGTCAAGTGAGGTCACCTCCAAAAAAAGTTCAACCAGTCGTCACCCTTTAACGGATACAGGTATTTTCATGAAACTTTGAGCGTTTGCTTATCTTTACGGATGCAACAAAACGTATGAGTTGATTTTTTTCGTTTTTGACTGCATATATATTTTGCGTATTTGCCAAATTGCAGTTCAAATACAGGATACTGGCTAAAGTAAGCATTTTTTATTAGTGAAAGTTCACTTCCAACAACGTTTCCCGGTCTGCTCTACCCATTGGAAAGGGAAAATTAAAGAAAACTTGAACTCAAAATTCTGAAATTAAAAAAATGGGGGGGGGGGCAAAACAATTATAGCCCTGGTCAGTTTCGCTGTACTTTTCTCATTCCAAATAAATTTGGTCTTTTTCATATATCCCCAAAATGAACTCCACAGAGTCCAAAACATAATGTAGGTCGTGAAAAAAAGAAAATCTAGCCCCACCGGTGACGTCACTTTTGAGGGAATTTTTTTTTGGAGGGTGGACCCGGGCCCTACTCGTCGAGCGCTTTCCGATGACACCTCTTTCGTTTTCGTGCGATGCTTAGTTTGGATTTCATAGGGGGTCTTCAACCGCCCCCCCCCCCCGATACGAGGTGGGAGGATTTGACCGGAAAGACGGCGCGGGCTAGGCGCTGAATTATGATTTGGTGCCGATTTTCACCCCAGGCATGCATAAGTTGTTTTTACTCTCGGGACATTCGAAGCGGAAAGGTGTCATCGTCGATCATGAACTGACGCCAATGGGTTGTGTTCGTGGATTGCCGTATTTTGCCTTTTTACTTTAATAATGCAAATATTTGGTTCGAATTGCTGATAGGGCTTTTCAAAATCAGAACCATTGCCAAGCGCGCACTGTTGCATTGACCGTAAACCCCCCTCTCGATCAGGAATCTCAAATCCTATAGCATAATTTTGACGGAGTTTCTGTGCCGTTGACCTTGCCCCGCCAACCAGCCATCCCAGCCGGAGGCGTTCATAGTGAGGGCGTGAAACGATCTGAACCCGTGCACCAAGACGATGACCCTTGCAGGCCAGTGCCCGAAAAGTGGACCAAAATCCAACGGACCTCAGGTCAAACCAGGTCAATTTTCCGAACAGTCTCGAAGAAGCAAGTTGTTCGATTTGGCACATACTACACTTTTAGTAGCTTGAAAGCAATTTGTCGACCCTTAATTTTCTATTTCCAAATTTATCAGAGGTTCACTTGTGAACAAACCTATTGGAGTGAGGGGCGCTTCGAATATATCGGTCATGCAGTGTAAACAAACCTACGTCAATGGCCCAAGGTGATCAAAAGTGCAACTTTTTACCGGTATATGTGTGCAATATGTAGGAAGCGGTATACAAAATATGTGCGCTCTGCACGTCAGTTTTTGTTTTGCTTCATAATCGCGACAAGTCTAGGGCCGAGGGCTCACAGATCTCCAAAACAGGCGAGGGTTAGGGTCTCGCAATGTTCGCATCGCATTGTCCATTGTATCCCAATATTGTCCCAAGAGCCACACGCTCCGCCAGATACGGCTATCGTTGAGTGTATTGACTGTCACTCACGAGTCGCCCCATACATCACACATCACGCAGTTTGGCAACGGAACCGGTACAAGGCAACCGCATGCACGATATTCGCAAACCAGGCCGACTGGCCACGTCCAGACCAGCACCGCCACCGGCGGCCGGCCGGGTGTCGGGCGGACCGCCATACACCACCGCCACGTCCGGACCAGCACCGCCACCGGCGGCCGGCCGGGTGTCGGGCGGACCGCCATACACCACCGCCACGTCCGACCAGCACCGCCACCGGCGGCCGGCCGGGTGTCGGGCGGACCGCCATACACCACCGCCACGTCCGGACCAGCACCGCCACCGGCGGCCGGCCGGGTGTCGGGCGGACCGCCATACACCACCGCCACGTCCGGACCAGCACCGCCACCGGCGGGTGTCAAGCGGCATTGGGACGGTTGGTTGGGTATTTGGGCTTTCGAGCGCATCGACTGCGTTGGTCATACAGCGCCCATAACAATTTTATATGGACAACTTCAGAGGATTCATGCGAACAGCAATATGCGAGACTTCAAAAGACAGACAGATCACTTCAGTGCCACATGTCCACGAGGTGTGCAAATCGCTCCAACTATTGAATCCGAGAGAAGGCGAAACAGCTGTCCCGAAGCCACAACGCGCAATTCAGCCCACAACGGCATTGGGATGGGTGCGTCGCCATACACCACCGCCACTTCCGGACCAGCACCGGCGGATGCCGGGTGTCGGGTGGGCCGCCATACATAACCACCACGTCACGCGCGACCTCACCGCGCACAACTGCAAACCCGGGGGACAAGCCTCGAAGACAAAACGCCACGGATGATACATACAAATGCTCACAAGGGCGGAACTACATGACTACAAGCCAATAAATTGGCGAACACAACACCAAAGGGGTTACACCTGCAGACAGCTGCGTCTCAAGACAACAGCTGCCCGCCAGGCATCCGCTGTTCGGGTGGGAGGGGCGGCCAGATCCCACACCGGAAAGGCCCGCTTTGGTGGAGCAGCAGCTCTATTCTACCGGCTTCAGCGTGACGAAGCGGGAGAGCACGAAGGCCGCCAACACGGAGGCCAGCACCAAAGTGATGGCGCAGATGTAGAACGTCTCCTCCTCGAACACCTCCACGAAGGCCGGCACACTGTTGTAGAGCGAGTTGGCGATGGTCCGAGTCGACTCGTACTTCTTGTTTGAGGCAGACATGGTGATAGCAGATTTCTGCTCAATCGGAGGTGCGCTACGCCGTCTGAAACGCGACCACCCAGTCAGATCACGGCCAGACGGTATGAGTCATCGTCGCGGCAGAACCGGACAGGCATCAGCTCTTATCAGCTTAAGCGAGCACGGCGAGATCAACAGGCGAACCTGGCTCTCAGCTGTCGAATGTTGTATTTGGTCATCATTTGCCAGGTATTCTGCAATGTACAACATAACACTGCGTATGAGGCACGGGTCAAAGACGAGGCCATTTTTACGTGGCTGTAGGGCTGAATAATTGAGACATACATACGTCCAAGAAACGAAAATCACGATTGAGGTGCAATGATCCTAGTTTGCCATCAGTATAAAGCGATCAAAGTGGGGAGATCTTGAAACTGTGTACGGCAAAGTTTGGTGGTTCTTTTCAAAAGCGGAGGGGAGAGACGAATAGCTTCATCCACTGGATAATATTTTAACCCACCCTAAACAGTCTCTCTCTCTCTCTCTCTGAAACTCTCGTGATATTTTGATGGACACATGGTGCAATTCGCCCCACGTAGCTTGTAATAACCGAAGTATACAATTTGACCAGTTTATTAACAGCGCAAAATCGGAAACAGGTATGAATTTGTGAACATTACGGGCTAACTACTTCCAGAGAAAACAGCGCCCCGGACCAGGAGGGGTCCAGGACCCCGAAACCGTCCCCTCGTGTGAAGCTTCAAATACACCGGCTACTTCAGTTATGCACACTGGGTTAGTCATGCCACTTGTTCGTGTAGCCCTTACCCCATATTTTGCTCCTCTTAGTCGTGCTACCCTGCCTAGGGTTTGTTAAGTCAGTTGGGAGGATCCGGTAGCCAAATGGACAGCTGTTGTGGGAACGATTGTGCGGTGACTAGTCCGTAGCAAAATGCGAGGTCTCGGGTTCAAATCTCAGCCGGATTTCGGCTCCCCCACGGCCAGTCAGCGTGAAATAGTGTTGACAAAGGGCTTAACACTCGCACGTACGGAGGTCCGCGCCAACTTCACATGTCCGGGGTGGGGCAGATGTCTGCCCCCTAAGATCTCTATAACTATGCTAGCTAGCGACAAACGGAAAACGGCGTTGGATAGCTGGTGACGGGCTCTATCGAAAGTGTTTCGGCCATTTTTCGCTCAGGTCAACATTCAGGTCACTGGGTCATCATATGTCAAATTCGACCAGATCAGATAATGACATATATCTCAGGACCTGTAACAGATAGAAACAAACGGCGAAAGCTATTCGACAGTCCTTGAGATGCGCTACCGACAATAGGCGATGCAATTTAAGGTCAGGTCAACCGAAACTCAGGTCAAGGTCATGAAGTCGCCTAGAGGTCATGCAATGTATCAATCGACGTCTTGGCGATACAAGCACAATGGCGGTAATTTCAGCCTTCTAGCTTAATGCAGTGCGATATAATGCGCAGAAATGTGTAGTGATCTCAGATGACCTCAGATAACTTAGTGGGGTCACTGAGCAAAAATGTCAGCGGTAGCATTGAGCATAGCTTCCATCTACATTCCACAACCGTTGTGAGATTATTCCGAGCGCAAATATGTTACCAGGAAACATTCGTATATTTTACCATAGCCCTATAATGGGGAAGCCATGGACGCGACCTGACCTCAGGTCAAAGCTACGAAAAAACCGTAGCTACATAGTATGGTCCCTGATGAGATCATGCCGTGTTATAAGTTTGAAATCAATCGCCCGATTATTGTGAAAGTTATGCCACCTAGAACTCCGAGGGATGTTGGGTCACTTCGCCTGACCTGGTGACCTGACCTGAGATGACCCAGGGTTAAAAATATATGCGAAAAATATTAATGAACAGCTGTGCGAGGTTTGGCATTGCTAACCCCATTAGTTTGGCGGCCAATGAGGAAAACCGGAGGGGGCAGATATCTGCCCAGAGGACGTGCGCGGGCTAAGGGATTTAACGATGACGATGTTCACAAAGCTAAGTCACCCTTAAATAACCACATGCTACTATTTTCGACACTGCCAGGACAAACGTGCGTGTAACTACCTCCACGGCAGACGTTGTAATGACTGCCGATAATATTCATGCGAACTGATTCGGTAGATGCTCTAGGCTGTGCACTGATTGGTTGGTTATTTGGGCTTTCAGGCGCATCGACTGCGTTGGTCATACAACGCCCATAGGCTGTGTACTGAATCGAGCCGTGTGTGCACTGCCGGCCATTTGCTATTTAGTCCAGCAGGTAGGATATGCTAACGAGGCAGGCTCGCATTCCGTGTGAATATGGACTCCGAGTGTTCATGCACAGCACAGGGCCTCCGTAGCTAATGTACCTTGAGTGTCAACATTAGTGCCTGTGTGTGTGGTGGTCTTCCGGTGGTTTCGACGTGAACTGTGATGGGCGCGGCACTACGCCGCCAGTACAGCAATACTGAGCTGCCTACTGTAGATACGCTAGTGTGCAGTATACAGTACGGTGGTGTCCCGCCTGCAGTGAGGTAGTTCACCACGATCAGCAAGATAGTGTAGCGTCTGTCGTAAGTCAGCGCACTGCCCGTAGCAGGTACGGCAGCGTGACATCTAGATCAGGGTGGCGCGCCGCCCGAGTAGGCGTCACTTTACCATCGACATGCGGTGGCAATCAGCACATGATGCGCCAGTATCGCGGTTGATGATGCAGGTGATGCGGAACATGAGCACACACACACACACACGTTCGCAGTGGCGTGTGGCTGCACGAGTTCCCAAGAGGCCGGCATCCACTCGCCTGGCGGTGGGCCGGCCGAGCCGCAGGCGCTGACCTGGATCGCCGCTGACCGAGCACCGGCAGCGCCGCCGGCTCTAGCGCAGACGCGCCTTGCCCGCCTTGGTCCTGGTCGGCTTGCCGGCCGACTGGGCGGCGTCTTCAGGCGCGGCTGCCAGCGGCGTGATGTGCCGGTTCCACAGCTGCAGCACCTCCAGTGTGGTCAGGTTGCCCGCCTTGAACAGCACCGACCTGTCGCTGTCTGCGGGGCGGACACTGGGCGTCAGCCGGCGGCGCGCCGGGGTCACCCGACCCAGATTGGCCGTTATCGGTCACACAGCGACCACGGCACGCTCAACGGCACGGCCAGGGTGGATTCGCAGTCGCCGCTACGGGGACGGGGACGATTTGCAACCCCGGACTGTCTGGTGGCACTGGCGACAGGCACTGGATCCCACAATGTGTATGGTCTTGATATGGGCTTATTTTTATCTTGACAGATTCGCCTGAACGATATTTCTCCAAAAGCTAAGCAATCCATCTACTACTACTGTCGATCCATTCCAATTACCAACGCTCCAGTGACGCCCGGACGGCATGTGGACCTCACCCTGGGATTCGATTCCAAACCGGATGCCAGATGGAACAAAGCCTTTAGTTCTCGCAATCCTGTTCTGGATGAAACCACAATAGCCACACTCGAGGTAATAGCCACGACTAGATCCAGCATACGAGTATATAGGCTTAAGGCTGGATCAGGGCCACAGGGGCTATCTCAGTTAAGTATAAAACGAAGCTACTATAAGAATCTACTTGAACAATATTAAAAGGACAAAGAGACATAATCGCATTCACCAGTTATATCCGGACATCTGGGAATATATCGGGCCCGCTGTGCTGGTACAGCCAATCTCATAAATAGCACACCCTGGGGATGGTACAGCATCTATTAGTATACTTCCAAATTTATGCGCACGACCTAGGACATAAAAGCGCAAGGTCCAACGAGAACCAGCGGACCGATCCGAAAGAGGAGATACTTATCACATATACCAACATATCCCATTGCCTACCGGACCAAATATAATGTCCTGCCCTCTAAAGAAAACATGTTTTATTTTCTTAACACATGCAATGAAGTAGTCCACCACCTCCTCATCAAACCAACTCCAATTATTTAACACTCCTTGCCCGTTGACACAGAGGTCAGCGGCACAAGCATTATCAATCCGTTTCCGAACACTTACACTAAGGGGCTGCACAGCCAATCGAGAGCCCATCATGACCGTACCAGCACAGTGCCTGGCATGGTTGCACACCCGAACGATTCAATGGGACAAGCGGTAGCGGTTCGGGCCCAATATGACTAAACTGTACGCACATAGTGCCGACGAAAGGAACATGCATGATATCACATATCACGCGATAGGCACTCCATCACAGTATACGTATACAATTGATTCAAAAGCTGGATATGCTTAGCTGGTCCCACGCTCAATCGCGCGTGTGAATTGCGATGCAATCAGAGGAAAACGGCTGCTTTACATCATATTTAGGCGCGTCCGACTGGGCAGCAAGATCAAAATAGTTGCGGCTGACAACTGGATAGTCTTAGAAATTGCATGACCCGGCAGAATGTGTGCCGCATTTGAACAGGTTTTCATATGTGCATGTGGGAGGGGGTAGGGACACTGACCAAGCGAGACGAGGATGGTCGGCTCAGCACGATCGTTGGCTATCTCGGTCTTGAAGGTGCACTTTGGATTGGTCTGGCGAACGGCTGCAGAGGACATATAGAACATCAAATTCCTGAAACAAAAACAAAACACAAACTTTACAAAACAGTACAAAAAGCAAGGAGAGTGAAGGCATCTCGGAAGATAAATGCCTCCGCCTTCGTGCAGGCACGCTGTAAGATTGCTTTCAACTATTTTGGTTTACAGCAAATTATCTGCGATGGTTGTGCATTGTACAACGCCAAGCATATGACAGTATCACACAGAATACCTCCAAAAGAAACAAGTTAGCGGGAACTTCGGAAACCACTTTATTCATAAGTACAATATTTCACGACAGGTAGAGTAACCATTCTCCAGTAGAGTAACAAGTCACATCGTCTCCAGTAGATATGTGGAGCGATATTATCTGGCCAAATCAACTCAATGCAAATCGAAACACCAGCACGCCTACGGTGTAAATAGCAAATCATAACAATGTGGTTCGAGACCACATATCTGCTGAAACACTAATGCACCCTCAGTCTCCTAATGTTGTCAAATCAGGAATACTGTCCATCCAAATCTAACACTGGGAACAGAATAAGGTCGTTTAATTGCCAGCGTATAACTTCCACACGGATGGCTTTGATGCTCGGCATAAGTACTCCCGGCCCACACGCGCACGTCCGACCACACAGTTATGTCATGAGGTGCGACAGAGGTCAGTACAGCTGACAATCGCTGGGCCGGCGACCGACCGCCGTCGCGCATCTCACAAATCTTCCCATTCACAGTCGCGACGTGCTCCAATACGAACACAGTCGTATGGGCGCGTCCGTCGGCCCCCACGTCTTCCCATTCGCCCACGTGACTTTCTCCACCACGACGCGCAGTCGACACGACACGACACGTAGTCGGATGGGGGCGCGGCCGTCAGCGCCGAGTCGACCGTCTGACCTGCAGCGTCACGCTTCGTCACGCGGCGGCCGACATGGCGAGCCGACCGGAACGGCCGGCCGACGAGACGGCACGTGCGTGAGCAACAGGCTGATCCGGCCGGATTAAAACCGCGCCGCCGCTACCGCGCTGTGCTGATCTGGACTGCCGCTACGGCACCGTCACGCGATCGATGATCTCGAGACGAGATGGTGGCTTTGAACTGGGCCCGGCCAATTAGTTCGACAAAAGATATTAACAGCGTCGTACAGCGAGAGCATGACCCGGCACTACGTGCGGCGAGAAACAATCCTGACCTTGGTGGACTTGAACAATGCAACCGTTGGGGTCCCGATGGTCGACGATCCGAAGATCAAGAGAAGATAGCCGAGACATGAGTTAGTCGGAACATGTTTCTAAGTAACCATCAGTGGCTGTGAAGAGGCAAGAACACGCGACGTCACAAGCAAACAGGAGCGAGTCCCACTGCGCGCAGACTACGAGAATCGACCACGAATCGATGGCGTCTACGACAGACCGATGCTGTGCGGCCATGGTGGAGTCTACATGAGCAGACTCCAGGCGGCGACACCTCTGCATGCGCAGACGTCATGGCACGGCACATATAGATGAACAGACGCCATTCGGGGCACATCTACACGGAAAAACTTCCAGAGATTGTGGCTTTCCCGACGCACTCAACAGCTAAGACCAGACGGCGCCGGCCGCTTCTCACCCTGGCATGAAGGGCGGGCATCGCGGGGAATCGAACCCCGTACCTCTGGCGTGCCAGACGCTCAGCTCACCCACCGAACTACGGACGCCCTTACATGAACGGACCTCATGCAGCGGCACACATACATGATTATATGTGTACGCAGTGTGTACGCAGTGCGTACGCCTCAGGTGTGTACGCAGCTGCGAAAAAGGCGACGTGGGACCGTTTACACGTCCGTAGTAAGGATGGCGAGACCATTGACCACTACCAATCAGATACTTATGGATCTGTTTGTTAACATTACTAGTCATACATCTGAACCAATTTCTGTGATGCATACTATTCGTGAATTGATGCAATAGTTGATTACGCACGTCACCTTCGGTATGACATTACCTACTGACTTTTGTCTCGTCTTATTGACACATCCGTCATGCAGCATTACGTCTGAACTGATCAGCCACCTGGCAGCCACCTAAACAGTTCCGGCAACTAGGGCTTGGCTGAGGAGTGTAGGCTTGGTGCTGATGATGAATTGGGGTTTAGTGGCGCGTCGAATGTCTGGGTGGGCTTGGTGCTGAACCGACATCTAATCGCAAGTGGCGTAAGTGACGATGGGCAATTCCTTGCTGACGATCACAGAGCGAACTCCGCAGCAGACGTGTCTTGAAACAAAAATAATCAAATCCAGCTTAGGCCAGAGGCGGATCCAGGAATTGTCATGGGGGCACATGTCCGCAGGGGGCACCACTCTTCGAAAGTACGTGGAGGGGCGCCTCTGACTGAACAACTGACGGGTGTACTCCAGCCTTATGGATGGGCATCTTTTGTTTTCGGAGGGGCGCTTCTGGCGGGAAAAATAGAGGGTCTTTCCGGATGGAAGCCTTTCTTTCAAAGGGGGTGCCTTTTCCCGACTGGAGGGGCGCCACCTTCCCAGGAGAGGGGAGCACATGCCCCAGTATTCCTTTGCATACGCCACTGGCTTGGACTGATGTGTATATTTGGCGTACAGCAGCGCACATGGTAATCTTGGCGACCAGACAGCCGATCGAACATAACCACGCTTCTGTTTACCACAAGGTAAGGAGGGGGGAAATACAATGGTCGTTGCAGCGCCGATTGAAACGTCATTACTGCACGCGACATTTTCACAGCATGAGCCTATTCAACAACGATGATACAAATGCACCGAATGTAAATTTTAAATCAAGCACTTTACTTGAACATTTTAAACAAGCGTAAACACCCATGTCGGATGGATTTACTGGTAACTGGACACTGGTGCGAAGTGGTCATGCTGAATGATTAATCACAGCATGCATTATCGAGATATCTTCTTTTTGCGGGGAGGCTAAGTAAGCAGTTGAGCATGCTTTAAAGAACACCGCTATTATTACGAGCGAGGGCGATGACCGCGAGACTACCACAAGGCACTATATGGTGCATATTGCACTAGGGTTCACCTGAAAAACCTGACCCGACTAGACAGTCATGCTTTTCGCATCGATTTATTGTAATATATTGCAGTGCTTCGTGCTTTAATTATTCACTCATAATTGTCCCACCCAGGGTCAAATCTGCTCTTCGCATGATCAGATTTATAAACTTACATCACAATAGAAGCATCTTTGTTCCATTTGACCAAAGATTGCTGAAGCATCTTTGTTCAAAGGGGTTCAAGTTTGCCGCGACATTCCAGTGCGCGGACAGGTCACGCATCTCATCCGGCACTTGCCATCCGTCCTCGGTGGGAAATAGGCCTTCAACCCTATGGGGATCACAATTTGTACTCCTGAATTAATATATGGAAATTTGATAAAGATATCGCGTCCGAAATCACTTGAGCACTGCTTGCGTGCTTGAAGCGAATCAATGGGAACGTAGCAATAACAGCACTCAAGGAAACCCACGTTGGACTGATTACACGACTTTCGACTTCACTGCACTTGCTCTTGCTTCACCCTTGTCCAGCACCCCTACAGGTACCTGATTGTGGTATAAATAGTGAAAACCCCTGTCGCCAGCGTTTTCACCTGCCCGTCTACGGCGGGCACCTTACGCACCCTCAAGGTTGTATCGCGATAGTGAGACAGCGACGGCGTACAGCGCCGCGGAAGCTTCGGTACCTCTCCCTCCATCCTCTTAGGTTGACGTGAAAGTTTCCACCTCAGATCATGCAAGGTCATCAACCAGGCTCAGTTTCAAGAAGACAAATTCCAAAAACGTTTCATGATCGGTGAATGATATAAATTAAAAGTATAACATTAAATTTGTTATGTGAGCATAATTGATGAATGTCTTTCACACGCATACCTCTTATCTAGGTTGGAGGTCACGGCCAATTTTGGACCTCATTTATATTTTGGTAACATGCATGCTCTTCTGACCGCGTTTTCCCTTGGATGCATACAGAACTATAAAAGCTAATTTATAATTTGCCTGACCTCCATCAAGTGACCAGAGTTCAGGTGAAGATAAAGTGTTCTAAGTATGCTGAACTCATTCAGACGTTGATGTTTGTATGGCATATTTCGAGTTTGCATGCCCCAAGCAGTATCGAGCTTGCATTGCACGCAAGTGCAGTCTAAATTTCGGGCAAAAACTATGCTAATGAACCGGACTTTCGCAAACGGGTTGTGGGTCCAGGGTCCATACAACAAACTCTACCTGACATTGGCCATGCTACCGCAAAACCATGCAGTCGCGTACTGTGATTACAAATTGGCAAAAACCAATAACCAGCTGGAGATAAGTGATCTATATGAGCACCGTCGAGGTGAGAACATATCGCGCGTCGTCAATTATTTACACTCTGTCATCACTGTAGCGCAAACGAAGCTGCAGGTGACAAAGACCAGAACCAGGGCCGGTGAAGTGCACCATTGACAGTAGATGAAGCACCATCCAGTACAAGTTGGACATTGACATGCAGTCCGGTCGTTCCGCGTGCGACCATCCGTCCACATTGCATCACCCGCCAGTGCGAACTGCGTCCAGCAGCGGCATGCACCCGTGTCGGCTTCGCCTCAGACAAACATACTCAGGACTGACCGCCAGCTCGTGCAGGACAGGCTCTGAAAAACCGGGCACATGTACACTGGTGCATGTATATTGGTGTATGTAGATTGGTACATGCACGTTGGCACATGTACACTGGTGCATGTATATTGGTGTATGTAGATTGGTACATGCACGTTGGCACATGTACACTGGTGCGTGTATATTGGTGTATGCAGATTGGTACATGCACGTTGGCACATGTGCACTGGTGCATATATATTGGCACATGCACACAAGGCTCACTCAATGCGGCCAGTGAAGCATGAAGAGAATCATTTCCAAAAAAAAGTTATCTACTGATAAGTTGTGAGACAATGAAAATGGAACCATATTAATCGAATTTATTACCCCGTAATGGACCTAAGTATTGATTTTGATGACCACATTCCTCAGCATTTGGATGCTGTCTCAATTTTAAATCGTAGTTACACCATTTCTTCCTCGTCTATAATCACGACTCTGAACATATTGCATGCACATTGGTGCATGTAGATTGGTGCATTATTTGGGCTTCAATCATTGCAAAGGAAAGAATGGACGGGGGACAGGAATCGGGCAGGCACACCATTTAGTAGTCCACTCATGACTACCAAAGTACGCTGCGGGGGAGGCCTACATTAAAATTGCACACGTGCACTGTGCGTGTTGGATATGTTGACCATGACGTTCTGTAAAAATGTACCGCATCGGAGACAACTTCTTCCTTCCTAAAACCAGTTTTCCCTTAGAGCAGAACAAAACTACCTTTAGAAGTATACGAGACTGGAAATAACATGGATAGACAACACCATGCCTAATCTGAGTCTAAATATTAACACAAAACACTACAACGCTTGGCAATTGACGTTCACACAGCTGTTCAGAAGTGGCATCGACACAGACTGAAGAGTACCCCGATATGGGAGTGGTAATAGCACGAGAGTTGAGTGTGAAATAAAGGACGTCTTGGAGGCCTATTTACACACACTGCCTCCGGACTGGTGAAGCTCCGCCAAGTTAGGACGAGGAAGCTATCTCGACGTACCTCCACTCCCTGTTCCTACGCCTATGTTGCCTATAGCTAGGTGTCCTGGTGCCCCATATTTCCCCGACACACACCCAGCGAGACGTCTGACTGGGCTTGTCCATCGTGCCAAGTTGCATCATGTACAGGGAGACCGACGCGCACGACCAATACCACAGAAGCCGTGTTGGACGATTTGCCGTCAGTTTCGATCCCACTGAATGCACCACCTTTCGTCGGCGCTGATCCACTTTTTGTACAGCTGGTGATGACCTTGGTCTCGGAGCTGATAGATGTGCAGACCGACGAACAAAAGGTCGACAAACAACAGTCAAGGTTGCCAGCCAATTGGTGGCGTCTTCATCCTGGATAATTGCCAGGTGAGCTCGACCCGGCTCCGAGGACCCATCCTGCGCGAAACATCGACCCGCCAAATCCCACCGCCACGCTCCCGCCAGACCACCAACTCGCCCACTAGACGATGCTGAATGGTTGGTGCGGTTGATACCACCTAATGGAGAACTTACATCACCATTGGCGCGGCACTTGGGTGACGATTACGATACGGTGCAGACTCGTGCACTAAATCGCAAGCCCCTCACAAAGGTTAGACGCAGTTTTGCACACGCCCTTGTGTCTAATGCAGAGCACAACCGTGGTTGCATATTTCCTTCTGGCTTGTCCGACGCACGTTTCCTTAGCATTATGAGTTATAGGCTTCTAACCACGCACACCACACGAGCATTTATCGGACAAGGACAGCTCATCCGCTAAAGGCACGCCTTTCATATTTTGCTACTAACTATTGCGATATATATATATATATATATATATATATATATATATATATATATATATATATATATATATATATATATATATAGTAAAGGTGTAGCAAAGGTACCATCTGAACAATATATATACACATATATATATATGTATATATTGTTCAGATGACACCTTTGTTACACCTTTACTACATACTATCCACCCAATTAGAACACGGTAGATAAAATGGATGACCGCCATGACTGAGAAGCAAAAAAACATAAAAACAAATTAAAACTACACAATATTTAGGATTTTTTCCTATACCACATTTACCTCAGAATAAGATGTGTGTTCTTTGTTAACATTAACGTTTCATCACACTGCTACCATCCGAATACGTCGAGACCTGCCTATTCGAGATTAAATTATTTACGGGCAACATCTCTAGAGTGGTTTTGTGATCTCGCAATATCCAGAGTCCAGAAGGTTATTCATACGCCCACGTTGCGAGTGCATCAGCTCCAGCACGTCCTCCCAGTCTTACCTCGGGTACGGTGCAACATAATACACGGGATCCATCTCTGCGTGCTATACAACGTCAGTTTCCGGAGGGCTGGCGGATGGTGTCGTCACCCAGTGACTTGGACACGGTTCGAGCTTGACCTCACGGTGTGACTGGCCGTCGCGCTGCCCACACTGGGCCTTGATACTCGACATGGACCTGGCGGTCACGTCAAGCTGGAGGTCCACCACTGCTCGTGACCAGTACTCCGGCTCAAGGGCACCTCATCAGCGCGGTGGCACCTCCGCTGACTCAACTGACGACATCCTAATCACTGCTGAAGTGCGTCCCGGCCCAGCCATACCACTCCACCGGCGCGCCGGTGGAGTGGTGGTATGGCTCCTGGTACCCACTCGGTACCAGGAGTGGTACCGCCGCGGCGGTACCACTCCTGGTAGCAACAGACACGCGCCACTACGGCCAACTGGTCGGATTTAGCTACCAGCTCTGCTCTCAGAACTCATCCCAGGATGCAATCCTCCACGTACGAAGTGGCCAAACAAGTATTTAACCAGTTCATGGCTAAATACACTGTTATTCGTTCCACGAACTGTGCCAAGGCTCCAAATGCAGCCGCATGGCGGTGCCGTACCGACACACTGTTCCACCAGCGACATGATTCCCCGGCGCACTCAGTACCGGTGCAATTTGGTATGAAGCTCCAGAGCACACTGCGCGGCAAAAGTACCCCTCCATCGCGCGGCACCGAAGCACCATGCGTGGGCGTCAGTTTCTGTCGGTTCCCGAGTGGACAGTCGGCTCCCGCACGTTTCCCACATTTACCATGGAGCCTCCGCATGGAGACACCACGTGTAATGGGAGCCGGAGCGTCAAGGCCAGTGCAGACGCCTGTGTCCCCTCCAGGCGGAGGCGGTAGCTGATACACGGTCGCGTGCGACCCAGCGTCGGTGCTGCAGTCGGCACTGGCATCCTAATCTGCGTCAGTGGAGCCGTCCGATGTTGAGGCGGCAACCCGTCCCAACTGGCCACATCCGGCATACGTGGCGCGGGCCGGTCGACCACCCCTCTCTGTCGGACCTCGCATTCACCGTGCCCCAGCTCTGGGTGGTTTCGCAGCTGCTCTAACTCATTGTGTCTGAGCTCAGATTGGCTGTGCACATCCTCTGATTGGCTGTGTCTGAGCTCTGATTGGCTGTGCACATCCTCTGATTGACTGTGTCTGAGCTCTGATTGGCTGTGTCTAATCTCTGAGTGACTGCATCTGATGTCTAACTGACTGCGTCCGAGCTCTGACTGCGTCTGAGCCCTGACTGGCTATGTAAGTGCTCTTGCTAATTGTGTCGGAGCTCCGACTGAATGTCCCCAAGTTCTGACCAGTTACATAAGAGTGTACCAGTTACATAAGACCGGCAAATATATTCTCATTAGTGTACAGATACTCAGAGTCATCATTGTGGCCGACACGCGCGAGCGTGTAGAAGGATTACACTATTTGTATCTGACACACAAACGGACACTCAACTATATATCAACTTTTGTCTTCTTCTCAATCCCACTGTTTGCAGCTGGCACAACGACAGGGTACTAACACGCTCCGTCCGCAAACGTTGGCAGACGTCTTGAACTCTGGACACACCCACTAGCACGTGATAAGTGACACATCCCGAAAATGAAGTGGATCGTGCAGTACAGCCCATTATCTGATGGGGATAACGAGGATGTTGCATCAGATAATATGCTCAGTATATAGGGAAAACAAGTGATACAGCAGAGTTGAAACGCCGGCACAAAGGAACTGACGGCTCACATAATTAACCGATCCAAATTGCCAAAACACGATGTCTTCAGCGCCCTGGACTTCATTGATGGAAGACTTCTTTCCTGAGTAAATGATGTGCTACGTCACGAACTCGCGGTTTAAACCATTAATACATTCAGAAAGTCCGAACAAGTCATATGGTAATTAGGCTTAATGAGTCACAGGGGCCAGTCTGAGTTAAGTATACACAGGAGATATTACACGACGAGAAAATAACACCGACACATCCCAAACAAAGCCATATCGCAGCCCCAAAGCAACCATCTACCCCCACTTGTCTAGCACCATTCACTTGCTAATGCATGGCAAGCTCCTTCACACTGATACCCCATCAATGCTTTTATTAAATCCTTTACCCATGCCTGTGTCAAAGGGTTCGCACAGAACACATCATTAGCTTAAGTCTCACCCACCCGCCACCAATTCGAACCAAACAAGGCCCTCCAGCCAAAAAAAAATATCCGCCTTATTTTAAAATGCATTCAATGAGGGATCCGCCAGTAATCAGCAAGCAGCCTGTTCCATTGATCAACACTCCGACTTAAAACCTGCTGGGGCCAACTGTTAGATATTTGGGCTTGATGGTACTTCCACCACGTTGTTTATACAGCAAGATGATGCTGCTTTATACATTAGCTACACTCCAACTCATGATTGCTTCATGATATTCCGATTCTGATAGCCCTGTCATTAGCTGAAGTGCAGTGCTTTTCTACTTTAATGCTATTTGAAACTAGCACACCTAATTATATTTCTTCACCGACATCAATTCACATATCCCATTGTATATCCAACTGTCTCACCTCCAAACCACAGATGCATAACCATACACTTATGATAGTTGAAAGACATCTGCTATTCATCAGCTCGCTTTTCAGGTCATCCACGTCTAGTTGAATATTTCTAGATTCATCACTACTATTAGCCAATCTTACCAACCTTAGTTTCTTTTTCTTTTATGTTATTGTTAAGTTTTTTTAGTACTTTTTCCATTTTTTGTTTAATTTTATTTTATTCATTCCTTTTTTTACCAATCTTACCAACTTGGTCGGTTATTGGTTTTACGACACATCGACCGTTGAGTCATGTAGCGTCTCCAGTCTCTCACGCCGATTGGTCGCGGGCGAAGAGTAGCGACAGGTGAGACTCGAACCCACAATCTTTCGATTGTGAGACAAGCAACCTACCCCTAGGCTACTCGTCCCAAATCTTACCAACTTGATGTGATCAACACATTCGAACACCATATTCCTCAGCCCTACCTCAATCGCGTTCACCAAAATGACAAAGATAAGTTGACCTAGAACACCCATGTGACACTCCACTCATCCTTCCATTCAGATTTACACCCATTTAACACTACCCTTTGTTTCCGTCTCATTAAGCATGCTCGAATCCAACCTATAACTATTTCATCAATCCCATGTTGCCTTAGTTGAATTAATTAGGCGCCTGTGTGGAACCTTATCAAAATCGTGCTGGAGTCTAAGTACACAACATCTATCTTGTTTTTTTTTTAACTTCTATACTGATGTACTTGATGAACTCCAGCAGGTTAATGAAACAAAATATTTAACAATTGTTGAAATCAATGAAAATGTCACTAAAACAATCAGTGAAACAGTCATCAGCCACTATTTTTCCATCAACCTACAGCGGCCGCACACTAAGTTTTCATACTTATAATTGTAGGAGCTAAGGACCATTCAGCATTGACCGCGGAACAGTTTCGAACTAATATAACTTCAGGCAATCTTTTAGAACTCACGTCCCGAGTTTATTTCTAGCTATTCTACATGGTTCTAGGCTTGTCAGCTTTAAGATCTTTTAGGTTCAACGTATTATTGTTTTCTGCACTCCAAATATATAAGGAAAAGCGCACAATGATATGCTCACTATTAACGAAGGTGTCTCCTGTTTACATCTGGTACACAGTTTTACTCCTTAGTAAGCACTGGATTTAACATTTTAATTCTCTTGGAGGCCAGGGTTAAAATAATGGTTTTTCGTTAGGTGCGTGATGTCGAAATTTGCTATGGAACTAGTGTCATTTAAAGTGCTTTCGATGCCTCAGACTCAAATTCGAGCTGATGGTGTAGGTTCTAAGGAGTAGGATGACGATACTTCCTGGAGAAGGATGTCGATTGAGTGTTCAGGTGGTATATTCCACCATATTTCACGAATAATTTATCATTGTTGTAGGCTCATCGATCATTTGGAACAAGAAATTATACAAGGGCAGTAGTTTGCAAACAACGATTAACTCATTAGCAGCCTTGTCAGTAGATAAAAAGCCGCTACATAATTGTTTGATCATCCACTCCCTACCCTATGCTATGTACTAATAACATATTGAAACACAGACATCCGTATACGTTATACAGCAATGCATATCGTGCTGAGGCATGCGCATCAAGCATTGTTACAAATCTCACCGCATCAGTCCCAGTGTGAGCAGGGGCAGACCAAGAATCCTGGCTGTGGGTGGGGACAATGGAACACATCAGATTTCGAGGAAAAAAGCTAATCGTATTTGAAGAGGAAACAATTGTCGGGCCAGCTTACAACACTGATCCAATAGTGCTCACATATTTCGACAACGCCATTTTAGTTGAACATTTCGGCAAAGATCGACATCTTTGGCAACAGGGCATGGTCCCTTTGGTCCCCTTGATTCACCCCTGCATGTGAGCGGCTCAAGTTACTATCGACCCACCAGACAATTTGAGATGAGTGAACCATATCGCGCAGCCGATCCAATTCCGACTGGAATGTGACGTTTCTTCGCGTATTTCAATGCTTCCCGAACTTCATTTCGCATACCCTTCGTTCAACAGTGGGTCCAGACCCGGAGAGCACAACACTACCACATATTCCAAGACAACTTCCTGTCCAGCATCCCACGGTGGAGTACTAAACGGGCCTGTGAGAGCTTGTCGGTCGACATCAGTGGGGACTCACGATACGTCTTTTGGAGCGCGCATTGCCTGTCGCAGCACAAACGCAGGCGCGGCGACTATCTGTCGCACACGCCCAGATACGACTCCAATCGGGCTCGCGCTTGGCGCAGGCAGGAGCGGCTGTCACCGCGAGTCAATCTGACCACCTGTGTGCGTGTCCAAGCTGTTCAAGGCGTGGTCGTGTCTGGTGTTCTCCTGGTTAGTTACCAGCTGACCAGCAGATCGGGTCATCCAAGAACTAACTTCAGCCCCTCCCTTTCAGAAATTGATATTTCACCCATCAGTTATTTTCAGATGGATTAGCGCTTGCGACGATAAATCCAACAACAAAAAAAGTTATCGAATTGAGTCCAAGCTTCCCAATGCAGTCAATTTCGGCATGTTTATCCTGATTGACCAGCAATAGCTCCGACCTTCGGCATGTTGAGTTCAGTTTGGAATAGTCTTCAATATCTTACTTTCCCAGACAATTGCGTGTCGCTAACCACCTTTGCTTCGTTGTTGTTATTGTGGTTTTGGGGCGCATCAACTGCAAAGGTTATACAGCGCCCCACCCTTGCTTCGAAAAATCGGTGAACGCAGTATACTCCTCAACTGCGCGTTGCCGACCGTTAACATTCACTACGCGTCTTAAAGTGAATAACCATAAATTGACCATTTCCTGAACACAATGACATATTTCATGATGACAAGTGCCCATGGTGACATTATTAGGTTAATTTGGGCCCTCCAATACCAATATTTTGTTAATCTGATTATACTTATCGTTAGCGCACCTGGTTTCGATGCTAGAAATACGGCCATTTGGCACTATAATTGGAAGGGCTACGGAGACATACAAATTTCTGTCGTCTCAATCGGAAAAACTCGCGGGCTGGCCGGATGGCGCTGTGGATATCGCTACAGCAATACTTGTGCTGAGAAGGTGAACTGGGTTGCACAGACACAAATATGCTTATCAGCTGTGGTGGCTTAGGTGAGCAAATTGCGAACTTCCGTTGCTACCTATGCTTAAACAAAAAATAAGCATATATTTCCATATACATTGACTTCCTCTATACTCCTACGCGTTCAGTTCAAACTCGACTCTGCACTAGATGCAATTTTTTGGAGAAAAGGACAATGAAAGACGGACGACCACACTAAACTGTCTAACAACAACCTTGATATTTTATTTCATGGAATCATCTAACATTAGGAAAAATAACTGAATAAATTCAAATGCTACCAATAATTCAGATCATAACAAGCACTTTTTTTTTTTTTTTTTTTCCCCCCCCCCCCCCCAGGGGGCCAACAAAATTATTAAACAATAAATAATTAAAATATATATTTTTTATTTTTTTAAAAAAAAACCCCCTTTTTAAAAAAAAAATGTTTTTAAAAAAAAAATTTAAAAAAAAAAATTTTTTTTTTTGAGGGGAGAAGAAGAAGTTTTGAATTTTTTTTTTATTTAAAGAAACCAGAACAAAAAACCTCAAAATTTGTTGTTTTTTTGTCTCTTATGAAGCCGGTCCTTTTATTTAGGGCGGCCCCCTAATAATTTTAAATTTATTTTTAAAAACTCTAAATGGGTTATGGGGAGAAGGGTTAAATATTTGTCGACGAATTAAAGCATAGCTACTCAAAAGATTAGACGTAGCTTAGGCCATAACTGGAGGGGAAGAATTGTGATAATTTGATGTCAGGGGGTTTCCAAATGCATCAATATTTGCCAAACAGACTACTCGCCTCGGCAACAAGGATACCATGAACGAACTTATTTCAAGGAGTGACAACCCCGGGGAATGAGTGACAACTCCTCCAAGACCCTGGTCGGAGCCAGTCACCATACATTGCAAGAGAAAAACTACAGCAAACAATGGGTCAGAGGTGACCTCATTGGGGTATGTGAAGGCGCAATGCACGGTAAATGGTCTTTACAGCTCAAGCCCCAACTTCACCTCGTATTGCTTTGGAACACTGTCATGGGTTAGTAAAAAGCAGGACTCACGTCCATACTTACTCTGCATGGATCCACATTTATAAACGGTATAGTAGATAGAACGCCATATTTATATGCATGATTACCATGTTGGACATCCGATATGGACTCGTACTCCGTTTTATTGCAATGCAAAATGCTGAGTACTTCCAGTGCCGAACTGTTTTCTTTGTACCATCCGATATTGCTATAAAAGTAAACACCAACTTCCTTCAACATCCACTTCTTGACCGTGAACTCATTGTGCCATTGAACGTTTCCGATGAAAATGATCGCCTCCATTGTCAACGTACAAAAAAAAACTTGATCGGATAAAAATTGAACCGGACCAAACACGGGTCACGCCATCGAATCCATCGCTTCCAATATGACCGAGTACAAAGGCACAGCCTCAGTGGCGTATTCAAGGCAAGTGCACCGCATCAACATCGGCGGGGACTTTCAAATGGCCACTCCTCCACAGCCGCCTTGAGCGATGGAGAACATGTCATTCGTTATCGGCAGCGGCCTCTCAGCAGCCAACAACTCAGGTCTCAGCCAATGCACTACCTGTTTGCGACCACTGTAACAGACAGAGGCCACATGACAGCCTCTGCCAGATGACCAGAACGTCCGCCGCATCTGACAGATCTGACCGCGCCTCTACGCGCCGGCCGTCTCCTGCATCAGCTGCAGCTTACGGGCCGGCTCCGCTCGAACGGCCGCCGTCCGCGTCACTCGCAGCCGCCCGTCGGCGACGTCGACGCTCCGTTACACACGTCCGACGCGGTGCCGAAGCTGTGCAGCGTCGACTGCGACGGCGGCGTCACCTTGATGCCGGGCAGCCGAGGTGGCGGCGCACAGCAGCGAGACGCCACGCACGACTCGTTCAGGCACAGCAGCAGGCAGTGCGCGGGATCGGCGCCGTCCCGGCCGCCGCGAGAGCTTGCGCCGGAGAACTCCGGCTGCAATGTGACGCGCCGAATGTCGTTCTCGGCGAAGAAGGCCGTCACGCGCTCGGCCACCTCGTTGAACTGACGCGGCCCGGCCAGCACCACGTGCGCCGTCGCCACGTGCAGGTCGGGCGTCAGCTGCCACACGTGCAGCTCGTGCACACCCTCCACAGACGGGAACATGGCCAGTAGGCGCGCGCTGAACGCTTCCGCGTCGAAGCTGTGCGGCGTCGTCTGCAGCAGGATGAGGCAGCAGTCGCGGAACAGCGCCCAGCTGGTGGCCAGCAGCAGGCAGACGCCCAGCATGGCCAGCACCGGGTCCAGGTAGCGCACGAGAGGCGCGCTGCTGCAGTAGACGACGGCGGCGCTCATCACCACCAGCAGCGTTCCGCCGATGTCGCGCAGGAAGTGCCGCCACAGACGGCCGGTGGCCGAGAACGGCGAGAAGTGGCGGCGCGGCGGCGCCACCAGCGCTGCGTGCGACGCCGTCGTCTCCGGCTTCTGCGTCAGCTGGGCCGGAGGCGACGGCGGCGACAGCACGTCGGCCGTGAGGAATGTCATCTGCAGGTTGGTGTAGCCGCCAATGAGCAGGTAGCAGATGAGGTTGCCGAGCAGCACGGCGGCGCAGCACGCCATGATGTACACCGGGTGGTGGATCGATTCCTGGTGGCTGGCGTGCACGATCGACTGCACGGCCTCCACCGACACGGAGAAACAGAGCGCCGCCACGAACAGCAGCGACGTCACCGTCACCATCACCTCCATGCGCGCCCAGCCAAACGTGTTCTTGGCTGTGCCGCCGGCGCCGGCCAGCCGCAGGGCCAGCAGGCACCCGCCCAGCGTCAGCACGTTGTACAGCATGTGGTACGACTCGAGCGTCAGCGTCAGCGAGTGCGTCACGTTGCTGAGCACGGCGAGCGGCACGAGCAGCAGCAGGCTGACGGTCAGTATGACGCGGATCTTCACCAGGCCCGGCTGTCGCACCACGCCCACCTCCATGGCGGCCGGGCGGCGGAGGTGGCCGGGCGACACGCGGCACCACCGGCGACACACTGCCGCCGCCTCGTGCGGCGCGATATCCCACAATCACGTGCTCGCTCGCGGTCCGGGCCGCTGACTCCGCCCCGGCCAAAGTCGGCTCGGCCCGGTGGTGGTGGGCTGGCGGCCGACCACCGCCGCTCGGCTGGAGCCGAACGGTGGAAACCGGCTCGGCTCGCGCAGGACTCAACTGGTGCGGGATCGACGGAAGCGCCCAGACTGGCCAGACCACACCCGCCCGCCCACCACTGTGGGGCCGTGACATACATACGTGGGCTAGATACGAGACTGAGAGACCAAACCATGCACACTTGGTGATCGATCACGGGAGTTCGGGAGTGGAGGAACAGTCTAGCATACTAATAAAAAACCATTTCGGCAACGGGTGGAGTGACGCCACTCATTAACCGTTGAATCTCCAGACACAATGACCTGACAAGTGGCACACAATGCCATCTAATTCACACACATGCACACACCACACACACGCGCACGTGTTCAGAGCGCAATGCTTCCCTAATTACTGCCTGCCCAATACCACGTTCCCATGCGCAATCGGGTCGACAGCCCCGGATACGCCCGACGTCGGCGTCGAACCAGCAAAGTTACTCCATCACCATGATGACGCAGTGACATGATGACAGAGCGTGATAGCACGGTGATGGAGCGCGGCTGCCAACGTGACGACGCTGTGGCATCGTAACGCTGTGCTACACGATGCCTTCGCGTTACATCGCACGACGGTTCAAGAGGAGCGCATGTTAAACTTCCGACTTACCGGTGGTTGTCTTCCGTGTGGAGGAAAGCCGAGGTTATTTGGCTGCCCCCGAATAATTTTCAGAGATCGCAGCTCAAGGCAAGGTCAAGGCAGGTTGTTAGGTTGAGCCAATTATGTGCGCACAGGCCCGGATATATTGTCCTGAATTCGAACGTGCCAACCTTTCTATGTAGTATACTCCAGATTAGTCTCTTGACGGCACATCAGTAGTCGGGGACATCATGCTCGCTTTACCATTGAGCGTTGGTCTACATGCAGCTTGCTCCACGGTGGTAATATGAAACTAAAATAGCAGGCATGCATGCTGCGAGACCACTGAAGTGGCAAATAATGAAGCGGGATGTATGATATATCGCGATATTTGTGTAACTATTATATGTTCAATATTTCAAATAAAATAAATGACGCGAAATAAGTGGAAGAGGGAGTAAAGTTTCAGCGTGCGCGAATTCTAACATTCGGCTCTCAGTGTTGCATGTGAATAAACAACCCCGAAATTATTCTTACTCCGTCCCCAATCTCACTCCAGACACTAAAATCGCACCAAGCTCATGTCTCTGGTACAGCATGCAATACAATTTTCCGCCACCCAAACTTCGCAAAAATTTAAGCATTGGGACGTGTTTTCAGATGCCAATAGTCACGGGGAGCGAATCAGTACTCACAAGTGCAGAAGTTCCAGCTCAATTAGGAGCCATATAATCGGAATTGAGGCTTTGCTGAAAGAAATCTGTGAAATGCTTCCATCAAAGCCTAATTTGTTCAACCATACGGTTCACTATGGATGTCGTGCAAAAACGAGCCAATTGCATACCCAATCTATATCACCCACCTTCCGCATTTCGGATTTCATGGGCTGGTTTACTACTCAGGCTCCCAATACGAATATATGCTAAGCGGAATTAATTTCACACGCACGGAGAAAGTACGAGAAAGTTCAGCCGTGCCATCGCGCCGCACCGCTCCCATCCCATCCCATCAAGGACATCAACCGCGCCCTCAAACAGCAACGACTTCAGTACACGCATCGCCAGTGGGAAGCGTGGTGTTGCTCACCGGAACTGGTAGCAGGCGCACGTGACGAGTCGCCGACGTCAGCGAATATTTACCGGACGGTGTCTGCACCGCATCACGCGGTGCACAGAGGTGTCAAAACGATGTCCGCACTTCAGACATCATTCCCCAGGCGAGCCCGGTCCTACCCACCATTCCTCAGCGTCGCACCGCTGACAGTGCCCAATATTCACAATCGAACCACCACTGGCAGGTCAGCAGCGACCGCCCCAGGGCCTAGCCAGCGGCGCGCACAGGCGCCCACAACAGGGCGCACAAGTGCTCACCGTGCATCGCGCGCCGGCAGCGTCGGCGACGCTGCCAGGCTGATGAACGGGTCGGCACCGGACCGGGGATCCGCCATTGGCATCCCGTGCCGAAACCCCGGTTCCCCTCGGCGCGCCCGTCAGTTGCGAGGGCAGGCGGTCACCGAGTAGTGCGTGAGGGGTGTAAGGCGCGATTCCCGTGGCGGCCCACCGGCGCCAGCCGCCATGTTCAGGAGATGGTCCATGGGCCCGCCCACAAGGCCAACGGAAAGGTAAACAAACACGAACTATCATAGTATTGAAACAAACCATATATATATATATATATAAATGGTGGGACTTCGGGTAGGTGAGAACCAAAAAAGGCATAGAACCTAATGTCTTTAAAATGACAGAATTGCCCATAACACATGGTTGTGTGAATGCTAAGTGAGTTGCATTCGACAACGATTTCAATTCCTCTCTGAAATGAAAGCTTTTTAACTCGACATCTCCTGAAATATTGACCCGGCCTTGGGTGGAGAGAGGCATTAACCAGTGTCCAGACAGCTGCACAGTTGACGATAAATGCCTTACTAGAGCTGTTTATCATTGTTTGCTAAGCATTCCTAACGTATTTTCCCAAGGGAATTTTCGTCGATTCCTCCACGAATAGAGCCCGTGATCGGCTGCTAGCAGAGCCTGGATATTTCAGTACCAATGTGCCTCTATTGGGCGTTTTGGAAACAAAAATGACGTTCTAAAATTAAAAAGGGGAAAAATTTTAAAAAAAAAAAAAAAAAAAACCCATAAAAAAAAACACCTTTAATCCCTTAAGTGTTTACCGGGGATGACAAAAAGCGTCAAAATAAGACAAGGATGAAATAGCACAATTCCATTAACTGTGAATTTCCAGGCCACATTGTCAATTATTTTACACTGGACGAGACTACATGTGTCCCGGCGATATTCTAAAGCATATCGCAATACAATAGATTCGCAGGGTAGGTCTCGCATACGTGCATGATTCCCCGAATCATTCATGGTGGTATTTATGATAGCTTTAATTGCACAATGGCCAAAACTGGGCTTGTCTGCACATCACCACCTGACCGCGTGGTGGTTACGTTGTCCGTACGTCCGCACCTGCCTGTGGTGGCTAGGCTGTCCGTACGTCACCACCTGACCGCGTGGTGGCTAGGCTCGTCCGTACGTCCGCACCTGCCTGTGGTGGCTAGGCTGTCCGTACGTCACCACCTGACTGGTGGTTAGGTCGTTCGTACATTACGACCTCACTCTGGTCGTTAGGTTATCCGTACATCCCCACCTGACTGGTGGTTAGGTTATCCGTACATCCCCACCTGACTGGTGGTTAGGTTATCCGTACATCCCCACCTGACGGTGGTGATTAGGTTGTCCGTGCATCGCCAACTGACCGTAGTGATTAGGTTGTCCGTAAATAACCGCCTGGCTGGTGGTTGGGCTGTCAATACTCACCACCTGACGGTATCGGTTAGATTTGTCCGCACGTCGCCACCTTACGGTGGCAGTTAGGTTGTCCGCACATCACCACCTGGCGGTGACTGCATGTTGCAACCATAACCAAACAATCGTCACTTGTGGACCGATGCTTTGGAGCGCGCAGACTATTTGTGGCTATTTTGCGCCCATAATCACCACCTGATGACGTCATAAATGTAGGTTTTAAATCTAGTCTATTACCACTTCGAAGTTGCTTCGATTTGTTTCCAATATTAAACATGAAGACCCTAAACTGTCATTTGCGTAATACATTTGCTGCATTTATTGCATTCATTACTTTCCTTCAGGATGAAAATTGACTGCCTACTTATGATTACCTATCCAATCATGGACACCTTTTAGTGTTACAGAAAGAATTGTGCAAAGCGTTTCACAACCGATCTTTAAATCTCATGGACTTATAAATTTCATCACAAATTTTCAAATTTTCAATCCCCATATACTCGATTTAAGTGTATCAAAGTAGCTTGTACAGCACTTTAGCGGGTTGACGTGCATTAAAAGTTTTCTTCACATTTACACCTGATGCCAATGTGTAGTGCAATATGCGCGCATAGTACGTACAATCCCCAGAAGTGATGAAACATCATGCAACAAAAATGCGCAACGTTCTGTAATCAAAAATGTTTGTAAAAGGGCATGTATTTATCGCGTTTATCCGGTTACCATACATTTTTCAACGGACTCCCAATTGCTTAGTAAAATTCGAATTCATGGTTTCGCAAGAAAACAAACGCGAAAAAAAAATACTTTACGGACAAAGAACAAACTCGCCAAGAAAAACAAATTTAAGCAACCACGTCCATAAAACTAGATACACCAATTATACGGTGAGCGAAAAAAAGGCACGTGGTTCCACGTGCTTTGCAAAGCGAGTAATCTTTTTCCCGCAAGTCCATACCCATACGGTGTCTGCTAGAAATGCGCATGCCATCTAAAACCCTTCACGGAACAAGGCTGTGTCGCAAGCTTCGTCTCCGAACTATGCGGAGCGCAAGTTGGTGATGACGGCGCGAAATGACGGCTGACGACAGCGCGGAGATCCCAACCGTCGCCAGACGCGCGATAGACTTGGCGACCGACCTCGCAAAAACGTAATCCGCGTGGACGCTGCGGTCGTCACCGACCTTGACACCCAAACCCCGATGGCAGGCTTTGGAATGCAGGATGCTGTATGCGCTGCGCATACGTATGCTTGTTCGTGGCGTGCCAGCGTCCGGAGCGCTCTCGGCCAATGTCTACACTGAGCTAATCAACCGAAAATTTCCTTTGGTAAATATGTATTATGCATCCGTACTACGCGTTGCATAAAATTAAAACGGTCATCTGTTGGCTGTTTAGAGGAATGTAGACTTCTATGATCTATGTTTAGAGGAACGTATACTTCTATGATCACCGGAACAATTTCGCCTCCTCACGTTTGAGCACTTGCCAATGGGACAAGGTTGCTTGCCATCACACCGGCGATACAAGCGTCACAAATTATAAAAATATGTTATCAGCGCCACATGACCCAGCGATGCCGAACCGCATCAAGTTTAAGTCGTCACCCCGCCGGCTTCATAAAGAACCGAGCCATTGTCTAAGCTTCATCATAGTCAAGTCTGCTGCTCCGATAGCTGTGTGATCATAAATTTCAACTAGTTCGCCGCCTGGGTGCTGTCTCCGGTGACGACCCCACAACACTTCCGGCCCTGGAAACCGCAGCCGCCGCTGTGCGGCTCCTGGTATCGTACCGTACCAGCGCCGACCTGGCCTCGGCGGCCGGGACCGTACCTGGAAGCCAGCACCAATCCAATCCAGGCCGGCTGTCGGCAGTTGGGCGGCCGAACAACGAGCAGCACACCTGGGACTCCTTCCATGGTTCGCTAACACAACTGGCAGCGTGTGCCGGGCCGCATGACAACGCAGCGAAGAGCGGGCACACCAGACGAGTGCGGCCTCGCGGCATGTGTCCGATGGTGAACGTCTATGCATGCCTGCATCGAGTTGTTTGAGAACTACCTGGAGAACTATGGAGCCTGTTAATTCCGCAAGCTGTGGTTAACTTTCACTATTCCTACCCTCTTCTCCATATCAAGTACTTACTGCATGCCTATACATTTTTCAACTATCTTAAGCACCATGTCCAAGTAATCAAAATAGAAAACTACGCTCAACCGCGAGCATGTCTACATCCTCTATCCAAAATTGTGCTTGCTGATGACATCTTGACTGGCCCATCCAAATTTCAGCATAATAATGTATCTTATAAAAATGCAAGCTATCATATTTTCAGACAAAAGGTAAAGCCTGCATTCATTCACAGTATTTTTATCATTCTGATGCTGCAGATCAGTCAACGAAAAGGGAAAATTGGTGTACTAGGCCCAGGTAATAGAGGGAACCTTCTTCATTCCATAATATAGATTCATTATACCAGGTCATAGTTAGCTTAGCATTGCAACATCAAACTTGGTGCATCTCAACTTACCGAACAATTCAAATTTTGGCAGGATTTCCAGAAGTGCAGCAAATGTTGGGAAGCAGCAATCAATGATCTGAGGAGGTGCAAGCACATTCAAATGTTCTCTGCATAAAATGATAAATGTCTCTGATCAGTTCCAGGCCAATAGACTACTAGTGATAGGCATAGTTGAGGTAGGCTGTTTTAGTGGCAATGTTGACTATACTGAGAATAGATAATGCTTAAGAGTAAATATGTAATTGACATCACACATACTGGAAACCATCTTCTGGCTATGCTGAATAGTTGAAATAGATAGACATGTGCAAGTGCTACTCAGCAGCATCTATTTTCATTCTGCAGATCATTAGTTTATTCAGCCCTAGCTTACTGATAATGTCTTCTACTGTTTCATTCCACTATCTCAAGCCCAAACTGTCCAATAGAGTGGAAAAGTGTATGCCACATACTGGGTACACTGAGGTCATTGACCAAACCTAAACAAAGACCACATATTTGTGGATAATCTGGTACAGATTACAAAACTGATCTCAGTTTGGCAGTATGAGTGAAGATTGCATGCTGAAGTTTTCTCCATATTTAATTCCTGCATACGAAACATTTCGGTGACACATGGCATACATGTGCTGATATAATTTATGAATCTAGTGGCTTATAACAAAAACAAACCTCTGACCCCACTGCATTATCTGGGATATCACTAAAGTTTAATGTGCTGTTCATGCATGCACATAACTTCCATATTATAATCAATATTAATGAAAATTGGCTTCTAAATTTCCATCAGTTATTACAGTATATTTAATCAGTGTACATTGTACAGGACCCTTTAGGTGGGCATGGATGGAGTCTGAAAAAAATATGTGTTGATTAGGTGAATGGTGCTACATAGGCTGAGCTATATAGTTGCATTGGAACTTGAGATAATGGATTGATTTGGGTGTGATCATGCACTTGTGATCTGCCATCTTTTCTAGATAGGCTTGACCCAGATGGGCCCATGTGGCATTGCTTTTTGGTGATATTTATTTATATTTTTTTATATTTATTTCAGCAGCAGTGCAACCAAAACTATTTTAGTTTTAAAACTTGTGAGAATGATAATGTGATCACTTATAATTTACACTGATCATTATGCAAGTTCTACTCCATATCTTGTTCCAGAATGGCAGCAACAATCTGTGTATTGTTATTGTTGGGGTTTAAGGGCACATTGACTACCGAAGTCATACAGTGTATTGTCATTGCAAAACCAGCCATTAACTGCTAACGGACTGATGGCTACTGCTGGTGTGTCAAATCAGGTACCAATGTGCCAGTGAGACCACTAAAACTCATGTTTGATTAAGGTACATGTGCAACCTTCATGTGCAGCTTAGAGTAATGTGTTCTCTACACCAAATCATTTTGGGATTATTGTTCTCCAAGATATTCATGAGATGTTTTAGACAATTTTTATCCACAAAGCAAACAAAAATGTTAGCTTTGGCTAGGCTATAATTTTTGTTGTAACTTTGGAAGTGCATATTTCTCTTTAAAAAAAAACATTGTTTTTCTCCAAAGGCAGACTGGACTAGATCAGGTTAGTTCAGGCTTGGTTTTATCATTTGGAAAATTTGGAGAAAAAATGTTCATAATTTTCCCATCATTGGGGAGAAGTTTGAGAATTTATTATTGTGCTTCAAAGTGATGCTGAGACAAGTTTTACAAACATTTTCCTCAAAATAGCAAGGAAAGGGGCTAGGTTTGGTTTGGTTAGTTTTTGTCCATTGGAAAATTTGATTTTTGGGGAATGATTGAAAGACTTGCAAATTGTTTTTCTACAAAACCAGGCCAGGCTTGGTTAGGTTAGGTTTCATCAGATATTTTGGGTACATTTGTGATGAAAGGTGTTTTATTAACTCTTGAATTTTTGCAATACAATATTTATGAACATGATCAAAAAGATGTGATGAGTGATCTTCCCTGCAAATGTAGTGTTTTGGTTGATAGGCAACATAATACCACACAGGGAGCTTGCTTTTTTGTGTGATGTAGCATACTAATTATCAGATGAAAAACAAAAGGTAGCCTAACCAGGGCTAACTTCTGCTCAGAAATAAAAGTATGGAAAATTAGGAAAATTTCATCTTTACCATTTTCCAAACAAAGTAAACCTCATAAAAACTAACCCGACATAGCCTAGCCTGACAGCTTTTGAAGAAGGGTAATTTCTATATAATTTTCCCAAATTTACCCTCAAATGTATTTCCCAACCCCAGAAACATAACCAAATCCAGCCCCTCTTGCTTGCTTTATGTTGTAGTGTGCATGCAAAATGTATCTTGCTAACACCACAAAACACAATGATACCTTTCTTAACATTAAACATTTGACAACACAAAACTGTTTGAATTTTCTTCCTTTTATTTTCATGAATAGGGAGGGTAGACCAGGTTGCATAAAGCTTCCCCATATTTTTCCTCTTCTTTAAGCATTATTTTAGGTATTATTTTGCTTTGTTATCCATAAGGCATGCTTGACATATATTTTTTTTTTCATCAAGAGGATAAATGGATTAGGTGTGGTTAGGTTAAGTTCCTTAAGACCAAAAAATTGGAAGAAATTGGAAATAGTTATGTTCAAAGGTTTCATGGTGGGCTATGTTAAGTTGGATTAGTTCTTAATATGGAAGATTTTAATTTAAGAAAATTAATTGTTTTTCATTTCCCCAATACATGCTTGGATCTATTAACCAGAGAGGTGAAGCGAGGCTAGATTATGGTAAGTTTATTTTTTGTTTTATTTCTTAAACACCATTAACCCATTGTATTCTAACTGATTGATTGATTATTTGGGCTTAAGGGCATGTGGACTACTAAGAAATGTTTCATTTTTGAAATGTTTTAAAAGGAGTGGTCCTGTTCCGTCTCTGCTAGACGGAAACAAGTTAATCAGCGATGACGTTGGACGTGCCAACCTGTTGAACAAAGCCTTTTCAGCCAAGTTCACAGCACAGGATGTAGCCCAGTATCCACCATTACAGGTCTATGGGCTGTCTAATCTCACAGACTTTCGGGCCTCATTAGAACAAATCCACACGATTCTCATTGGACTTGACCCGCATAAAGCATGTGGACCAGATAATATCAGTGCCCGAATCCTCCGTGAGTGTGCCGACCAATTATGCGTTCCGCTGTACAAAATTTGCATCCTTTCGATCAGGCAGGGAAAATTTCCCAACCAGTGGAAAAAGGCAAATATCACACCAATATATAAGAAAGACAACCGGAAAAATCCGACGAACTACCGAGCCATTTCACTTCTTTGCCTATGTGGCAAGATTTTAGAAAAAACCATCTACAATGCTTTGAGTGATCATTTTGCCAGCACTGACTAACACACAGCACGGTTTTATTCCAAAAAGGTCATGTGCTTCAAGCCTGGCAGTTTTCTTGTGACACGCCTTTGATTCCATCGCTGCTGGTTGCCAGACAGATGCAATCTATACGGACTACTCTTCTGCTTTCCAAAGTGTCAACCATAAGCTGTTACTATACAAGCTCGAAAATGCTTATAATGTTTCAGACAAAATGCTCTCTCTGATTCGGTCATATCTGACTGGTCGCCGGCAGCGGGTGATAGTTAACGGGGCGGTCTCTGACTGGGCTGACGTCACTTCTGGTGTACCGGAAGGGAGCTTGCTGGCTCCTCTGTTATTTGCCCTATTTGTGAACGACCTGCCATCCAGTATTGACTCGGAATGTCTGATGTTTGCTGATGACGTCAAAATCTTTCGGAGGGTAGCGTCTGTGGACGACGCGACACGCTTGCAGAGGGATATTGATTCCCTTTGTAAGTGGTCCGCAGACTGGATGCTATCCTTGAACCCTCTAAAATGTAAATCATTCACAATGACTCTTCGCCGTACTCCTGTGCGCTTCGAATATAAAGTACACAATGCAACGCTGCAGCGTGATACTGTGATGCGAGACCTGGGTGTGTACCTGGACAGCAAATTGACTTTCGCACAACATGTGGCAAAAACTGTGTCATCCGCGAACCGGGCTCTCGGACTTTTTATTCGATCAATGCAAGCAGGGGTTCCTGGTAGCAAATTCTCGAAAATTGCTCTGTTGGCGGCATATAACGCGAACATTAGGTCTCGCCTTGAGTATTGCTCCGTCATCTGGGCGGGCGCAGCTTCAACACATCTCACCAGGATTGATAGGGTAGAACATAAATTTTTAATGTGGCTTGCCCAACACTGTAGTGCCACACCTCGACCGGAATCTTTACAATATCAGGACCTTCTTCGCTTTTATAACATAACATCTGTGTCCACTTGTCACATACAATCCGACATCATGTTCTTACGAAATGTTTTATGTGGGAGGATAGACTCATCAATGTTATTGCAAAACTTTGGATTAAGTGTCTCAGAAAGGAGAAATAGGCAACCTGTTTTATTCCATGTACCGTATGCACGTGTAGAAACCATTAGGTGCGGCTTGTTTAACAGATTATTGAGAGTAGCGAACGCATTTTTAGCGATGACACCGAGTGCGGACATTTTCACAGACTCGCTGAATACATTTAAGACACAGGTGGTGAGATACTGTGCTGCGTCACACGCTCACATCTGAGACGCGGAGCCATCGGACATCGACGAGTTCTGACAGCCGTTTGCCTGTTTGAACTGAAAACTATTCACCTGTTCTGTGTACGTTTTTAACTACTGACTTCTCCTGTAAAGGGCATAATATGCTGTTGGAGATTGTGGACAATAAACAAATAAACAAATAAGGTCATTTTGCACCCATAACTCTTGTAGCTAACAAAGTACAGTATCAAATTTCACGTTGTTTGTAGCCATCAAAAGGGTCCTATTGTGGTACAAAGTTTACATGTCATGTATATCTGTGAGGAGAATATATTGCAGAGAATGACACTGAAGATAAGAAGTCCATCAATCGTCCCAACTGGACAATGCTCGAGTTGTTGGAGAGAATATCACTGATGGAATCCACCTGGTCATTGTATTCTAACTGAATAGTAACCTAGTTGATATTTGGGTTTCAAGGTTTCATCCACTGCACTGGTCACGTAGCACCCAAACTGAAAAGTAAGTATTTACAGAGGAAATAAGTGGTCACACTGCAATGCTAAAATAATGCCTTTTCACAAGATGAAAGATGGCAAAATGGGAGGAATAGAAAGTAAAAATTGGCCATGGGAGTACTCCAATTAAAGCATTGATTCAAATTCATTCATTCAAATTAATTTTGAACCAATAGTACAGTTATTTCATGCTTTTCATTTCATTTGGGGGACACCAAGTATGATGGTACCTATGCTAACTAGGTAACTGCTATGGTAATAACTATTACAATACCTTGGTATGAACAGGTGCCATTATTTAGCACATCACACCAGACAAACTATTCCTGAAAGGGTGTTATGAGGTATGTATATGCCACAATCGGTAGTGGTGAGAATAAACATGATACATATACATGAAACACTCTAAGAAGTAAGTCGACAAGCCTTCACAAGTGCACACCAACAAGCATGGTGTTGACACCTCATTGGAAAGGGCAGCTTTTTAGCAGTGGGAAACTTACTTTCCAGGTTAGGGGTCTGAGTGCAAACAGTATTCCTCCAGAGTACATTTTCATGGACATATTATTTTTTTATGCATACAATCTATTTACTGGTAACCAATGGAAAAGCACATGTAGTCAGTACCTATGCAATATGTATAAGTAATATACATAATCATTTTTGGCTACATCAAATCTCAAAGCATAGGAACAAAGAACTGAACAAAGGATGGCACTGCAAGGTGGAGACTCTTGATAATCAGCTCAGCTTCATCAGTCATAACTCACAGGAGCAATGAGCTTTCCTTTACTGTTCATTTCATTATGAGGCTAACCATATGAAAAACAAACAAATACTTCACACTGCACCATCAGTTCAGTGATACCACTGAATACCTACCTATACCATGAATTCCCTATGTAATAACAACCTAACTCTGCTACTGCACATGCCAGTCAGATGTGATAGCAGTGAGCAAAGCAAAGGGTCAGTCAAGGTCTTGTGTTTGCAGTATGACACTGTTAACCATGTGTTCAGAGTTGCTAATGGCTATAACAAAATATACAAATACATTGGATCAATTGGTTGACACACATTTCAGACCAGAAAATGCTCAAGCAAATTCTGATTGGGAGCATCAGGGACTCTGGTGGATGTCTTTTAAAACTGTCAAATTTTCCACTATATGGGTGGAAAGAATGCAGGATTTCAAAGGCACAGCTCCAGAGGTGGAGAATTGGAGAACACTACTCAGTGCACAGTGCCATAATTACCACCATGATGTTTAGTGCTCATGAAGTGGTATGTTCAGTTCATTTGTGCTTTATGGCATACCATGAATTATTTTAACTTATGCTTACAATGCAATATTCATTAATGTGACTAAGATTCAAGGAACTATCCATTTTCTGTACAAATGCTTACTTTTTCGGGTTATGATTTACTAAAGGTTGTCATATTTCGCTAACTTCATCATAGGATGGTGAAGTATCTAGGACGGAATCATTCAACACAGAATTGGAACCGAAAAAGCACTCAAGACGGTTCATAACTTACCTTATGGCCAAAGCTTGGTCCGTGAAGGGATCGAGACGAAAAACGACACGCTTTGCCGGCTTTAATGAAACTGTTTTCAGCTGTTTTGCGATAGCGCTGATTACGCCATTTGCAAACCTTTTGGTACCAGAGAAACGGACAGACATAATACAATCATACAAGTCAAGAAGCACTTCCGATCAATAAATCCATGAACCTAGCTCGACTTCAGGACGCCTGTGTACGAAGCGCTACACGTCCAACGCGTGCGAGAGATCATCCATGCCTCAAAAGCGCTGAAAATGAACCATTAATTGTGATTACTGGGAAAAGCGATGTACCCTTGGGTTAGGTTATGGGATAAGGTAAACCATTTGTGAAAAACAAATTGATGTCTTAATTTTCCACTTAGTCATAGCAAAATTCATAAAGCTGGCCAGTACATGTTTGCCCGGTTTTAAATATCGTATACACATATTCATTGTCATCACTAATTTGGATATGCCTTCTTCTGGCGGATTCCCAAGTTTTAATTATGCCTAATTTTCGTCATGGGGAATGTAGGATATGTACCTAATTTTTCGACTCAGTTTCATTCACAAGCAATCATACTGACATTTTAGCTTCCATTTGGAACATTATAACATGGCAAGGTCAACAAGCTGCTGGACGTAATAGAGCCTGGTTTTAATTAACAGCCAAGACCTACGGATGTTTACGTTTGTCCTCCAAGCGCTGAGCAGGGAAGAGGCAAGAGAAGTACCTAGGTACCTATACACCTAGGTACCTACGTACCTACCTAGGTACCTACCTACCTACCTAGGTACCTACCTAGGTGCCCACCTACACAAGCTTTACCCGGTGTGTTGCTAGTGTTGTGCAAAAAATTATAGGTATCTCAATAAGTATGTGTTCCATGGAATCATTGCATGGCCAAATGTGTAATTTGTGTTTTGCTTCCAATATGCTGGGTTGAAGTGACGCTGGGCCATAGGTGCCTAGCTAGGTAGGTACCTAATCCAGACTGCAAAATATGACAAACTGCTCAAAGATGCGCACTAGCCGCGAAAAAAATGCACATAAATGTACCGGAAGGGCAAAAATTAACACCAGGGAGAACAAATATGTTCCACCAAATGCAAACAAATCCACGGGCGAAGGGAAATGAAAAGGATTAAGGCAAGCATCTTTTTTACATGGGCACCTCTTTCACATTGAACCAATACAAGCATGCACATTCATTATGATTATAGCACAGACAACCTGCACTTCCCACCCAGTATCAGTAGGAAGTGCAGCTGCAAGTGCAAACAAGTCCATCTTTTCAACAGCATGGGATGCTAAGTTGAATTTGGCAGCGAACTTTTATGTTAGTGCAATAAACAAAGATGGCTGCTATCAACAGGGACAAACATGCAATCTGTTTATTTTTGGGAATTAAGCCTAATTATGTAGGTATTATAGTTTTCTTCCTGTGATTTCTGAAGTCATGTATGAAATGGGAGTGGATTATCAGCCATCCCACACCAGGTACCGGTCCTGCACCAGATATGCCACAGCCACACAGTAGGTTGCCCACCCTACATCAACAAGATATAGATTGTGCCATACTTTGCAGTCTGGTAGGTAGGTAGGAGGTAACTTGGTAGTAAATCAATGCAAGCTAGGATAAAATGCACAACATGAAATATCTGTTCAAGGTGGGCCTGAAGCATATCTTGCATTTCCACCGAGGCCAATAATGAGTGCCCCAGAGGTCATATGTCAATGTGTTGTCTGACAAATCCTGAAGCTGCCAACAAAAAAGTGGTTTGTTTTCTTTTGGAATTCTTCTTGAAGAGGCAACATGGATTGATGTATTATATATGCATTGTTCATTTTTTTAAACGTCGGTATAGGGTAGGCCATGTTGGATCAGTATTACACTTAAGAACCAGCTTCCAAACTGTATGCTAAAGCAGTGAAAATGTAATTGGAAAGCAAATGAGCATACAGCTCATATCACATATTTTTGGGCAATGTTGTGATCCTAGAAGGTCATGAGTTACAACACAGTGATATGACCTTGCATAGAAATATAAAATATATATCCAATAAAAAGACGGCCAGGACCCATTGTTAAGACAAAGCGAAACATGCAGTCACAAGCACAACCGAACCAACAGTGACCAAAGGCGTAACAACCATGGAGTCATAGAGTACCAAAGACAAAGCAGAGAGGGACGGACTTAGCAAGCTTGATAAAGCCACAGGAAGGAACACAATACAACAACAGGATGAGGAAAGTCACGTAACAGGCAGGAGAAACAAGGGAAGAGAAACGGTGAAAGTCAGGAGGCCACAGGGCCGCAGGGCCCCCCCACATCTTGAACAACGAAGAGGGCAGAAGAGGCAAATGCAACACAAGCTGGAGGAGTGGCAACAGCAGAGACAACAGAATATCAACTAGATTGACGACCCAAAGGGCACAAGGCAGAACTTCAACATGATAAGTTAAGGTAGCATATAGGGTCTGCAGGCAGACATCAGTTAAAAATGGAGGAGGAACTGATGTTATGAAGAGGAAAGGGACTTAGGTGTGTTGGTCCAAAACCTAAAGCAAAAAACAAGATCCAGCTAAAAAGGGCACTCAGAATGCGGGACTCATTAATAGAAGTGAAATAAAGAGCAGGGAAGTCATGAAAAGCTGTACTTAGCATATGTGCGGCCCCACTTGGAGTACTCTGTACAAGCATGGAGCCCCTACCTAGAAAGGATATAGAATTAGAAAGAGTCAGCGCAAAGCCACTAGACTCGCAGTGGATTAAGAACTAAATATGGAAAGGCTTAACATTAGATATGTACTCACCAAGTATAGAGATTAAGGGGACATGATTGAAATGTACAAAATTGTTAGAGGGCTAGATCAGGTCAATTGAATGATGCCGCAGTTTAGAGTATCCCATAGGGGTCATCAATCAGGTTAACAAAAGGGCAGGACAGTTAAACGACAACAGGTCTTCAGTCAAGGGTTGTGACCAATGAATAGGCTGCCTGCTGATGCAGTGGGAGTCCCTCATTGAATGTCTTTAAAAGTAGGGTAAAATTTTTAGACAGGAAAATGTTGTTTTTGAATTAAACTGATGCATGGGATATGAGTATTTCACTAGCTATATAGGTATAACATTATGCTAGTATTATGTTGTACTATATGGGGTGTACCTAGCAGTGGATTTGGCAACTCCTTTGCGATGTCATACTGATGAGATTGGCTGTGGTGGCACAGGTGGAGGGATTGCATGGGTTTGGAATTGATAGGTGTGAACATGTACTTTCTAATATCTTCTAGACAGGCTTGACCCAGATGGGCCCTTGTGGCCCTTATTAAGCCTTAACACTTTATGACTTTATGACTTTTATCCATATATGTAATATATATAATATATATAATATATATAATATAATATAATAGACTGAATCCTTTTAACAGAAATGTTTGAGCAGGATGTGTGTGCATCTGGTTGATATCTAAAAATTATAAGGTGAGGTTAAGGTTATGCTATATCAGAGCTGATCAGGCTGTTCCTGGATTGTTCACTGTTAAGCTGATGTCTAGCTTTTGCCAAACTGTGCACTGCTTAGAAAGTATTAAAATAATTGTCAAATCAGGTCAGCTTCAGGTCAAGCAAGGTCTGTTCATCTTGGGCAATTTTTAATCATCATCCAGCACCATGCAGCATGACTTAGGCTGTACTGAAGTGGGATTCAGATACCACTTTGTGATGAGGATAAATATTCTATATAGGATGGCATTGTGTAGAATAAATATTATTATTCACCTGACCTGATGCCATTCTCCTTTTATTCATGGATTAAGCCAGATGCTCATTCCATGTTCTTTATCATTTTTCAGCATAGCAAATTATCCCCAAATTGAAAGTTCCCCTGAATATGGTAAAAATATGTGTATATTGTGACCGGACCTTGGGTCAGCAACATTGACTGTAAATGCCATAGTTAGAAACATACAAGATCCATCAGTCCATGTTACCAAGCTTAAAATATGAATTAGGATAGCCTGATGCCTAAGCCTACCTAAAACAAATGCTTTGTAATGCATCATTGTATTACTTTCAAACAATTTGTTAATAATATAAACATCACATTCCCATTCATATCATGCTTTCCAACAAAAATAAATAAACTCATGGCACCCAGTTCTACATGTAATTGAGGTTGAAATGTTGGATCTGTGAGCATGAGGCACTCATTGACAAAAGGTTGCATGGCATTCTGACTGGTGGAAATCAAGCCACAGCCATTGTGAGGCTGCTTGACTGCTGGATGCATATTCACCCACCTGCAATGGATTATCAACCACTAGGTGCTTTCATTTGGCTAGTTGGGTGGTTATTGGAGTTTAGGGGTGCATCAACTACATCAGTCATGCAGTGCCCTTTTCATTTGGCTACTTCAAAGCCTGGCACAGTATGCGTTTTTTTATACACCAGCTGAATGCATGCTGCATGAATGTATCACAAACTGCTGCAGGCAATATAATTCAATGTGTTACATCTATCACTATTACCATGAGACCTATCTCAACAACATGGAAGTGCACGATTGTTCACTGCAACGATGACGTGTCGGCCGCAGGTCGCCTGGCCGGATCCCTGTGCGGCCGTGTGGCCCGCGCTCCGACATGGAGTTCGCCGACTACATCCGCACCCCTAAGTGCGACCGGGTGGTGTTGCACCAGCCATTGTGTGTGCCACTGGATGGCACGCTCTGCATCACTGGCCACCACTTCATCTTCTCGTCGCGTCAGACGGAGGCCGAGGAGGTCTGGGTAGGGCATCCGAGTCTGGACGGTCGTGACGTACACTGCAGTCTGCGAGGCTGCCCGATTCACTGCAGCATGCAAATTGAATTCTGGTGTTTGGTTAATTCATCATGCTAATCAACAGTTTCAAGCCTTGCCACCAATATATCACGACGTGTTTAGAGCACCTGTGCTTGAGCATCAGCTTGGAGATGGCGTGCAAGGCAGAAATATAATGTATTAAAAGGTGTAATGAACGAAGTCTGTTCGTGTCGCCACCGCTACCGTCCATGCCGTGTACTTTTGCGTTTTATCTAGGCAACGGTTACGAGTATGGGATGAAATTGGTGAACGATCAAAAGTCAGCTCGCTTCAGATTGTATTCATTTTTGGCTTGATTATCCAAAGGGTGTACCCGCGGCACGGGACTACCTTCCCCATTGGTAACGCATGCTCTACGGAGGTTCGCTTCCTCGCCAGTAGGTGGCAGGTGAGCTCCGCCAATAGATGCACAGTCTCTACCTGGCCTCGAGACCCGCCGCGCTGCTCCGGCGCCGGCGGGCAGGCAGCCGGGCGTCCGTCGGCGAGACCACCTCTATTGCATCCACATGTCTACTGCTAATACATCATATGATGATGAGGTTCAAATTTTTTATGACCATCATCATTACGCCCTTCGTGTTCCGGATCGCCTTTGGGCAATCACTATCATCATTATCATCATCACCAGTATCATTGTCACTGTCATCATCGGCAGGTGCTGCATCGGATGATCGACGGCGTGGAGCGTCGGCCGAATGGCATGATGGGCGGCTCGTTGTCCGTCAAGTGCAAGGACCTACGCATCCTGGTGCTGGACATCCATGGCGTGGAGGAGTTCAACAATATTGCCTACTCACTTGAGATGCTGTCTAACGTCGGTCAGTGGTCGGCGTCCAGCACTCCGCGTCAGTTAACTTCGGCTGTATGTAGCACGTAACCACGTGTGCTCGAGTTACGTGCTGGCGGGTCGCTGATGAAGCGCTAGTACTTGAAACTGGCCTTTGGTGGCGATGTATGCATTACCGTCATCTGGCGTAAAGCACTGTTCTCTGATCGATGCGGTCCCGCTGGCCCACAGACGACTTGCGCCTGGCGTACCCCTTCTTCTTCCGCTCGTCGCCGGACGTGGAGGACGGCAGCTGGTCCGAGTTCTCCACCGAGCACGAGTTCTCCAAGCTAATCATGTGCAGCGACGACTGGCGCATCAGCAGCGTGAACAGTGACTTCAAGGTCTGTGTTGGCACTCCACCGAAGGCTCAGGCCTCCACACCGTCGACCTGACTCGTCCTGCCGCGTGCGTGGCGACCATGCCACCAGTTTTGCTCGGCTTTCCGGGCTCAACTGAGTTTGCCAGGTCGCGGGCGCCCCTCCACTTTTCCTCCACTTCCCGCCGCAGATACACCCTGTCCTAGACGCAACCTGCCCCAGACCCTTCCTGCCCCTAACGCTCCCTGCCCCAGACGCACCCTGTCCTTGCCAGACCCACGCTCGTGCTTCTGAAAGCTGGCATATTCTGGACTTTGTGATAGTTGAATTATGTAGAGAGATATGCAAGTTTTAATTTATAATGCTAATATAAAACTATTGTAGCAATTTAGCAGGGTCCAAATAGTTATGAGAACGTACAATTATAGCTTCATATATTGGATACCTGTCATTTTGCTTACCCTCAGGCTTTGATATTCACACCGTGCATAATCATAGTGCGTATAACACAGTGCAGTGTTAGTTAATTGTGTTAATCTGAGCTTTCCTCCAGACGAGTGGCTTTCTGTGCCGTCTCGCGTGATGTCGCAGTGTTGGGGTGCAGTGGTGTGTACCCTGTGGTGCTATGGTCTCCAGGTTTGTGATAGCTATCCGCGCACTGTGGTGGTTCCGAGCTCTATCGCCGATGAGGAGTTGGTGCGGGTTGCTCAGTTCAGACACGGCGGACGCTTCCCGGTGCTCAGCTATCGTCACGACAAAGGGGTAGGTCGCCTTGGAGCTTACAGCTGGTCACGTGCAATCTACTGTGGTATTTATTATTTTTATGCTAGTAATGCGAGCATAAACGCTGACTCGTTTTACGTTGCGACCTTTCGGCGATATTGATTTGTGATCTAGCAGCAGAGCTTTTCCTTTGGGTTTGCTCCTTTGTGTGTGCTGACTGAACGACGCTCGTGTTTACCTTCCTGAGGTGCACATGAAAAGGAGTGCATGGCTTTGCAATGTGTATTGTTTGGTGACTGTGGGACTGTGCATGGCTCTGTCTGCCTGTCTGTCTATCTGTCAACCCCAATCGCATTTCGCCAACCAAATCTGGTGACATCTGTCACGAGGGGCGGATCTATCACGAGGGGGAATGGATTCCTCATCACACATGGCAAAACACACCTTTTATTGCTGTTTTCCGTTTTGAAGTGATGTCGGGCTGTATGCAAACTTAGAACCATGCTATGTCGTTGCATTCAAGATGTATTTATATGTACCATCTAACACTTTAATTGCATCCTTAGTATCGAAATAAGGGTATGTTGATTTAAATATGGCGCTCAAGTGAAATGAAGTTAAGCACACTGCAGGAGTGGCTGCGATTGGCCTTGCTGTTCTGACTAGATCATGTCTGTCGAGAGTGGGCCAGCGGTTGACTGTGCCGGCCGTCCTACAGTCGATCCTGCTGCGTAGCTCTCAGCCGATGACCGGCAACCAGCGGCGGTGTCGCGAGGACGAGAAGCTCATCAACGCGGCGCTGTCGGGCGGCGGCCAGAAGGGCTACATCATAGACACGCGCACCGCGAACCTGGCCATGTCGGCGAAGGTATGTCGCCGTACACGTCGGCGCCGCTCCGGCCGACCCGGTCCCCGTCATCGACAGCCTCCGCACGTGCAACCGTGTTCATGGTTGATATGTTGCCTGCTTTGTGATAGTAAGATACACCTCTGTGATTGGTTGTTGGACAATGGCTATGTCCAAAGCCCCATCAGAAGATTGTATATTCACTCACAAACTCTCATCTGCATTTTCTCACTATTATTCTGTAGCACATACAGCTGCATGACCAGTGTAGTCGATGCGCCATAAAGCCCTGTAGGGCATAAGGAAGGCCCAACCAATGCAGTTGTGACTATTGAACGACTGAATGCAACATGGCAGGTGTTCCGATACACCTGTAGTTAAATGACAATTCATAGGACTGCTTTTGCCGATAGCAGAGACATGCACTATAAATGTTCCAGGGATGGTGCTTTTGTAACTTCTAGGTAGAATCGCTTGGTCTGTAGCTGTAGGCTAGCTGCATTCCTCGTTCGCTGCGATGCATCGTCTCTCTATGTGGCAAGATATTTTAGTTTCTGTGAGTATTTCGGTTCGTTAGAAATTTTGTGCATCATGGCGCAGTCAAGTTCTATCAGTGAGTTGTCAAGCCACCCCAGCTGGTTTTCAGCAGCCGATACGCGGTTTATTACCATGTTCTAGACTTGGCACACATTGCAACCCCGATCATCTTAGAACACACAGCACTGTATGGTTTGCAACTGGTGACTTGGTTACACTGTGGGGGTGCCAAGAGCGACCTACACTTCTAAGTAAATGTTGGGACCTTCTTGCCTATAATTTAATGGGCTATGGCGTACGGACCACAGTTTACAACTACCATATATTTTTCCCCTTCGTGATCCTATTGTGCTTCAGTAGTTCGAAACGTTGGTCTTCTTTTTGGAGTGGGCGAGTTTTGGTTCCTCTTGCCTTACGTAGGTAGTGAATTACGCTGTCTGGATGAGCGTAATTCACCGATGGGTTTGCGAGGAATCGCTTTTCGTTGTCGCGTTCATTTAGGTACTACGTTTTCAAACTGGTTTCAGGTGAATCATGAGACCCAGGCAAATCAGATGAATGTTAGAAATGTTGTAATGGAGTCAACTGACACCAAAGAAACAAGGGAGGAACAAAATGTTGTGACAGCCACAGGAGAGGTAGTGGTTACTGATCAGGAAGCCTGTGAAAGACAGATGCATGAAACATCTAGAAACAACAACAAAAATAGCAAAAATTATTAAAAAAAAAAATATATATATATATATATATATATATATATATATATATTAGGGTGGTCCTTAAAATCAAAAGTTTGAATTATGTTGCTCCTACCCCGGGAATCTGTTCATATACATGCAAAAACCGCGTAGGTATTTTTTTTCAAAATCGGCTCGTGTGAAGATGTTGCACATCGAAGTTGATTTTTTACTCTACCCCAGTGTTTTACCACAGTGCCATATGACGTTGAAATTTTTACTTTACCACAGTAAGTACACCAGTGTACTTAGGCAGTATCGGTATTGCATTAACCTCGCCCCTCTCTTCTTTTTCTCAGATTATTATGGCTACACGTAGCAAAGATTTCCTTGTTGTGCCCGAGCCAGAGCTGGTGGGGTCCAAACTTCCATCCAACGGCGATGTCTTAGCCGTTATTCTGCACAACTTACATTTGAAGAAGACGTCGCTCCGTGATGTGACGCTTGTCGTTGCTCCCATGGTGGCGCGATACTGGAGCATGGCTCGGATTCCCATGATGAGGAAGGACAACGTGGTGACGAAAATGGAGAAGCTGCATCGGGAGTACGAGCTCCTGAAGAAGGGGAAGCATCGACGCTCGGTGCCGCAGGTGGCCAAGGAGGAGGCGTTCATGGTCGTCTTGGAGAATCTCTTCGACGTGGCCCACGCAGACGCCTTGAAGACGATGACGAATGCGGATGATAAGGCGTTTCTGCTTGCCCAACGCGAACCAGGCCGACGGGGGAGGATGGGGAATATGGATACTGTCCTTGCTGGACAAGAAGCTCGACGATGCCAGAGAACGGAGAGAGAGCTGGAGCAACAGAGGCGCGCGCAAGAAGAGGCAACGTCTTCGTCCGCAGTGGTTGAGCTGGAGTCCTCCACCAGTTCCAGCGCATCTGATCCAGAGTCGTCTGCTGAAGCTGCCGAAGTCCGTGATGCTGTTGGCGGAGCGAGTCCGCGGAAACGGATCCGGAGAGCCACCACCAACATGATCAGTCCAGCTCTTGCGGCAACGTTGGACAGGACGAAGATGACGGATCGATCGGCCGTTCACGTCCTGACTGCGACTGCTAGTGTTCTCGGACGCGATGTCAAGGAGCTAAACATCAACCGCTCTTCCATCCGCCGTCATCGGAGAAAGCACCGGGAAGCACTGGCCTCCAAGCTCAAGGAAGAGTTCCGAGCGGACACTCCGCTTGTTGTCCATTGGGATGGCAAGCTGATGCCTGACCTAACCACCAAAGACCATGTGGACAGGCTTCCCATTCTTGTTACAGGGAAGGGAACATCTCAGCTACTGAGTGTTGCCAAGCTTGCCAGCGGGACGGGACACGACATCGCTCGCGCCGTGGTGTCCGCTCTGGAGGAATGGAGAGTTGCAGATCAGGTGGCCGGACTGTCGTTCGACACCACGGCTGCGAACACTGGCAGGAACAATGGCGCCTGTGTGCTCATCGAACAACAGCTCGAGAAGGACATGCTTCACTTTGCCTGCCGACACCATATCCTGGAAGTCATGGTTCAAGCCGTCTTCACCCATCTCCTCGGAGCCTCCTCTTCCCCCGATGTCCTCCTCTTCAAACGCTTCCAGACCTACTGGGAGAACATTGACCGCGAAGCCTTCACCACAGGGATGCAGAGTGCAGAGGTAGCCACTCTTCTGCAGGACATGAAGGACGAAGGCCTGGGCTTGGCAATGCAAGTCCTTCAGGATCGCAGTGACTTGCGTGATGATTACAAGGAGCTGGTCGAGCTTGTCATCATCTTCCTTGGCGGGGTTCCTGCTCGCGGCGTCCGGTTTCGAGCTCCTGGACCAATGCATCAGGCACGTTGGATGAGTAAGATCATCTATTCGTTCAAGGTATGGATGTTTCGCGATCAATTCTCCCTCAAGAAGAGAGAAGAGAACGCACTGATGAAGATGTGCGTCTTCTCTGCGAGAGTGTACGCAATGGCGTGGATGAAGGCAGGGTTCCCCGCTCAAGCTCCTCGGCTCGATCTGGACCTACTGAAGGCTCTGGACACGTACGGAAAGATTGACGCCGAGGTGGGGAACGTTGCCTTGAAGAAACTCTCCAACCACCTCTGGTACCTGTCGGAGGAGCTGGTTGGGCTCGCCTTTTTCGACCCTGAAGTCTCCGTTGACAGGAAGAAGGCGATGGCGATGGCTACAAGGCAAGAGAGCGGTGAGAGGGAGGAGTCAGCTCCGAAGAGGGTCATGTTGCCGAAGAAATCTATCCGCAGTGTCCATCTTGAAGATTTCGTCACGGATCGAACGCTCGGCTTCTTCGAGAAGCTCAACCTGGACAAGTCGTTCCTGGACTTCCCCCGGAGACGTGGGAGGAACGGGAGCCGTTCAAGGCGGCGGCAGCAGTGGTCCACAAGCTGGCGGTGGTCAACGACCATGCGGAACGTGGAGTGGCCCTCATCAATGAATACAACCGGTCGCTGACCAAGGATGAGGAGCAGCTTCAGTTCCTCCTCCAGGTAGTGGCGGCCCACCGGAAGCAGTTTCCGGACACAAAAAAGACGACACTTGCCCAGACCAGGCAACAATGAGTGGTTTGGCCCCCACGATACCCCCGTCTTTGAGCGGATAATACTCCTGAGCAGTGTGTACACTCCTGCGGGAGGGGGACCTGGAGCCAGATATTGGGTATATTTACGAGGTCGATGTGCAACATGTTATTACGATCGGATTTGAACAAAACTTTCTTCACACGTTTTTTGCTCCCAAAGGAACAATTCCCAGGGGTAGGAAGAAGTACTTTCCTGTGTTTATTTGTTCCCTATATACTAAGAACCACCCTAATATATATATATATATATATATATATATATATATATATATATATATATATATATATATATATATATATATATATATATTTTTTTTTTTTTTTTTTTTTTTTTTCTTTTTTTTTAATTTTTTTTTTTTTTTTTTTTTTTCTTTTTTTTTTTCCAAATACCCATTTCAAACACCTCCCCCGGGGTGTTGGTTTATAACCACCCAAACCCACCCACCTCTTTTTTTTTTTTTCCCCCTAGGGGAGGCTAGCCACAAAAAAAAAAAATTTTTTTGGTTTTTTCTAAATGTTTTTTTTAATAATTAAGGTTTTTCCGAATCTTTTTATTTTTTAAATCACCTTGTGTTTCTTTTTTTTCTTCTTTTAAAAAAAAGCTGTAGTTGTTATGGCACCCCCCCCCCCCTGGGGCAGCTATGTATCAGCTTTTGAATTCAGTATGGTGGTAAATCTACAATAAATATAATGCCATGAACTTGCACAATATAAGATAAATAGAATGCCAGGAGCTTGCACAATATAAGTTGACATGCCTTATTGTCCTTCTGCACAAAATCAATACTAATTATTCATGCAAGATGAAACTAACCATAAATCAAAACTAATATTCAATAAATGAATATATTATCTCTAGATTAAAAATGTCCGTTCAAGGATGATACAGTTTTTGCGCACGTGTTACATATAAAGCTAATTTTAATCAGATGTAATGCACTGACACTAAGTTTTCCTGTGTCAGGGTCAGGTAGAGTGGGTTGTTCAGGGTTGGAGTATTGCTCAGTATGCTTTCATGACATTTTGGAAAGGCAGAGGAGCATGCTGTGAGTGCTGCACCTTCAATTGGTGTGAATGTAGCCATACACTGCTACCCAAATGCCAACAGTGATGTTTTACATCCTCACTGGTACAAGTTTTTAATGCTTGCTTGACTTGATACTTATGGGTGATCAATGTGACATTTCACATGCATCAAGCCCCCAGGCTGGTACCGGATTGGTCTCCCATTGTGCTATTGGACCAACTTCGGTACAAGTCGAGTGAATGTGTGTATGCATGTGTGTGGGTTGCTGAAAAGCACCAGTTTTAATATTTTTACCTGGACACTGCGGGCTTATACACTTGAGCACTTTTTAATTTCAAAGCAACCATCAACTTGATGAATTTGATCATATCATGTCAAGCTTGCAATAACTTGGGGCTGGGATTGTATGAGACTGCAATATTATGCATATATCACAACTATCCATCTGTACCATATGTTGTGAAAGATGATTGGTCATAAAAAACCTTGGCAATGCTGCTCCCTGGTCCCTTGATCAACAGGAAGACTTTAGTAATGGGAACCTTAACATGGCAAAAGTTTCATATAAAATTAACTCAAGGCAAATGTTTATTGTAAAATCACTGCTTGAACGAACAATATTACGATGACCTTTGGTTAACATGCAATGTAATTAGTTAATGATTATTCTTTCCGAATATGTGATCATCATGAGTTGATGTTCTTGGCAAGAGACTGTTGTGAATCAAGCATGTAACAAACTTATTAAGGCATATAAAACAGGTATTTAAAAAATTATCTAAAACATTTACACCCAGTAAAAAGAAAGAATCCAATTAAACCATGGGTAACCCCCGCACTTCTGTGTTCAATAAATACAAAAAATTAACTATTTGCAAAATATATTAGGAATCAAATTTTACTGAATGAAAATAAATACAAAATGTATGGGAACATGCTTTGCAATGTGCTTCGGGATGCGAAACGATTATATTACAAGACGGCACTCCAGGATAGTAAAGGTGATGGTAAAAAAACATAGAAGTATTTGAATGAAATTATAAACAAGAATGAATTGCGAACAGTTCCTCCAATGTGCTTTGTTGATAACTCTGTGGCTACCTGTGCAAATGAACAAATACCTGATAAATTTAATACATTTATTTTGAAAGATAGGTAGTGAGTTGGAAACAAAAATACTTGCGACACACATCAGTCCATTATATTATCTTACACAGCCTAATTATGCAAGCATTACCAATATTCCCTCTGTTAATGATGCACAAATTGAAGACATTATTAAGTCTTTAAACCCTGTTGGTGGAGGTATAGATTAAATTAGTACAAAAATGTTGATTGGAACATATAGAATGGACGCTAAATGACCAACCATGGTCGATGCGCCCTAAAACCACAATCACACACGAACATATAGAAGTGTTTCTTTTATAACTACATCTGACATATTTCTTTAATCTTTGTCTGAACACTGCAATATTCCCTGATACATTAAAATCTGCAGTTATAATTCCTGTATGTAAATCAGGGGAAAATAATAAATTTGCTAATTATAGGCCAATCTCTTTGCTACCAATATTTTCGAAAGTACTGGAAAGATGAATACACGTTTGGGTATCATCATTTCTAAATGAAAATAATATCATGCACCCATTGCAATTTGGCTTCAGAAAAAGCACAGCGCATACATGCCAATTGCTCTGATGCATAACGAAGCAACTAAATCCCTTGTAAATAATAAATTAGTATGTACTCTGTATCTTGATTTAAAAAAAAAGCTTTTGACACCGTCAGCATCAGCATTTTGTTACAAAAATTAAACTTTATTGGCTTTAGAGGAAATATATATCAACTGTTAACCTCATACCTATCAAATAGATCTAAAAGAACCAAGATACATGATATCTCCCATCCATTACATATCACAAAAGGTGTTCCTCAAGGTTCGATTCTTGGACCTCTGCTATTTACTCTGTACATTAACGATCTCTGCAATGTTTCCAATTTGGCTAGCTTTTGCCTATTTGCAGACGACACTGCCGTAACTATTACAGCTAATGATCATTCTGAATTACAAAGTAAAGTAAATGAGGTCATACCTAAAATAATTGCATGGTTTCATACCAACATATTATCAATTAATGCTGTCAAGACTGGATATCAATGTTTTCCAGGAAACCATGTGATGACCTTCATGTCAAAATAAATACTTCCAATATAACAAGGCATAGCTGCATAAAATATTTAGGTGTATTTATTGATGAAGACACGACATGGAAAAGTCATATAAATGCTATCTCTTCAAAACTTAGCAGGAATGTTGGAATTATAGGCAAGTCTATGTACTTTTATCAACTTGTGAATTGCTTCTGTATAATTCTTTAATATTGCCATATTTAAATTACTGTGCTGTTGTCTGGGGAAATACGTACCACTCTAAGCTCGACAAGATTATTAAGTTGCAGAAGCGTGTTATTAGGATTGTTGATAAGAAACCGTACTTATACCATACAAATGAATTATTTATTAAACAGAGTTCTAAAGTTTCTGGACATAGTTGATGAGCAATGTATTTACATCATGCTATGTTTTCCAAATAAATCATTACCAGCACCTCTTTCTAATATGTTTCAACTTTATGAACAAGGTGGCCTCAGAGATAGACAACACTTTCAAATACCCTTTTCTGATATCAATTATAGAATGTTTTCATTACCCTTTATTACACCAAAAGCCTGGAATAAAATAATCTGCTCTCACTTCCACAGGATTGAGGATGTACCTATGAGCAAAATAGCCTTGAAGAAGCACATCAGACAATACATTATTAGAAAATATGAACTTTTTCAATAAATGTTGGTAATGGTAATGTGCTATGCATGGTGATCTGGTAATCATTCGGACATTTTCGTTTAAGAATCATGTTTTCTTTTCCTTCTTCTTCTTCATACTTGGTTCGTCCTTTCTCCTTAGTGTAGTAGTAGTTTAGGAAATGCATGTGCAAGATTATGATTTTGTATTATTTCCCCATTAACACCTATATCAGTTTTTTTTCCTGGAGCCCTCGAAGACGTTACTAGCATTGCTAATTGTCTGAGAGAGCTTCAGGAACATTTTTTACTAATACCTGGTGGCGGGATCTGTCCAGCAAGAAACAGGAGCAGGGAGTGGTGTGACCTGCCTTGATTTGCTTACCACTACCTACCTCTCACCCTTGGAATTTAACGTAATTGGGTCGCATGGGTATGGAAGGGCACTCCTGCCTACCTATTAATGGGTAGGGGAATAAAACAAAAACTCATTTGTCATGCTGCTCCGCACCATGGGAGAGTGCTTAAATGTCAAATATTTTCGCACTAATGCGGTGTTGCTTGAACTGCACCACAAAATAACTCCCTGGATTAACGCAAGCTGTCTTTAGAATGCATTAATTGCAGCGCATTGTGTAGTAATCCAATGATATAGTTAAATTGCCTCTGGACTGACCCTAACGTAGCTTGCCACAGCCTCACCTGATCACTCGCAGAACGGCGGCGAAGGTTCGAGCCGGAACTCTAACCACCGTCAGTGGCGGAACTCAACCTCACCCGACCTGACCACGAGCTGACCCGACATGACAACCGACAGAACCGCGGCGGCGGGTTCGAGCCGGAGGTGCACTACCCGCAGTGGCGGCGCGTGCACAAGCCGATCGACCGTCACGCAGCGCAGCTCGACTCGCTCCAGCGGCTCGTCGAGGGCCTGAACGATCCGGCACAGACGCAGGACAAGTGGCTGGCCAGGCTGGTCTCCTCCAACTGGATGTCTCATGTCAAAGACACGCTCAACTGTGCGTGCCTCGTGGCACAGTGCCTCGATCAGGTGGGCGGGTGCACCTCCGAATCGGGCGGGTTCGTTGGGTGTGCTTTCGGAGCGGGTGGACCCGATGGGCGAGCCTCAGAAATACAAGTTGCTTAGAGTTTCGGGGCTGTCTGAGTAATTTGCTGATGTTTGTTAGGAACCGTTGGCCCATTCCAGCTTTGTTGGGAAGTGAGGTTCACCCCGGAATAATATTCCGTTCGCAATGACACCATAAACATGCCAATACGACCCTGGTATGATTGGGAAATAATTTTCCCCTGCGTGTATCAGTCTTGCGAAGGTGGTGTTGTGTTTATTGTAAATGTGCACCAAATGGCCGAACAAAAGCATGCGCAGGAACGTCACCATTCTGTCACCATATGACCATCTATTAATATATATATATATATATATATATATATATATATATATATATATATGTTGTAAAAAGCCATCTTCAATTTGATTTTTATGAATGTCCTACGTCGCCACACCGTATCACATCCTACCTCATCTTATCTCCTCGCTTCTCACCCATCCTGTTTCGGCCTTACCGCATCGCGGCAGTACCTGTTTACCATACGCGGTAGTGCCTCATACTGCCACCTACGGCAGTACCTGTTTGACGTACCACCCGTGCCGTATTGATCAACTGCTCGACTTGCTGTATTTTATTTATTTTTATTTTGTATTCTGTGATTTTGACCTTTTGTGCAGTGTTTTTTTTAATCCATTTGACGAGATGTCATAATAGCCACGAGTCAATTGTGGATGACCTCAGTATAGTCTGTCTGTCTGTCTGCCAGTCTGCCTGTCTGTCTATCGCACCTTGATGATTGATCCTACCTTGTATCTCATCTCATCGCATTTCATCGTATATCATCCATGTCTCATCGCGTCTCATCTCACCGAAACTAATCGAATGAAGCCCAACCTCACGATATCCTCCCATCACGTCTCGGATCATCTCGCCTAATCCTGTCACTTCATCCCACTGCACTTCGTCTGAACTCTTCTTATCTCATATAACTTCGCCTTGCCTCAACTCATCTCACTTTTATCGTCTCTCCTCACTTCGCCCATCTCACCTGAGTTGACCTGCCATGCTTATGTTAGTGGGCTGTCTGTGCTAACACGTCCAGCTATGCGAAGCTCTGTTTGATAGTGTGCTTTCTGTCAGTACCTGACCTGACCTGATCCGACCCCGAGTTGACCTAGCCCGTCCCGACGTTGCAGGAAGGAGCGTCGGTGCTAGTGCATGGTTCTGATGGCATGGCTTCGACCCTGCAAGTCAGCGCACTTGCGCAGCTGATACTGAATCCCGACTGCAGAACCATCAGGGGGTGCGTAGCCATTACTCTGCATCGTAAATGAAATACATATCGGTGGATTTTGTATATAGTAATTTAATGTAAATTCATATCAAACCGAGCTTTATCTTCGACGTGGAATGGAAGATTTGATATTAACAGGTACTTGAGGAGGGAGTGGTACTATAGGTGGGGCTTGGTGTGCCCGTGATAAGTTTGGGAATCTACCGCAGCGAGAGATGCTAAAGAATCTGATCTGATCTGATGGGCGAGTAACAAGGATGATACGGTAGAGTGGCTGACGTGCAGGTGAGAGTGGCGGAAGGACATGACCTGGCCTTACCTGCGGCAGGTTCGAGGCTCTAGTGGAGCGGGAATGGCTACAGGCTGGACACCCGTTCAGCACGCGCCACCGGCACTCGATCTACGCCCCGGCCCTCACTCGTGACCGAGGCCACGGTATGGCACCGTCCTTCCTGCTCTTCCTCGACTGCGTGTGGCAAGTCACCAACCAGTTCGTCACGTCGTTTCAGTTCAACGACCAGTTCTTGCTGGACCTCTTCCAGCACTCGTACGCATCGCAGTACGGTGAGTTGTCGTGCCCGGCTGCGGGTAGGGTTTGGGACACGTCACTCCGGACTGCTGGACTTGCTGGGGGCGGACTTGTGGGTCATTTAGGTAAGCTTTTACGTTGTCGCTCTGCTGTTCAGGAAGGTGACAAAGCCCGGTATTCTCATAGCAAGGTGTCGCACGCCGGCTAACGTGTTTCCCGAGCTCTGGTCCTATTGAGGTTACATTTGTGATAAGTGTTGTGCGTCTGTTTACGTAATCATGTCGGAATAGTGCGTGATTTCCATAGCGCATGTATACACCGGGGGCATCTGTTTGTTATGTATGGCGAGCACTGAACTACCTATGCACCACCTAATAACATATCCTTCCTCCACTGCATTTGTATGGGTGCAATATGGGTTACAAGTTGCCAAGGCGCCCTGACATCTTAAACGACTACCAAAACCACATATGGAGCTAGATTCTCCTTTCGAATCGTCCCGAACTCGTAAAATGTCGACATGCCCCACCTTGGAAGCTGTGAAGGCCGATGCCCATGTGACTGCTCTACCACAACAGCTGCTGATGACGTTTCAGGCACGTTTCTGGGTGACAACCCGTGTGAGCGAGAGCGTATGCGACTGCGGGAGCGCACTTGCAGCCTGTGGTCGTACATGAACCGCCATGACGTGCTCGCCGGCTACTTGAACCCGCTCTACGAGCCCAACAAGCGGGTCATCTGGCCGACAGTGGCGCCCATGAGTCTCACCCTGTGGCCGGGCATGTTCCTACGGTGGACGGTCGACCTCAGCAGCCAGAAGGCCGCCCGCACCCGGTAAGTCCATCTCGGCATTGAGGTGCGGCCTGTGACCGGTAGGTAGACGTCACCAGTGAAAAGGCGGTCCGTGTCCGATGAGGAGACCTCAGCAGTGAGAATGCGACCTGAGACCGGTGAGTTCATCTCAGCAGTACGAAGTTAACCCGTGTCCGGTTAGTAGATCTTAGTGGCGAGAAGACAGCCCGTAACCGGTGAATAGTCCCTAACAGCGAGGAGGCGGTGCGTTGTCGGTGGATCGATGTATGCGGTTATCAGAAGATAGTCAGGGTTTGTGATTTTATGACACATGCGTCGCTGGAGCTCAATTGGCTTGGAATGTTGAAGCCTGGCCATACATGAACGGTCGCAGCCTCTTCTCAATATAGTATCCTTGCTTGGTGAGATGTGTTTTTAGTTTATTGAAATGTTCATTTGATTCCTGGGTTGTCTTATATGATACCAAATGTAAGTTATGAGAAATACTTAGTTCGTCGGTTCCTAAACCCTTATTCGTAATTTTCAAGACCTGGGATATAACATACTGTCTTCTCGTGGTCGTCAGTGCATTTCAAATATCGATGGAAGAAATACAAACTGGAATGAAATGTGTTCTAAAATCTAAGTTGGGGGGTGTTGTGCTGTTCATTAACTTGATTTTCAGCGTGAGTTTGAAGATAAAATGTCCAGAAAGTCATTCTTTGAGCGAATGATGAGCCTTATTGTCACCTTTGTCTGACCTCTTATAACATGGCTAGAGATCCCTAGTGGGTCGAGTGGTCTGAACTGGTTGTTTGGTACCCTGCTAATGTTAAATTGTCATTTTCGCTCGTCAGTCTGAAAATATGTTTTGGAAGTATAGACCTGGATCTGGCTTGATGAAATATCCAGCCGTGACGTCTAATCATAGATTACACGCCATTGCATCACGAGTGTACTAACTGAAGCACAGCTAGCATCTTTTTCAGATCGTGTTTTGCGATGGGATTTTGATTGGACCTGCGTTGGCTTATACCGTACCGTATATATACCGGTGGCTTTTCATTAGTGCAATTTCTGAAAAATAATGTTCTATTTTCACATATCGCTTTCATTGACGGCGTGATACACTATTTCCCGGCGGCGTGTGTCGGATATCGTGTCGCCAAGTGCGTTCGGTTGCGCGTTGTCCCCTGGCACATCAATTTGCTTGTTTGTGTTGGCTTTGCCTCCCGTTATTTTGGCATTGAGTGTTCCGTTGAACTATAATTAATGGATTGGGTGGTGGGAACAGGGTTCACGGAACAAGCTATGCTTAGCAATAGAACCCTGGTTCATAAAACCTTCCCAGTAAGAATTCGGACAATTGTTTAATGTCTCCCCATTTGAGAAAAAAAATGATTGGAGAAGCGGTGAAAAGTAGAAGTGTCATGGGTCTTCAGGAAAACATCAGCATATCATAATTTAGCAATGCCAAATTAAGCAATACTAAACAAGCGTGCCTAATCAGAGTGATTTGTAGATAACATGCGGAAATTGTGAGCCTGTGCAAGTCATCACGAGTGGTACAAAGATATGCCCAATCATTAAACAACCTCACGATCATAAAGCAGCACTAACCATGCAAGCGAGAGCTAGTCCATTAGACAAACTTGGATGATCGTGGAAGGGAGAAGACCCACATTTGAGGGCCGAGGCACTGCAAGAGACCTGAAGGCAGACAAGTAAAAAGAAAGTGATTCAAATGTCAGGCTCGGGGAGACATGTTGGCGGCCGAGCGCCACGACATCACGACAGGCGATGTATTTCAGTTATGATGGAAGCTTGATGCCCTGCCAGAAAAGTCACGTTAGCGGACCTCGACAAGGACTAACAGGTGCAAGAATAACTCATCGCTAAGTAACCAAGAGCATTTATTGTGCGGATACTCGTCGCACCGAAGGTGGTCTCTGGTGTCATCAGCCCTAGCCAGGCCGACATAAAAAGCGCTCATGCCGTGCCAAATGTATGAGACGGGCACCTGTACAGTACATATCTACTCAAGTGAGTTCATCTGAAGTTTAGCGAAGCAGGGAGGTGCTGACGATCACTGGATGACCACCTCCGACCGTCAGCTGAAGTGCCGCGTCCTAAGAGTGGTTGGTGGCTTCCGCTGACAAAGAGGCTCTGCACTTTGTGATTGAGAAGGTTGGTGAGTGCGTGCGTGCCGCCGTCCGGTATAGCGCTAACAAACTGCTACACAGCGATTTGTAGATGTTAAATTTCCTCTCTCCTTGGCAGAAATGTTCCTGTCTTAACCCGCCAATGGTGTCCGCTGCTGTCTTCCCAGGTTAAGAGACAATTGAGATGCGAAATTAGTATCCTTAAAGTGTTGGACTGAGATGATTAAAAACTTAGAATTCATGTACATGTGAAAGAGTGGTGTTTCATAAGTTTCGTGTTGGAAGCACATGAACAGCACAACCCCTGAAGCACGTGAACACGCGGGAAGCACATGAACAGCATGCAGCTCTAGGTAGGATGGAGGTGCTCCTTATTTGTGGTGTGCTAGCCATTGACGGTGTGGTGTTCAATGTCTAATATGCTAAATCCTGAAATAACTTGTTCATTCTACCGTCATAATAAGGTTCGCACAAATCGAGAAATGACGACATAATGTTATCCAAATGGTCGCAAAATGAATGACTTAGTCATACGCCCTTGCCGCAAATCCATCAGCACCACTAATAATGCATTAATGAGAACAAGGCTCATCGCTATTTTTCCGATGCTGTGTTTAGTAAAGTCTAGCTATTCTGGGTCAGGAGAGCTCCTGTTCCCGAGTTAAATGATCGAGGTTGATTACCTCATTTCGAGTCTCTCGACACAACTTCCGAGACCCGCTCCTTTCCTCGCGTGCACAGGCGTTGACTTCTGAAAACACATTGGAGGGCACAGTACATGAAGGTAGTGGTCGGTCTCCAATGGATTGTGGACACACTCCATGTGGTCCACGTTAAAGGTCGAAATTATTGGGAGCAAAGCCAACATTGGGGGACATTTGTCCCCTCAAGGGTATATAAAACAACACCCATGCTCGCATGTCCCACCGTGCTGCCGTCACTCACAACCAGGCTGCTCAGGTTCCCCGTCTCCTGTTCCCCAGGGCGCACGAGATCCACGCTGAGCACACTGAGCTGAAGACCAAGGCTGTGAAGCTGCGCCGTCGTCTGCTGGAGCTGCAGCTGGAGGCGGTGAAGCGCGGACTGCTGCAGCCGCCCGCCACTCCCGACCCAGTCACTGAGCCGGAGGTCTTCGCGTCAGACTCCTCGGGCGCCGTCTGACCGCAGACCCTGGTTTTCGGTCAGACGGGGTCGTCGAGCTGAGGCCGGAGCGCCGATCTGGGCTGAGGTGGCTGCCGGCGCGTCGGCTCGCCCGCTTCAGTCCTAGGCTGAGAGCGCAGTGTGGCCTGTCGGCGGAGGTTGACTGGGTAGGCGGACACTGGTGTGGTGGCGTACTGACGGCGGAGGTTGACTGGGTAGGCGGACACTGGTGTGGTGGCATACTGTCGGCGGAGGTTGACTGGGTAGGCGGCCACTGGTGTGGTCGCGTACTGTCGGCGGAGGTTGACTGAGGGCGGAGGTTGACTGGGTAGGCGGACACTGGTGTGGTGGCGTACTGTCGGCGGAGGTTGACTGAGTAGGCGGATATTGGTGTGGTGTCAGCCATCACCTGCTTGGAGGTGGCAGTTGTGTGTACTTGAAGGCGCGCTTTCATGGTGCGTGTGCTGGTGTTGCACATTGTCACGGGGAAGATCTACCGGAGACTGGGTGTGTTTTGATGCCGCAGCTTTGTGTTGTTGCTGCTGCTATTCAGGTTCTGTGCTGCGGGGCTGCCGCACTGTGTACCGTGGAGCTGCTGCACTGTGTACTGTAGTGCTGCTGCACTGTGTGCTGCATGGCTGCTGCACTGTGTGCTGCGGGGCTGCCGCACTGTGTACCGTGGAGCTGCTGCACTGTGTACTGTAATGCTGCTGCACTGTATGCTGCAGGGCTGCTGCACTGTGTGCTGCAGGGCTGCTTCACTGTGTACTGTAGTGCTGCTGCACTGTGTGCTGCATGGCTGTTGCGCTGTGTACTGTAGTGCTGCTGCACTGTGTGCTGCATGGCTGCTGCACTGTGTGCTGCAGGGCTGCTGCACTATGTATTGTAGTGCTGCTGCACTGTGTGCTGCATGTCTGCTGCACTGTGTGCTGCATGGCTGTTGCGCTGTGTACCGTGGTGCTGCTGCAGTATGTGCTGCGGGCTGCTGCACTGTGTGCTGCAGGGCTGCTGCACTGTGTATTGTAGTGCTGCTGCACTGTGTGCTGCATGGCTGTTGCGCTGTGTACCGTGGTGCTGCTGCACTATGTGCTGCGGGCTGCTGCAAGCGTGCTGTTGTCATATTGGTGGCGAATCGCCATTCGGCACATTTTCCTTCGTTTTGAGAGGGAAGAACTTGTGCGACGTGTCAACTATTATTAGCACAGTTCCGGTCCCACATGCATGGGAAATGTTGACCCCTGACTAGGTCTGCCCATGTTGGTTCCAGTAAGAATTTCCACCGGATCGTAACCCATTTAACTGGTCTTGCATGTGCGTTGGAAAATATGGAGAGTGGATGTAGTCGCGTATAAGGCTAACTCGGCACTGTTCTCTAATTCATGTTCGGTGCCGAGTTTTGTGCTGTACAGCTGCAGGTTTTATGTCACGACTTCACTGTACAGATGTGTGTCGTGTATGCCACGTCACTTTTCGTGGCTGCTATACCTGTATATTTATTCTTATGTTGTAGGTGTATTCAGCTTGCAGAATCCTCCGGCGAAGTTGTACGTTTGCTGTGATGTGTATCTGATGCCGGGGTTCCACCTTATCCCTGCTATCGTCTGCCTCAGGGATGACGTTTCTCCATGATGTGATACAACATTCAGCATACAACATTCACTCTTGGAATTCCACTGTCCTTTGGATGCGACTCGGAAATTGGGATAATTAACTGTGTATGGTCCGCAGCGTCGACCATGGGGAATCATCGCCTCTTTTTGTGTGGCTTCGATACTGGCCCTAGTCCTCGCTGCGTCTGGGCAATGTGGCTGTGCTCTTAAACTACCACATCCTGCCACTCACCATGGGCCTCGCTTCATCTGCGTTGTGACACTTGTCAGCCTCAATATAACTCCTTTTGGTGTGGCTTCCGAGCGCAGCTGTGTTCCGGCCACACGGAATGTATTCTGCCTCGTATCCGTGGGGATCGACCCTGCGACTGTGTTTGTCACTGCATTGGTGTGTCACTGCATTGTGGTTCACTGTATCCTTGGTATGTGGAGTAGTGATTCGGGCTGATCTGGGACTCCGGTGCGAAGCTGATGTGCGACGCTGATCCCGCGATCCCACTGCATCTCCATTGTGTGGTGATGCTGCAGTTGTCCCGCTCTGCCCCCATTGTGCGACGCTGGTTCCTGATGCTACTGTATAAGCGCAATATGACCAGAGTAGTCGAAGCGCCCGAAAGCCCAAATAACTAACTGATACTACTGTATCCCCGGTGTGTGGCGCTGATCCAGTGACCCCACTGCATCTCCGATGTGAGTCACGGATCCCGTGATGCCACTGCATCCCCGGTGTGGCGCTGGTCTCGTGATCCTGATGTACATCTGGCGTGTGATGTCTTTTTTTTGTGGATGCACACGATCTGGGTGCGGTTTGCTGCAAATCCAACACACATGGGCCCAGTTTCATCAATCTGCATCAAATCGTAGTTTTCGAATAAAAAGCACGACTACAAATCACGTTCCACGCTTTTTCCAGTTTCACTAACAACGTACGCACCTTGAAAATTTTGTTGAATTTCTACGAATCTACGTAGAAATTCTACGAATCTACGTTTGCATCAAATACAAGTAATTATCAAATAGCAATACAAAATAATGGCATATGCATAAATGTTCCACATTATTTCAAGTCTTCATGCTACTATGGACTGGTTTAGTAAGTTTTTTATTTAAATAGCTATCTGAAATTATTCAGAGCCAGTTCACTAATGACAACATACATGGTTGCCATGTGTAACCCCACAAGACAAATAAGATGCCTGACACACATTATTGGACATATTTCACAAATGCTATTCTTATACAATGCTTTTTCATAACATTTATTGACATGCTAAGCATCAGTCATATTAATTCGGTATAAATATTGATTTAGAAAACATCATTGATGGATTGTGTAACCAAGGCAACTAGGTAGATAACCAACAATGCTTCTTAACAATGCTTCATTCATTACCATCAACTGTCCATTCATTATACCCATTCACTTACCTTGGGCTATGCCAAGAATTGAGGCATCCAACCACTATCCACATGATCCACAATGTCAAATGGAAAATGATTATGCTGCAAGCCAGGCATCTTGGCTTGCTGAAGGGCCCAATCACCATGAGGGAATTTACAAGAAGCTTTGTAGGCACCACTGCATACTGCAAGAGGTAAAAGCTTTAGTAATTTTACAAGGCATCTAAAGGCTTGCATGCATTCTGCCCATGTTTTTATTCACATTATTGTCAATTCTGATTTTGGTCGGTATGTAATCTCAAGGTACATATCCAGGCAAATATATCCGAATTTGTATCCACCTAGGCAGTACTTACATAGGTACCTACCTGCTACTTACATAGGCCACATAGCCTGCTAAATAGAAAGGTACATAACAAAGTGGATATCGGTGATCGTCAAGTATTACTAAGTAGGTATGAAGGTACCTACCTGGGTAGGTACCTACCCAAATCCTAACCTATCCAGATTGGATAGGCCATATATAATCCTCACATCTGAAGATTCTCCAATGCCTCGACTTTACAATCGGCCACAAGATCAAGTCTGAATGCCATATGCTTACAATGGTCATCCATCAATCAATAACTACACAAACACAACATATCAACAGTGGCACCAGAAACGATACATGGTCCGATGTCGAAACCGACGAACACGTGTGGCGCGCTGCCAGCTACAAATTCGTGACATCGTCAAATATCGCTAGTTTTGGCGCCATTTATTACCCGCCATGGAAAAATACCCGCACTTCACCGAAGCGTTATGTTTTCACCCAGTTCAATTCGGGTGATATTTTCATACAAATTGAATGTGGGTGCAGTCGGTGCATGGGACGGGGTTGGTTTCTGCCGGCATCCCTCCAAGCTATTCCGACTGGTCCTGATAATACTCTGTCTGGCAGCTTCATGCCGTCTTCTGTTGTAAATGGATCACACCCTTTACCTTCATTTGTACGGGTATGAAGATAGGTACATCCGGTATCATAATTATGAAATATAATACGTCTAATTTGGTATATTAAAAAACATGTTTTTTTCAAACAACGTTCAACTCTTTGGAATAGAAAAAAATTAATATCAGCGTCCCTTGTCAGCACTGTAACAATGGGCGATTCCAGCACGTTCCGGGTGTGGTTAGATAACATCAATGAGGTGCACCGGTGCAAATATTCTTCGTCCAAGCGCATGCCTCGAGTCGATCGCGATACTGCCACCCTAACCTACATGTTCCCTGGGTTTGCCTCTGTCACGCGGGACAGAGCGGCCATCACTATCGTTTACGTCGTGGTAGTTTTTTTTCAGGCGGTCTTGGCACCGTGTGATGGGTAAGGCTTCTGGGATGAAATATATTGCACAAATATTCAGCCAGTGCTTATATGCATGTTGTTCTTGGCTAGATCATTGGCTAGTGGAAATGCATTTCATAGTAATATGCACAAATCAAGATGTATGCGTATGCATAGTAATCTCACTTCATATGAAGTAGGTAAGTAGGTAGGTACCTGCCTATCTACCTAGGTAGGTAGGTACCGATCTACCTACCTAAATTGTGCATAATAGTACAATAATTATTGCATGAATGACTGCCAAAAGAACTCTGTGGCCTGTATGCAAAGCTCAATGATATACAGGACAGACCATCATCAAAATTATTCATGACTTGCATAAACTCCTCAGCACAAAGGTGAACATGTATCCTTAGGTGAAACACCTGCCTCCTGTGATCATAGGCTGGCATATCAGCAGCGTGGGAAACCTACTTTCTGGGTTTGGAGTCTGGGTGCAAACAGATTTCTTCTGGAGTACATTTTCATGGACATATTATTTGTCATGCATAGAATCTATTTCCCGGTAACCGACGGGAAAATCATATGTACCTAGTCAGTACCTACGTAATGTGCATAAGTAATACACATCATAATTTTTGGTGACATCGAAGCATAGAAACAAAGTGAGCAATGGACGGCACCGCAAGACGGAGTTGTGATGATCAGCTCAGCTTTTTCTCTCGTAACTCACAGGAGCAATGCGCTTTCCTTTCACTGTTGGTCTCAGTACAAGGCTAGCCAAATGACAAACAAACACAAATAATTCACGCTTCACCCTCAGCCCAGAACGCACACCTACCCACACACGCAGCCAATACCCTGCGCGATACGGACCGGACACCAACACCTCACACCTTCCCACGCGACAGTCTGAAGACAAAGGATCAGTCGAGACCTTTTTATCATTTTTTTTATCAGAGCAAAAAATGGGTCTGTATCGTAACCTCAAATGCATCGCAACCTCAAGTGTATCATAACCTCAAAAGTACCGTAACCTCTAATGTGTCATAACCTCAAGTGTATCATAACCTCAAATGTATCACAACCTCAATTGTATCATAACATCGAATGTATCATAACCTCTAATGTATCGTAACCTCAAGTGTGTCATAGCCTCAAATGTGTCATATCCCATAATATCAGCTGACGATGGAGAAATGTGGCGTGCGATTTTGGCCCGTACTAAATCAGAACAGGTCTCAGCTTACGGAAAACCATTGCGAAAAAGAAATGAACTTGAAGTATACCGTATCCTCGCTAGATGTCAGCAAGCTGTTTTATTTCCACCATGACAGTTTTCAATGACCAAAACTATTGGGTCTGTGCAATTTTATAGTTGATTATCCAAGAGGTTTCCGAATAAATGATGACTGAAGGTATGGTTTATTGATGCATTGCTTTGTTTACGGCCATGCAAAGGCTACAAACCAACACGTCAGTTCATGCGTTTTTTTATGTAGTGGATAAGTTCTGCCAATTTTGATGTTTTCCTACATCTGAAGGTTTTTCCGTTTTGCCAATCTGGCAATGATTTTCATATTGGGAGGGCTAGTCTTGTGTGTTCAAAAGACGATGTCAATCACGGCGCACCTGAGACAGACTGGCTTTAGGTGTTTTCGCAGTCCACATCGCATAGATTCTGTCTCGCTCGTGTTCGCAGCAGGACAGTCAGAGCCCAGTGAGGTGACGTCATAATTTTTTCGATCACTACGGTTCTCACTGGGCGGACATTTTCAGCTTCCGGACACATCGTCCAGAGGACGCGGCATGGCCTGCTGGAGGATGCTTGTTACAGTCATGCTTGTCACTGGGAGTGAACTTGACCAGTCAGCAGTCAGCAAAGCTTGGAGAACCAGCAACCATGAATATGTCTGCCATTACAAAGTACCATTTGTACAAAATGCTTTAAGATGCATAATTCAAAATAATAACTATTATTGTGTTAGTTGACGATGCTTTCATCTGCAATGTTTATTTAGTGTCAGCGTCTCTCACTCCATGCCAGCGAAGGACGAATTCCCGCAGTCAGGAAAGTGCATGATTAGTAGGGTCAGGCTCATAAGACCTACTTTCAGAAGATCTATTTTCAGTAGATCTACGTTCAGAATATCTATTTTCAGAAGACCCACTTTCAGAAGGTCTATGTTCACAAGACCTACTTGGAGGAGGAAATGTTCACAAGATGAATGTTCCCAGGACTGAATTGTTCAGAGGATCTACTCGAGGACGAAAGTGTTCACAGGATCTACTTTTAAGAAAATTTGTGTCACAAGATCTACTCTCGGGACTGGATTGTTCAGAGGATCTAACTTCTGAACACGTGTCTCAGGTGTTCAGAAGATCTACTCCCGAATGCAAATTTTCAGAGGATCTACTGAAAGCTGGACATGTTCACAAGATTTATTCTCGGGACTGGTTTGTCCAGAAGATCCACTCGAAGACGAAAGTATTCACAGGATCTACTTTCAGGAGAATTGTTTTCACAAGACCTACTCTCGGGACCGGATTGTTCAGAGGATCTACAAATAGGCCTTAGTTGTCCAGAAGATCTACTGCTGGAAGTGTTCAGAGGATCTACTCCTAAAAATGTTCAGAGCATCTACCCACAGGATGGAAGTGTTCACAAGACCTACACCCGGGACTGAATGTCTAAGAGAATCTACTCTTGGTCCGGTATGTTCAGAAGATCTACTTTCGGGACTGGATTGTTCAGAAGATCTACTCTCAATTGTGATGTCCAAGAAGCATAAGTTCAGCTTTCTCTCGCTAGGTAGCAGCACGGTCTTGGTATTACGGCATTGAATAAGGAATGGATGTCGTCAGATTGAACGCTGAAGCATAGGTAACAACATTTCTCGCTAGATGGCAGGATGATACCATTGGACAAGCGCTCGTTGTGTGTCGGCGTTGTTGGCGGATCGTCACACGCGTGCGGTGCTGACAGCATCAGAATCACCATGCTCAAGGTGCTTTTGCTGTTGTTGGACCACACCCACTGCATGCTATTAATAGTAGCATTGTGAACCGTGACCTTCCGTCATCATGAGTCGAGCATTACCTGTGGGCGTAAAACGAGCGGCAGTGACTGGGGGGTAAATTTGAGGGGGCGTGACCGGAATATTGGTGGCCCCAGAGCGGATGTTTGTGGTTCAAATGCGATTATCTGCAGGCACAGATACAACTTACATTTGCGCTTACGCACATTTGCGCATACGTACTTTTGCACTTACGTACACTTCCGCATACGTACATTTGCCATACGTGAATCTGCGCTTATGTACAATTGCCATACATACATCTGAACTTACGTGCATTTGCTTACGTACATCTGCCATACGTACACTTGTCCTAGAATCAGATATGCCCCCAGATCAGATCCCCTGCGACACGGTAACTCCGAAGTCGCATGTATTGCGGTGGAACCTCATAAATGCAGGGCAAAAGTTGTAATAATTTGATTGAAGCTTTGAGTCTCTGGGGACAAAGTACAGCTTTGCAACGCCAGGTTTTAGCCCTGCATCTTTTCCTCTAATTCCAGGGTCCGGCCAAGAGTCATAGATAGTGCCTTTTACCCTTCTCGACGTAGTGGTACTGTCAATATATGAAAGTATCGTGGGTTAGATGATGCCGGCGTGAAATTTTGCGCACAGCTAGGCAACGTCTCAATGATGATTTTTTTGCTATATGGCCATCTCAGATTCGACCTTTGACAAAAATGCGGACATTTTCAAGGTGGCCGCCATCGGTTATATGGTCGGTTATCGGTTATATGATAGATTCAGTCAATTGCAGGGGTGGGAAATCTTATTTATTTGTATCGCATATCTGACAACAGTAGTTTTGCTGACCATATACCAGTTGGAAATGGCAACGAATTGAAATCTTGAGGTAATATATAAGATTATTGTAATCTTAGCACATGCTTACGATTCCTAAATAGGGACCACCTGGGTCAAGTTTATCAAAACACCTCAGAATTATTTGCTTCTTAATCTTATGCCACTCCCTATGTAGGTAGTGCAGCGATACACAATAGCTGATGTGGAGACCTGCTCTATTATTCTTTAATTACAACCAAATGTGCTGCAAGTCTTCGGAAGGCGTAGGAACGTTTCAAAAAGTGGAAGGGCCAGAGTCAACAGCAGGGTGACACCCAGTAATCTCGCAAAATACCGCGATTGAGCACTTGGATAGATAACCCGAGAATTTCAATAGCGAACACACAACTTTCGCCGTTAAGGGAGATGGGGTAGGCGACTAACAGCAGCATGTGACGCTGAAAAAAGGACTATCATCACAATATAAGTACTTTCAAATTCACACTTCTTGCTGGACTTGGAATTCTTTTCACGACTGATGGATTATTTTTTATACTAGGTTTATCTCCCTGGTGCGAGTGAAACCATTACTATTGCTGTTCAATCAAAATTTCTTCAACTTCTGCTAAGTGCATGCGTGTGGGGGAGGCATAAATGGAAAGGACTAAAAGCAGAAAAGACGGGTGATCGCTGGCTGAACATTCTTTATTCAGTATCTGGCAGACAAATATTGGCAGGCTGACATAATTGAATAGTGTTCGTGTATATTTTTTTTAATGGTTCTGAGGCCCCGCCACTTTTTACCAGTCTATACTCTTTGGAGGGCGAGGTGCATTTTTGTCCTCCAGTTATGCTCTTAGGATCCCCCTGTGCTTATTTGGGGTACCTCGCTCACATTTTGTGGGATCCCAAGACGATATTGGGGGCTCCAGTCCTGGAGTCCCCCTGCGACATTTCAGGTCCAGGCGCATGGTTCCGGGGGAATCCGACGCCAGTTCTCTAGGCTCGGCACAATTTTTGTTGACTTTTCCTGAATTATGCAAAGTCCGAGCCACGGCCTGATTTGTCGGGCCACCGGCGACATATTTTTTGTGTGTGTGTGGGGGGGGGGGGTTACGCGGCGATTTTTAAGCTCCGGAGCGTTTTAGGTGCCGTATGCGATATGTTGGCATCTGGTGGTATGTTTGAGCTAAGGAGCGATTTTCCTGGCTCGAACATTAATTTTTCGGAAACTCTTTTTGAAGGGATCCGGCTTGATCTTTGTGGGGTTTCGATGCGATCTTGGGGCCATGCTGTGCTTAGCTGGGACCGCCCACACAACCTTTTGGGAGCCCTGAGGGGAATTTTGTATGACCCGACCAGGATTTATATGACTAGCGACATTAATTTTTGATTCAAAGCGCGCCAAAGCGCGACATGTTTTTTAGGGGGATTTGGCGCTAGTTCTCAAATCGCGTTGTACTTATCTGAGTCACAGTGCTAATTTGGCTCTCCCGGCACAAATTGTCTGGTTCGGTGCAAGCTTGTTGGCATGCGAGCGGTCCCCATCGTGATTTTCAAGGACCACAGTGCGACGTTTTCTCCTCCCAGCGTGGTTTTCAGGGTCCCGATCCACCTTGTTGTGCCCCCAGTGCGATTATCAGAGGTCACGACCCGACGTTCTTGGACCCAGTGTGATTTCGAGGGCCCGAACAGTGTTTTTCGGGTCCAGCGTCATTTTCGGGGCCACGGAGAAACCTTTTGGCCCTCAGCGAGATTCAGAGTCCCAATCACACCTTTTAAAGCCTTTGCGTAGTTTCATGGGGCATTGGCGTGACTTATCGGTGTCCCGGCGCGACTTCCAACAGTATTTTCGCGAGTCCGGTCCCACATTTTGGGGCTATCAACTTCATTTTTAGGGTCCCGGGGCGATTTTTGAGGTCTTCATTGTGATTGTTAGGGGTCTTGGTGGGATTTTGAGAGGCCCCAGCCTCTTTTTCAGGGAATCCTGCGCGCCTTTTTGGCGAACCCATTGATTTGTGTGGGCTCCTTTGCGATTGTAGGGGACACCAACATGATTTTTAGGGAGCGTGACGCTATTTTTCCGCACCAAGGCGCAATTGTTGGGGCCCACAACCTATCATGGAGACGGGGACTGCTCCAATGCTCCCTCCCTTAGGTACGCCACTGTGCATGCCCCAATGATTGCATAGCTCAACCATGACGTCTATGGAGTACATCGTACACCATCGACTTTCCTATGCCCTTTTGACTGCTTGCACCATAAGTAGTATTAAGAAATATACACCCTGCAATTTGCCTAAATTCATCTAATTATCTTCGGAGTTCTTAAATTTCAGTCTGGACGTGCACATCAGTGGATGATGAAAAGACCCAATTGTAGTCTCCGTTGTAATTCGGTGTTTTGTACTTTTAATCAAATGTCTTCATTGATTATATTTTGTGATCAGTGCCTTTGCTAAGCAGAGATTGTTACATATGCCACGACACCGCCATTTTATCAAACCATTTCTGTTCAACGACATAATTTGAATACAATGCTTAACGTGCTGTCATTGCCACTACGCAGTTACCCAACTGAAGATCCACTCGGGTCAGTTGCCGTGCTCGTCACGTGCCATCCCCGTGTTGCAGCCACATCTCAAGAGTTCCCTGCAAACTTCCGTCGCTTCTAGTAGTGTGTCTAGCACAAACCGCGTCCACCATCAGTATTTTCGCTCGAGTCCCATTCACTTGGAGATGTAAGCTCTGAAGCAGCGATCATTATCTCGGCCCAGCAGTTACCAGTATGATAGGAAGCTATCCTGATGTGCTGGATGAGTGCAGCTTGTACATGAGGCAGACCATCAATTGCTCTACCTTTCTTGGTGAATAGCTGCTTCCTTGTCTGGTCGACACCCTCCTCTGTATTGGTGCGATCGCACAGCAAGAACACAAATCGCTCGCTCCAGTTGTTCTAGCCACTCTATGGCGTGTGGTTCTGGCTGAGTGCCTGAAGCGCAGGATGCTGAGGTGACATATCCATATATGTTCCGGTTGTCCCATGCAGTCTTCATGGCCGTGCCTCCAAAATAGGACACCGTATCACGCTCAGTAAAGGCATGATACATTGGCAAGGCAACACATCGGTTAGGGTCAAGAGCTTTGGCTATTTCATGAGCAGCGACGGATCTGAAGCTCTTCCCAGCACCAAAGGGAATCCACAGTTCAGAGAGGTTGAGGCGAGGGGCTGATGCTATGGTCCTGTATCAACTGTGCGTATTGGCACTTTGCCGTACCCCTGTTGTATGACATCCTCCAGGTGCAGGAGGATGCCAATGTCGGCCTCTCATGAATGCATGGAGCCAGACCTGACACATTCTGGCGATTCATGCCCTGTATAGTGATTACCTGTTTGCTGGTGTCGATACCTGTTATATTTGAAGCCATGAAGGAGAACAGCTCTGTCTTGTTGTCATCGACACGGAGAAAATCTTGCCAATATCCAGGAACTGCACTTGATATTTCAACTCCTAACTCCCTTTCCCCCTTTGCAACGGATGTCCACCTTCAAGCTTCCTGACGAGTACACATCCCAGATAATGTCTAATCTGCCTGCTGAAGCTGAGATGTGATGTATGGCATAAAGCCATCAGTGACATTGTCGTAGAATGTCTTTGCAGTCCCTGGTCGCAGCATGCCGACGATGGCAGCACCATCCGGTATGTTGACCTGCACTGTGGGGATGGGAAGATCCTCTTTCGCTGGAGCAAGGTCTTTCAAGCAGTACATCAGGTTAGACTTGGTGCCAGTTCTCAGGCCATCCATCTGAGACAGAGTCGCTGGACAGGCCTAGTGTGCGTGCAGAAAGAACTCGTGCAGATTAACATTACGTATCTGGGAGGCAATGTACTGTCTGGGGAAGAGCGAACAGTCATTCTTCAGGGATGACAGCTGGAGTAGTTTCCTCGACTTCTCTCTGATTGGTGGTCATCTGAACAGACGGAGGTTGTTCCGCTTGATAGGATTTGTGCTAGGAGTTGTTTGACTCTTCAGCGTATTCCCCATACTGATCGAGTTCAAGTTTCTCGATCTGCCGTACCATGTGTAGCACTGCTGTGTCCACAACGCCTCTGTTGTCCAAGACAAGAAGATCTCTGCTGCTTTCTGTGAGCGGGTTCCCCACTTGCTCTATGACTCGGTTCAGTGGTCTCACATCTTGTGCAGATGTCATCTGTACATGTTTATTATGTTCATGGTGACACCCATCTGTGTCCTGCCTCTTCCCAGTTGAACTTTCGAATTCCCGAATCAAACGAGCCATCTCAGGACCAGATACCATCCAGCGACGAAGAGCTGCAGGGCTTTCTATCAGGTACACATCACCACCATCACCCTTCACAGAGGCATTGTTCTGCTCGTTGGCTTGGTCAATGGCAACAGGATATAATGCACGCTTTGACGTCTTCACGACAAATTTGCCCTTAAGGAACTCGGCAAAGACATCAGGACGGAGTTCCTTCAGTGACACCATGTTTCGGGGGTGGATCGGTACCCATCTGGAGTAGTATGGCCCAACGCGAAAAACCAAGGAACAATCTTGGCTAAGGCCTCTATATAGAGCAGGAAGTCCCCTCACGTACCGCTCTCACGTAGACCATCATAGCCAGCTTCAGTTGTACGATGATGGACCAGAATTGGACCTGGGGACACTCATCTGATCTTGCAGCACAGCACTATTCAAGTGGCGTCACTTCACTTCTATCTTCCAATGTCTGGATATGCTTCCTATAGGCACTTTGTATAAGTAGATACAGGCTGACTTATGTAGATATATTGATTATTGTCGGCAAGTAACCAATCATGTCAAAACCTATACGATCAGCACTTGTCTTGTACCCTGCTCCCTATATGGCACGTTTTGACTCCTCTGGAGAGTGAAGCACCTCAGACGTGTCTTCCTAATGTAGAGCACACTTGATCCAGTCAGTTCCCAGACGTATTCGCTGAATGATCACGCTTTGGTCGAAGCGCCCTTAAACTCAAATAGACATTGTCGTGATGTCCCGGGCTGTAGAGGATCCACCACCTTGTAACTTTTGCCATTGTCACACTGTTAACTGAAGGCAGAATATGGTCAAAATCAGTGAAGGTTTTTTCTTATTTTTTTATATTTCAAAACCAAAATGGGAGCTCGTTAGCTCAAAATAATTTTGAAACTTCACGTTTTTGTGTGACTAATCATATATCTGTTGCACATATCACCATACGTTACTGCACAGATCAACATACCGATCACAGATAAAATGTTCATTTTTAATTTTGGAAAATAGCTGCCATTAGGCTCATGGGACGAATCTGGACTGGCCCTATAGCAAAAAAATCTTCCCAAGGACATACTTTATCTGTCTACCAAATTGCATGCTGGTATCATCAAACTCACAATTCTTCCCAAATATTTCACATATCGGCAGTACTATAGGATTCATCTCGATATAGCTTGAGGGAAGATGGTTCCAGTCTCGATATCGCTCCATCGAAATAGGTTCAGCAAAGATGGCTCAGCAGGGCACCATACATAACCTAACCTAGCAATAGCTATCGATTCAGTTTAAAATTATTTCAACTACGATTCACATGCACGGACGGGGAATCCATGGTCAATCCCGCCAACATTGATTTTTGGGGAATCCCTCTTTTTGTGGAGGGCTCCAGCAGGACATTTTCGGAAACCGATCCGGTTGTTGTGGTATGGGTGTAATTTCAACAGTGTGAATTGATTTATCAAGGGTTACCAAAATAAAACCGTAGAATTGGGTGGGAGATTTAGGGTTGAAATCCGACGAATCAGGAAAGATAGTGGTAGATTAGGCCCCTCCACAGGATAATGTAGTTGATCACTAATCATGTCATTTCGATAAGTCCCCTTTGACAACATTTCGGTCGAAATCCCAGGCGCGTGAAATAATTCGCGAATCATTTGTTATTTTAACTTGTTTGGCAGGTGCCTTGCAACCAGCACCAAATATTATAAAAATTCGCAAATTCCTAAGATTCCTATCAGAAAACCAATGTAACCCACTTCTTGTTGCCACCTTCGCGAAATTACCGTCCCAGGACTGAGAAATGATCGCTTAAGCTTTGCTTAGGGCATCAAACTGGTGGTAATAAATAACAGTAATGATGAATCTATCTACATTCAGTTATTCTTGGAGGACATAACGGTGGGTTGATCAATGGGAGATGTCTGAAATATATGTTTAGCATCAGCCTCGCTGCAATCTAGAGGCCAGCGGGGAGATTCTTCTGTTCAAAAAAAGCATTGAGACGTTGGTTGGTTTTGACACTTAGGTATTTATCCACATATTACTTATTTATACCTTGGTATGTCCCAGTTTTCAGCGAAAAAAGTTGCTTTTGCGTGTTGAGTAAATAATGCACCATGCCAAGAACAAATAGTACATTAATTTGAAATCATGTATCCCATTCCCGAACAATACTAAGGGCCTAAAAATAATAGGAGGCCCTAACACAATGGAGGCCCGTTTTCTGGGAGCAGGAGACCCCATTTCGATCTCCCCCCTGGAAGAATTTCGTGGCGACGCCACTGCTAACGTGTCGACGAAGTGCACAGCACAGTGCAACTGTGGCGCCATAGTTTATCGCGTGTGATCGGGTCTCCACCGTTGTCTCGCAGGACTTCAAAGCAGATGCCACACACGGAACGGCGTCTGCCTTATAACATGCCAGCAATGCCTACCATGGAACATGACGTATATAGGGTAAACAAAAAGCATTGTCAGGGACATATTTAATTAGCACTAAGAGACGCTAAAAGTACAACCGCTAATATCCCACTTGGCGAACACTTCACAATCACTCACGGGAGCAGCACTTTGGACTCTAAAACACTCAGCATATCTACTCTGCAAGTCTGCAAAGATATAGCAGAACTCAAAATCACCGAACCAATACAAATTAGGACCAAAAAGCCTCCGTTAAACACAATACAGCATCCTTGACCCTCAGAAAACCCGGTTCCTTACACCACCTGAGGAAAGCACACATGCAATACAACCGCAGCCGCAGTTGACACATGCATAATACACACACGGATCATACATTGTATGTATTTTACGAGTAGGTAGATATTGTTACATATAAAATGAAGGCGATTCACTGTGCGGTGGCACGAGGTGAGGTGCATTAGGCGTGTGTGTTTTTCTGATTTTTGCAGCAAACTGTTTGCTGTTGAGGAAGGTCTGTGACAGAAATAGATACAGTGGTAATTTGTATGTATGTCTTTGTTTTATTATGAGCATAAGGTTATTTTACGCCTTTTTATCACTGATGTGAAACACTCATTTACTTTGTATCGATTCAGTGCTCCATTAGAAATTGCAAGATCGCCATTAATTAGCCATTTCTAGATCAGCTCTGCTTTAGACGCAGGCTGGACGTTCAGATCGCGGCCAGCTCGCCTCCTCTGGGAAATATGAACCGGGCTGCCATGTCGGGCGCTTAGCCATGCAGGCTGGGAAACGGACGACTGCAGTGGCCGACACAGCTGTTGAACTGTTCATCATTTCGTCAACGTGTCCAGTATCTTCAGATCTGTATGCTGCTGCGCCGTTGGTACATCATCTTTTCCCTGCCACTGTCATGTGGAAGTGTCCTTAGAGATCAAGCTGAAGACGCCACTGGCAACGTGCACATGTCACTGGGTACGGCGAGGGTGAGGCACTGTATCGTGCGGTCGTCGGGGAGGGGATGGGTAGTTGATGCGTGGTCTTCCCACGCCGGCTTGGGACTGGGCTGCTGGGAACTGACGCCAGCGGATAGTCGGCTTATTCAATGGCCGATGTGGTTGACTGGTTTAAGGTCGATACACATATGTCTATTGGCAAGGTGCTGAACGATATGTAAAATGTATGGATTATTAAGCTTCAAATCATGCTGCTCGCATGCATCATACAGCTAGTAGAACAACTAAGCCAACTCATGCATTCAGTTGTATCATTTTGTATGGGCCGTGACAATTCGAATTTCTACTTTAAATAGCGCAGAGTCGCATTTTCCGTCCCATGAAAACGCTTGCCAGACCTTAGTAACTTCGAATTCAGTGTGGGCTGAAATCCTGTCCCCCATGAGGGATTTTCGCAATGGGAACGGATTTCGTGTATATTTACGGTGAAAAAACGCGACTCATTTCCGTGCCGCGTTATACGAAAAAACTCATCTCCGTGCCGCGTTCACTCTCTTGTGTACATTCCACAGTCAGAAAAATTAGAAGAATAAATATGCATATTTATACCTTGAAATCCATCTTATTAACCACAAATAAAGCAAGAATTAGCTCATTCAAGCTGTGGTGATCGTTCAGGAAGTAATCTGATATCAGTACTACTTATTTAATTTTTAAGTTTAATGAGGTGAAATACAACATCATTGGTGTAGGTACTGTGATGCCAGTATGCGAAACTGCCACTCCAACTTGAAAGTTTGGAAGGCAGGGCCCTCTCAACTTCCAAATACATGCTTGATTTTACAGTTGGGAGAAAATGTTTTAAAAATACCCCATGTCTAAAGCAAAGCGGCCGAAGTCAGGTTAGTTTGTCGGATGTGTGGGCGTATTTTAGAATAGCATGTACTGTACTTATATGGTGACGTCGCGTGATAAGCTCATGTTCTTCTCTCTCGCTACAGCCTTCTCACCTCAAGAGCAACAATTGTTGCGTTTGAGGTGAAGCAAACTGTAAAGACGTCATTGCTGCAATCATTGGGCAGGGGAAACCGAATCAAGTTGACACAATTTTGGCGAAACTCAACATAATTCATCACTTTGGAGACGTAGCGAGGCAGTGTCCTAAAATTACTTCATCATTAACTGTGTGGATGAAGGAAGAAGTTGCTTGGGAATAGTGAAAGATTGGAAGAAAATTCATGATTGCCACTTAAGGATTAAAAAGCAGAATGCCTTTCATTTCAGTCACATGCCTTTTACATTATTTTGCAGTTGTGTGCATGATGAGTGCCCATACATCATGTGGCAAAATGGTAAAAACCTAAGACAAGGATGAAATAGCACAAATCCATTAACTGTGAATTTCCAGGGCACATGGTGAATTATTTTGCACTGTAGCGAGGAGATGTCAGTTGGCAGCCGGCCCGATAACGCCTGGGACGAGCTACCCGGCGGCCGTGTCGGTGCATTGACGGCACTTCAAGCCTTCGGTCCAAATTCTGCCGTTGAACTAGAATTCCTTGATCGGGTCTTGAGGTCATGGTTCACGCAACGAGCTCTGCTTAGCAACAGAGCCCTGCCTCATAAAGCCAGCAAGAACTTGGATTAAATTTATATAATGGAAAAGACTTTGAATAATATATCAGGGATTTAATGTTTACTTTCATTCAATTTTAAACATGAATTTAAACGCATTTCACAGTCGCAAAGTTGAGAGAACATAGGAATCATAGCCGACATTTACATATTTAATAAGTGGACGAGAAATTAGAAATTAAGGGTGAAGCAAAGGGATTTAAATTTTACTTTCTGTCCACAAATGTGTCACATCGTCACCATTCCGCAGTCAGAAGTCGAAAGGACTTGGGTTTGTTTTTGGCGCGAGATGAGGGTGTCAGTAGCAACATGTGCAACAGTAGCAATGACAACCGGCTTCATGCTTTTGGAGAGAATGGTGTTGTAGCAACAATACCGTGCATCAACTAGACCCGGTCTCCCCTACTACTGTTGTCACATTTATTTCATGTGTTTACATGGCAACATCGCAAGCTGCCACCTGGACTGTGCCATTTGGATCCTCTTAGGCCATGGCGTGTAGCGACTCGTAATACATGGGCTTCAGTACTTTCATAATCATAGGCATCACAATTTGTTTTTAAAACGCTGCGAAAAAGACATTGCAAAACATTGCAATAAAGATGTAGGGCTGGGTGTTACGGAGACTGAGACAGTATCTTGTGGTTAGGTTAAGTGAGTCATTCACCTCAAAACAAAGCTGCAGAAACACTGCAGTCGATGCGGCCCTAAGCCCCCCGCCTCAAAACAAAGACGCTGGGAATCCCCCTATAAAATATCGTCCGACCCCACAACGGCGATAGTGAGTGCTCAAACAACCCTTGCTGGGCTCCAAACAAATCGCACCGCAGCCTAAGACAATCGTACCAGAACCCAAAAATCGTCTGACCCATCCCCCCGAAAAATCGCGATGGAAGCGGAAAATTTGCACCGTGGCCTCGAGGCTTGCACAGGGTCCCGGAATGGTTCAGTTTATATCAATAAAAACCAAGGAGACCCTTGAAATATCGAGCAGAGTTTATAAAAATATGCATTGAGGCTTACAATGGATGCACCGGATCAAAAATCGCGCCGACTGAGGCCTCAAGGCTCAGGGGCCCTCCAATGTTGGTGCTGAACGTCTGTCGGAACATCTGTCGGTGTACGTCTACCAACGCACACGACATGACCCGTGTCCAACTGAGGAACTACGAGTAATTGAAGTAAAGTTTAAGGTGGATCAGTTTAGCTTTCATAGACGATTGTAAGCTACGTTCTTGTCGATTAACAGGTGTGTGGTGCATATCTTCGGAAAGGAATGACACTTAATATCACCCAGCAAGGCATTAATGTCCTTCTCGTCCCCATCGTTTTGGACTGTATATTCAAAAGTTATATTGTTCCACTAGATTGCCGATGCCTCGTGCTTCCTACATGATCACCGTATCTCAGCAATTGATCACGAAATCCGAAACGTTGGAAATTTCTTGAAATATTAGTCATTCATTTCAAGAACCCTTCCATGGTTATGAAGACATTGCAAGTTGTATTTTCCTCCCATGTATGCTTAGATTGTACTCCGCTACTTAATTTTCACGTATTATTTTATTTTCACGTATTATTTTCGCGCGTATGACAGTGACCAAATGCCCACTGGTCGAATTCGCTGGATCGACAAGACATCGGTTTGAATGAAAGCGGAGACAATTCAGGGGTGACCACTGATCTGTATGCAGTTTTGGCTTCGAGAGGTGTTTTATTAGCCAATATCTCTCATATAGTCATATATCAAGTTCTTCAGATAACCATCATGCATCATGTACTCATTACTTGTCGGTAATAAATTGAAGCTAAAAAGGCAGTAATTGCTAAAAATACAGTATTTAACATGTGTGCTAGATCATGCCAACATTGTTGGTAAACTTGAAGGTAGATGTTTCTTGAACATCTACCTTTGGATGTCTCCCACATTATGTTCAGTGCATAAATAACAAAAAGATCGTGGCATTCATAAATGATGGACCTGTCTCTACCAAAATATGGAGGTCTTGTCACATAGTTTTACAGATTCTTTGTGTATACAGCTAGCAAAGTTCATAGGCACAATTTTGGGACATCGAAAAGCAGTCGGCTTAAGTAAACAATAAGGAAGTGACTTTCAATATTTTTTTTGCAATTACACCAGCATTTTTAGTGGCTACTAACAACTTGCAACACAATAGCTTTAGTGGCTACTAACAACTTGTGGCACAATAGCTACAGTGAGGTATTCCTGCACAATAACATTTTCATGTTCAGAATACAGAACTTCACTACAAAATATTTTTAGTTCACTCTATGCAAGTGGTTAGAGACTTTTTATTGAAAGAAGCTGTTCGAATATGGGTAGCTTATTCATTTTTGTGTTCAGTAAACACAGTGCAATTACTAGTTCAGCCATACGGAAGCAGCAGTAGAGCTATTTGTTGGACGATGTCTTACATGTTCAGAAACCCTCATCTTCCCCCATATAGGTACACCATAACAGCACAAGTCCGCAAAACTGAATTAGTTGATAAGTTATTGGAAACGACCAAAATAATGCTTTTGTACAATATTTCAACATCTAATAATCATATAATTTGCATACATCCAGTACAAGCGTTTCTTTAATTGCACATAACAGACGCCATTGCAAAATGCCTGCCATAACATGATTTCCATCATACCTACTTGCTGCTAATACCGAATATCATACAATTTCATAAAACTAGTACATGCAATTCAAAATTTGCAGTTCAGTTGTTAAAACCACTTATTAATATATAAATATATATATATATATATATATATATATATATATATATATATATAGCAGTTACATATTATAATCAATTGTATTCTTGTTCAGAGGGAGCTGTTACGATTGAGAAAACCCAGTTCGACACCAGTGGGAGTTCCAATAATGCAAATACCACAAGAAAACGAAGACGTGGAACGATACTATACACACACTTGAAACTCTAAACCAGATTTTTGGGTTCTTGAAATACTGGTACAAAAAGTAGACACCTTTGTGCATTTGGGCATTGTTGTACACTATTTCGCCACAGATTTCTTAACTTGCGATGGGTACCAATTGACCCCCGTCTCTAAACATCATACTAGAAAGAAAGAACAAATAATTAATTATTTAAAACAACACCCAAACATCGCAACACGTACAAAATATGTGCATCCGAGACAAACTTCCTTGTTAGCTTGCCTGCCGCATTTCAGCCGTAAATAATGCAATCGGAGCACAAATGGTGACGTCATTTTCTAAAACGTGGATTATTTGTCGTAGCAATCGTAGAGCCAATAACTTTCTCCTCGAAAAGAACCCCAGCAAAAACCACCAGATTTCACCAAGATCTGCAAATTTCCAAAGTTGGCAGCACCCAGGCGCAGTAAAGCTAATGAAGCCGGACATCTAGCGGAGAATATACCAACATTAGGTTCCTTTCACTGGCGCCACTAGGCAGAGTCCGGAAGAACGTAAGAACTTCGTACGGTCGAAAATCGTCTGCCATGGCCCGGCGTCGTCAGCTGATATTTGAGGTTATGATACACTTGAGGTTGCGATACATTTGAGGTAATGATACACTTGCGGTTGCGATACATTAGAGGTTATGACACATTAGAGGTTATGCTACATTTGAGGTTATGGTACATTTGAGGTTATGATACATTAGGGGTTATGATACATTTGAGGTTATGATACATTTGAGGTTATGATACATTTGATGTTATGACACATTAGAGGTTACGACCCATTAGAGGTTTTGATACACTTGAAGTTATGATACATTTGAGGTTACGATAAATTAGGGCTATTCAAATTTGAGGTTACGATACATTAGGGCTATTCAAATTTGGGGTTATGATACATTAGGGGTTATGATACATTTGAGGCTACGATACATCCCAATGCAGTGATAAATTATTAGTGAAATCAGGTGGAATATACCACTTTCTGAACACTCAATCAACATCCATCTTCAAGACGTATCGACATCTTGCTTCTTGATGAAATTTAAATGTTTATATCTGAATTAAGTAGGTAGTCATTTCACCATGAAAGAACATCACATTCATGCAAACAACAACAAAAGACACCAGAATTACTTAGCAATGAAGATACATGTTATTCCCTCTCCCCAAGAAATAATGAGGAAAATGAGTGGTATAATATAGGGTTTGGTAGGATAAAATATTGTGAAGAATAAGGAAAATTGCAGTACGACAACACCTAACCTAATGACAACATAACCTAACCTACTGATGTTTCACCAACCTAGAACTTACCAGTTTTGGATTGCCTGTGACATTGTGATGTTGAAGGAATTTCAGGATGCTGGAACACTGCATGTATGGTGCAAGCATGCTTTAAAGTGACCGAATAAGGCCACATGACCCCATTTGTGTTAGGCCTACAGAGGGAATATAAAGACATAAAGGCATAAAGATCAGTGCAACTATGAGCTAAGGCCTTCCTGGTTGCACTCTGTACATTGGACCAGTTGTCCACCAAATGTGTCAATAGACTCTCCCTGGAATACATAAAAAACAAGCCCACCTATTCTTATAATTATTATCCTTCCAAGTGATAGAGAATGCTTGGCTTATGGTCAAGGGCACAGCATTAGCAATGATCCTTATGGCTGTCATATCACGTTCATAAGATGCCCATATACTGGGATGGATCTAGTTTCCCTACCCATTCAATAAGTAATGGCTTCTCTGTGGAGGTGCTGGTCTGTAGAGACCTCCTGCCTCCTACCTTCCTGCTTCTCATTGAACAATCTTTTTCTCCCTCTGTGCTTGTTACACATATGCATGTACCTAAATCACTTTTATTCCCATTGCAGAATCATTTGCTGTTTGCCTTGGATCATTCAAATATTTAGGATGCTTTTCCAACGACGTCCTTAGGGGCGTCGTTAGATACCTGCACTAAACGCATCTGCCTGGAAGAAAATGACTGCGTTTCATGTTCCATGGTTCCATTTCTTGTTGCATTATTCAAGGCATGCAGCCTGAAGATTGAACCACATGAATAATGAGATGAGTTCTGATCAGGTGCCTGCATTCATTGTGCTTTCAAGAAATCGTTTTCTTCCATTAGTGGTATATATCATTGTTCCCACTAATCCAATTTCTTTTTCAGGAATACCTTAATGAATATAGCAAGCTATGGCTATCTGTGCTGTTGTGGCTGTAACAACAACACTAAATCAAAATCTGTGAAGAAAGAAATTTTTTATTTCACCGTTTTCCACATTGATTAAAAAATATTACAAGAAATGGGTGCTTGCATGCCAACGGAAGAACAACTTCAATTTAAAACATTTTTATGTGTGTTCTCAATATTTCGAAGACAGTAACTTTCTGGAAAGCAAAAAGCCTGTCGCGGAGAAGCCTGATAGCAAGTGCAGTGCCATCGATAAACCTACCATGGCAAAAACGACTGAGGTGTGTTAAGTTCGCTTTCAGGAGACTGAATTGTTGGCTCATTGCTACCCGTCTGATCGAAGTCGATTTGTGTTACTATGCTCTATTTTGTTTGCCAGTATTTTAGCTCAGTGAAGTCTTCCTTTGTGTTTGTTCAGTTCCATTTCAAGCTTTCTTTTTGCGTTGTTCGATTTGTTAAACTGTAAAAACCCAATGGCTTATGTGATAAAACATATTTGCCGCGTTGATTGGAGGATATAATGGCATTAGCTGCAATCGTTTAATACACAAAAATCAGCCTTGTTAATTCTTTTCGCCGTTTTATCGTTCTCAGAGTGGCGGGAAGTCGTGAGTGTTGGGACTCGCTCTGTCATCTCAACCGGCGTATGCTGCCGGGCACATCAGCCGGCGTAAGCTGCGCTGTCACATCAGCCGGCGTAAGCTGCGCGGGCACATCAGCCGGCGTAAGCTGTGCAGGGCACATCAGCCGGCGTAAGCTGTACGGGCACATCACCCTACAGCCACCCCTCGAAACCCAGACGGACCCTACAATTGTCATTCGACCATAACCCAAAGCAAAACTTACGGCACAAGCACAGGCACCTCCTCTTACCACACCGCGAAGCATGCAAACCACCACGCCCAGACCCACCCCAAGCACGCAAGGGGAGTTTTTCCAGACTCCCTTCACCACAGACCACCCACAGACTCAGAGGAAGAAGACGTTAGCTCAGATAGTCGCAGGAACCACTCTACAAACCATCCAAGCACCGACAACACGAGCAACCAACAAACCAAGCAGCACTGCATCCACAAACAAACCAACCACAACACCCATGAAAACCAGAACACGTAATAAACCTACTCGACACTAGACAGCATAGGAACAAAACATCCTATCAACTCCTCAACCCAGTCTCTCTCCCAACTCTGCCCATGACATGTGTTTATTTATTTTTAATCGAGGGAAGCTGGTGCCAGACCGACACCAGAACCTCAAACAAACGTAAAAGGAATTGGAAAAGAACAGAAGAAAAAACAAACAAAACAAAAACAAAACAAAAAAACAAACAAAAAGAAAGGAACAAAAAAAGTACCAAAAGAACCGAAAAAAACAACAACAATGAACTAGATAAAAGACAAAAAAAGAATGTAAGAGACAACTAACAGTGTATGACACTATGGATGTTTGCAATGCTAATACCAAAGGTGATGACCCCCAACCCCCTCCAGCAACTACCTATAGGGCACCGTCCGGTTCACCACACTCCAACCAGACTTCAAAGTCGTAAACAGCCGAAATCACCACACGGTGGCAGGGGCTGTTATAATTCACTCTACACACACACACTTCTAGTTGGATTCTGCATGCGAGCAGAATGATTTCAAGGTTAAAAAGCCATACATTTGACATATCGTTCAACACCTTGCACTATGCATATGTGTATCGACCTTAAACCAGTCAACCACGTCGGCCATTGAATAAGCCAGACCGTCCGCTGGTGTCAGTTCCCAGCACCCAGTCCCAAGCCTGCGTGGGAAGACCACGCATCAACTACCCCTCCCCTCTCCCCCCCCACCCCGATGACCTCACGATATAGTGCCTCACCCTCGCCGTATCCAGTGACATGTGTACGTTGCCACGTGGCGTCTTCAACTTGATCTCCAAGGATACCTCCACATGACTGACAGGGAAAAGATGATGCACCAACAGCACAACAGCATATAGATCTGAAGATACTGTACATGTTGACAAAAATGATGAATAGTTCAACAACTGTGTCCGCCACTGCAGTCGTCCGATTCCCAGCCTGCGTGGCTGGAGCGCTCGACGTCGCAGCCCGGCTCGGCTTTCCCGAAGAGGCGAGCTGGCCGCGATCTGAACGGCCAGCCTGCGTCTAAAGCAGAGCTGATCTAGAAACGGCTAACTAATGGCGATCTTGCAATTTCTAATGGAGCACTGAATCAGTATCAAAGTAAATGAGAGTACTCCATATCAGCTCACAATTACCTCTGATATTCTCTTCCACAATCAACAATCATAGAGATGTGTCATTTGTGAAGGTATTACTGAAGAAAACACACTAGGTGGTCATAAATATTGTGGAGGATCGAGGAGGGACCTCCGACATATTTATGCAGTGTCCTACCAATTACTTCACCATTAACTGTGGATGGAGAAAGAGTTGCTTGGGAATAGTGGAAGATTGGAAGAAAATAAAGGATGCCACAAGGATTAAAAAGGAATGCATTCCTTCAGTCACATGCATTTTACATTTTTTCCGTGTGTATAATGACTGCCCCACATGTAGCAAAATGGTAAAACCTAGGACAAGGATGAAATACCTCTGTCAATTCCCAGGCCACTGGTCAATTATTTTAGATCTAGAGAACCAGTGGATAAGCAGCCATGTTTTATGCCGTCGCAACAGACTAGATGACAGCCGTGCCCCAGCTCTGCTGTTAACGAACCAATAGGTGACTGAGCCACAGCCGAGCTCGGCACCTAGTAATATGCAGCGTGAGTGTGAATGTGTGTGTGTGTGTGTGTGTGTGTATTTTGTGTGTATGTGCATTTGTGTGTTTGTGGCAGGAGGTGGCTTGATCACTAGAAGTCACTATGATCACTAGCTATCCGCTCTTCGGCGAAGGGTGACGTCGCGAAACACGAGTCTCTGGGACGGCTGCCGGGCGTCCAGCGCTGAAACAAACGCTTGCGAATCCTGCAAAACTATCGTGAATTTAACGTCGGCGAACACAAGGCACAAGAACAACTGAAGGCGCGGCATATACCTAACCTATATATCTATATCTAAATACAGGTCCATGTCTTCATCTATATATATATATATATATATATATATATATATATATATATATATATATATATACATACCTATATTGATATCTATTTATATCTGTATCCATATATTCCTCTCCCTCTCCCTCCTTTCTCCCTATCCTCTTGATCTCTGTCATCTCTTGATCTCTGTATCCCTTGATCTCTGTATCTCTTGCATCTCTATATCTTGATCTCTGTAATCTATGTATGTCTCTATCTTTATATCTCTATATCTGCTATCTCTCTATCTATCTCTCTCTATCTCTCTCTATCTCTCTATCTCTCTCTCTCTCTCTCTCTCTCTCTCTCTCTCTCTCTCTCCCTCTCTCTCTCTCTCTCTCTCTTTCTGCATTTTCGAAGTGGTGTCCTTCGGACATGGCCGCCGTGTGACAATTTCTGGGTCTGCACCTGGCTAAAATAGAATGCAATTCTTAAAAAAAAAGTTAATTTCATACTATGCACTATTTCATTCAGTGATTCAATCTTGCTATTCGGGGCAGCATCGTGACTAGGGACTGTCTAAAGTAGAAGAGCGGCCATCTGAAGTCGAATAAGTGGTAGGTTATAGAGGGTTCATCTAAGGTCAGAGTGACGACCTAGCGGTGCCATCGGACGTAAATGAGCCGACTTCATTTGAGCAACGGTCACCCAGAGGTACCATCGAACGAACTATAAAACATCATGCGAACCTCAACACATCTCCGCATTATATCACCCCGAAGCCAATAGACGGCACGCTACTAAGTATGACTAACCTTGGGTGTAGCCCATAAAATACTTATTTCCATAATGTATTATGGTAGCATAGATACAATAATGAAGTCTACACCTTACTACATCAACTTCAAGTGCGGGAATAAATTGCGTCAAAGACCCCAAAAAGGCGTCGGGCCCCGGAAGGAAGTGCGTTGGAGCACGGAAAAAGATGCACCGGGAGCCCGAAGAATCGCACCGGGGCTCACAAATATCGCGCAGGAGGCTTACAAAAATATAAGTCGACCCCAATAAATCACAAAGGGAGTCTATCGAGTTCACCCGAGCACCGGACAATTCAGAAGAGGTCACGAAAGAAAATTATCCTGAGGGCCTTTCTACTCTGAATGGTGCCATCCGCTGAAAAAAAACTCGTTGATCAGCCGCAGTGGCATGCTAAAGAGGAAAATCTCCCTCCGCCCTAACAAGGCGGGCTCCCAAGGACTCAAGAATCGCGCCGGGGTCCCCAAAAAAGGTTTTAGGGCAAGATACATTCGCGTTGGGGTCCCCATAATTAGGGGTTTAAAAAATACAGCGGACACCAAAAAAACTTGCTTCGGGCTCTAAAATTTGCGCCGGGGAACGCTAAAATTAGTCTGGGCCTGGGGTCAGATTAGCACAACGCGACCTGTGAACTGGCGCCAACACCCCCACCCCCAAATGTCGCGCATGGGACCCAAAATTCCCGTCGGTAGTCGCGTAAGTTCTGGTCGAGGCATCAATCATTCCCTCGGGGCTCACAACAATTGGCGTTGATGTCCCTAAATAAGCACAGCGTGGTCCCAAAGTCGCATCGCAACCCGACAAGAATGAAGCCAGAACCATAAAAAAATAATGGGAGGTTCTGAAAAATAAATGTTCCAGCCAGAAAAATAACTCCTTAGTCCAAACATACCACGAGATGCCTTAACAAATCGCATACGGCACCGAAAAACATTCCGGAGCTCGACAAATCCCGGCGGGACATAAAAATACAGAAATGTCGCCGAGGGCCCGAAAAATAAGGCCTTGGCTGGGACTTTACATAATTCAGAATAAGTCACCAAAAACTGTCAAGCCCAGAAAACTGACGTCGGATTCTCCCGGAACCACGCGACTGGGCCAGAAACGTCGAGACGGGATCCAAAGAAATTATACCGGGTCCCCTAATATCGTGCTGAAGTCCCACAAATATGAGAAAGAAAAAAAAACACAGCGGGACTCAAAGAGCACAACTGGAGAACGAGAATGCACCGAGCGCTTCAAAGCTTTCCGAGTCTGGAAAAAAGCGGCATTGCCTTAAGACATTCTGCTGCTCTAAGTATACACACCGGAGCTAAAAATCAAGACACAACGGTCCCTCGAAGCACAGCGGGGTTTGATACAGCATGGGGCCTCAAAAACAGGCTAGGTCCATAAAAAATCGACATGGTCCTAGAAAAGGAACGAAAAGACAGTGCACTAAATGAACACTGCGGGTCTGCGAAAACGCACCGATGCTTACAAATTATCGTCGGTGCACAAAAATAAGTAACAAAACTTTATTTTTGTTTAAAAAGCCGGTATCGCAAACACGTGCCGAGCCCCAAGCAAAAAATTGCTGGTGCCTTAAAACACATCCGAAGACAAAGGAAATCGGAAAGGTTAAAAAGAACACCTAACTGGAGTCTCAGTTCGGTACCCAATCTGGAAGCGTTGTTATTTAATCAGAAATGAGGTGCGTCAAAGCTAAGCGGTTATCCGGATTTCTTAGCCACTAGAAAACGTGGGAAGGAGAGAGCTAGTCATCGAAGTGAATTCAGGATGGGCCCTTGCGGCCCTAAGTCTGAACACGTTATGACTTTATGAGGTGTCGTGTGTTGTCACCTATCAGCTATTTTGCACTGCTTTGTTGGTCCTCAATATATGCGCTTTCATTCCGTTTCAGCCGGGTGTCACGTGATGCAGTTGTAGCATTTCCTTCCAAGTGGCAAATATTATAAAGTGCACGATGTGCACTACACAAATGTTTGAGGTGACTGATGAGGCCCTGAGGACGAACACAATACCATGTGTTATTATTTATAGCGTTTTTCTTTTTCCCCATTCTGTCAGCTTGCCAATCATGGCCTCCCACAAACCGGATCAAAGCAGCTTCAACCAGCGATCACCCGTCTTTCCTTTTCTCATCCTCTCCAACAATAATCATGATAATTATTTCTTCATCGGCCAGCAAGTAGGCTTCGTTCTTACTAGCAGCCAGTGCAAACTTGTAAGGTGAACACTGCCTTAGAAACGCCTGTGGGCCAATAAGTACTAAGTATGGCTATATCTGGCAATCTTAATAAAATCAAACCCTTTCTCACCTTCACATTCAAGTAACTTGCCATGAAAATATGAATGTGTGAAGAATGTCTAAGGGGAAAAGCTCAACTCAATGAACAACAATCTGAATTGTGCAAAAGCATAGATCGGTGAACTCATAATGACCCCCTGCAGCTTTTGGCCATTTCAAAATGTTCGTTTACGGGATAATTTGCACTGGCGTTCTATTCTTTCTCCCCATCAACATCGGTGAACAACGGATGACGTCTCACGGACATTTGGTACTATATCTTGGAAACTAGGGCACACCACGTAGCCATTAGTGACGCTGTAATGAGCTTGCACCCACCCCACACATACGCACATAGCGGAAATTGAAGAAATTTTGTTTGAACAGTAATATACTAATGGTTTCACTCGCATCAAGAAGGTAAACCTAGTATTACAAATGCATCCATTAGTCGTGAAAAGAGTTCAAAGTCCAGCGAGAATTGTGAATTTGAATGTACTTATACTGTGATGGTAGTCCTTTTCAGTATCGCATCTTGTTGTTAGCCATAAGCGCGTCCTGGGGCCTGCCCCATCCCTTTAGCGGTCCCCATCTTAGTGGTAAAAGTTGTGTGTTTACAATTAAAATTATCGGGTTATCAACCCAAAAGTGCTCAACCATGGTACTTTGCGAAATTCCTTGATGCGTCCCTGCTGTTCACCCTGGCCCACTCACTTTTGGGGACGTTCCTACGCCTGACCAGGCCATGAAAAGGCATCATTGCATTTCATGGCCTGGTCATTGCATGGCATATTGCAGACGGATAGCATGCAAATGTCTTGCCATCATCCGCCACTACGTGTCGCATTATTTTCCCACGCGTCGACGCATTGCAGGCGAAAATCGTGTGAATGTTATACGATCATCCGCCACTGCGCAACGCATTACTTTCCCACGCGTCGATGCGCGGGCTACCGAGCTCTCGAACAATAGGAAAGCTGCACGCAAAGAGCACGTACTCAATTGTATCATCCTGCCATCTGGCGATAAATATTGTTACCTATGATTCAGCATTCAATCTCATTAGTGTAATACGTAGACCGTGCTGCTACCTAGCGATAGCTATCTGAAGTGATGCTTCTAGAAAATTTAAAAAGTTCTTGAATCTGTGGAGGTTGCAACCTGTGGAGGTTATGACCGCTGCTGAGTTGTGGAGGTTATGACCGCTTCGTACTTGTGGAGGTTGCAACCTGTGGGGATTACGACCTGTGGAGGTTATGACCTGTGGAGGTTATGACCGCTGCAGACTTGTGGAGGTTACGACCTGTGGAGGTTATGACCGCTGCGGACTTGTGGAGGTTGTGACCTGTGGAGGTTACGACCGCTGCGATGTGTTGAATTTGTGGAGGCTGTGACCTGTGGAGGTTATGAACTGTGGAGGTTATGATACCGCTGCTATGGAACTCGTTGCCATCGAATCTGCCGCGGCTTCCTGTGCCGATCTTCGGTCGCCACCTGCGGCGGCACCTGCCTGACGTGCCGCCCGAGCCAGCCTGACTCGCTGCTCGCCCCGCTGTATTGTATTATGACATGCATGACCACTAGTTGTACTGTTCTGCGATGGTGACCCTTTCTGCCCCCTGTTTCATTATATTAACACGAGGGTATAATAGCCACAATTTCATTGTGCATTACCTCAATACAAGTCTGTATCTGTGAAGGCAACCGAAAAAAACTCGAATATTTTAGTTGTTCAGGGCGGCGAACCATCTTTTGGAGACGTAACCTCAGACTTTCGTCAGCTATGATTAAAACGAGTGATACCTTTTCATGTGATGATGAATCGTAGGCGATGGATTATTCATGTTGTTCTAGAGAGCCGTTCTGTCCTGTAGGACTCGCGCTGCAGGAGTGGTGAATCATTGCCGTTATATATTATGATTTTTTCGTGAGGCGCATTGCATGTGAATGTGAGTGCACGTGAACCTTATAATACAGAGTTGTCCACGTGGCTGCGTGGACCTTCTGTGGTTGTGCTGAAGGAGGTCCTAGGCGGCGGAGCGTCTGCTAAACTGTGAATCAAGCCGGGAAATGCGACCACATTAGAAGGGCATATAAATGCCATATTGCAATCAGAGCGCTGGGTTTCTCAGTGGTTTCTCTAGTTTCACGATTTCCTGTCCTCAATACGTGTTTGCAGGTAACGTCGTTGAACACGCGGCGGTCAGTTGACATCAGCATTTGTATTTTGTTCGCATGAGTTGCTATGCATGAAAATGTACTAATCGCGGCACCTATACAAGATGCATGGATACTTGTAGATCGATAATTCAGTTAGAAGTATCCAATGGGTTCTGCAAATGGTATATGTGAGTTTCTCAAAGGTTCTACGATAACCACCATTGTCGTTTTCCCTAGATGCTTTGAATATGTATAATCAAGGTATATATACCTCAATATTTCAGTACCTTGCAAGTACTACCATCAGAGATCTTGCTACTGTTTATTTCACACTCATGGTACTCATCGGGTGCTAGTCTTAGCTTAGCATCCTACAGGGAGTGAAATATGTGGTTAGCATGCTACAAGTACGATGATATTAGCACCCTGCTAGCACTCAGGTACTAGCTATATGGCACTGTAGTTAATGTCATGGGTAATATAATAAGAATCTAAAATTACAGGAACGGCACTGGCAGCGCCGTCTAGGAGGTTCAAAAAGCAACTCCCGGGACCTGGTGTTTGTTGCATGGATAGTACCCAAGGGGTTTTACATCTTTTACAGTGTAATCTCCAATCCACAAGCCTCGCACGAAAACGAAAGAAGTGTCATCGGAAAGCGTTCGACGAATAGAGTAAGAAATCACTTCCAAAATTGTATCCCATCAAATAGTGATGTCACCAGAGAGGTTTGTGTAGTCCCGATTGACATTATGTATTTGAATCTGGGAAGTTCAATGTACAGAAGGTTTGAAAACAAAACGAATTTGGAATCAGAGGAGGAATTCGAAAACGACCATGGTCCAGAAATGTTCGCACACCTCAATATTTTGTTACGTTGCAATATTTTGAGTTTTTAACTTCTTAAATTTTGCTTTCTCTAATCGACTGGACATTCCGAGAAACGTCGTTTTAAGTAAGCGTATCGTCCTACAAATTCCTTACCTTATCCAACGTCTTCGATTTCAGCCATACTTGGTCAATATGCAAAAGAACTATGTCGTGAAAACACAAAATTTCATTTATTCCTCTGGTGCGTTTTGTTGCGTCTCTAAGGATAAGTAGACGTTGAAAGTATCATTGAAATGTCTGCATCCCTTAAATCCCGATTGGTTGATTTTTTTTGGTGGGTGGGGGTCAGGGGTGGGTGGGTGGGTAATATCATGACCTTGACTATCTCGTTGGCCCTAGATGACCTGACTTCAACATTTTCACACAACATGCCAAATTGATGTGGAAATGTGGAAAAAGGTATGCAAATTTCGATGCGTTACCTTGCGCCGTTCTTTCACTACACGCGGAAAACCTTAGGAGCATTTCAACCCCTTCACCCCATCATTCAGGGTTGACAGATCGCTGTAGATTCCGGAACAAAGGTATCAACATAACGTTTCAGCGTTTGCTGAGGTCAACAGATACAACACAACTGCTATCCTGGAGTTGTGGTTTCTTCATTTGAGTGAAATTGCCTGTAAGAACTACCATGGCGAATTATGACGAACATGCGCACACGTTCAGTCGAAGTTAGCTTCAATCCGACAGTCACAGTCCTACACCCAGACTATCACAAACTCCAGGCACCCCAGGGAAAGATTTGTTTTGCTCTCATTCGTAGCGGCGGATCCAATAGACGGATTCAAAATGAAACCAATCACAATGGATAGCCGAATAGCATTCATCGGGTCCGCTTTGGATTTGTTGACCTCGAGGTCTTCGATGACATCACAGTTCACGTGATGTAGGAATTATTTGAATGTCATGCCTTACTGTAAAGAAATCATGCCAGATAGTTCACAGCAGTGAATATGACAAATTTCCGAAATGTTACCTGTATATTTCACATGCATGTGGTCAAATCGGGGACAGGTGAACTTAGGCTATGTGAGTTCACCTTGTATTTGCGCATGATTTCTGAACCCAATGAGCCAAATATTTAGCCAAAAACACATGTTGAGAAGGAAAGTCGATATCACATAGTCCTATCTGTGCTCTAAAAAGCTTTAAATAGGAGGTCTACATAAGCGTCTTCCACATTGAACATTGTATCTTGACCTGAGCTATGGTCACTTGACGGAGGACAGATGCCAATTACGCTAGACAAAAGACTTCTCCCGATGTGTCTGCATGCATACCGAGATAAAAATAACGCTTGAAGAGCATGCATGTTGCACATATAGGACAGTTTACAAAAATGTAGCCAGAGCGTTTCCACTTATTAACATGATTTCTAACTGTAATCAAATCAGCCGAGGCAGGATGTCATTTCCTCATTCCTAATATTAGTACGGCTTGTCAAATTCTTAAAAAGCTCCGAACATGGCGCTGGCATATCCTAGTATTGGCGTTTCAGAAAGGTTATGAATGGTGGCTGTGTTTCCGAGCTAGCTTTCCGAGCAGCTAGCATTGGCTTTGTCCGCTCAGCATCAAACGTCTGGCTCTAATTAATGTCATAAGACTACCACTAACACACTAGACAGAGGCAATTAAACAACTGCCTCCTTTTTTATTGTCTAATCTAATTGTCTTATAGACAATTGGTCTACTAGATGAATATCATTTATGCTAGACGGTTAAAATTACAAGGTTCAAGGCTAGAACATGAGAAAGCATAAAAGTTAAACAACACTTATAACCTAAAGATAAAATGGAGCTGGGCAGTCTCGCTAGGTTGAGATAATCCAATTTAACTGTGTAGAAACTTATTAGATAAAAACTATTCAAATATGTGCACAGAAGTAATTGCTAATTACTTATCCATAGTTTAGCCTAGCATTCTGCCCTGTTCAGCACAGACTCATCTGGTAAGCAAGACCTACTTGGTATCTGGTAAATATGGCTTACCACGGCAATGCTAAAGCCTGCCAACTTTACCTCGCGTGGTAGCGTTTTTTTCAGCCCCCTCCCCCTATCCCCTCGATCATAGCCACTAAATTGCTTCGGTACGCTTCTGATACAAGAACTGAAACAAGATGAGAACCTATATGTCTAGATGGCTGGGAAAAACAAATAGACTGGCTGTGTTAAGAAGCAAAACGGCCTGATAATAAATATCAGCTATATTTAATGATAATACGACACGGTAAGTTGTTACCATAACTGGATATTTTTTTGCAAGTTTCTGTCACCTGCCCTCGTGGCCTGGTATTATATATTTTCACCTCTGGGTGAACTACCAACCAATCCGCACTACCTCAGCTGGGGCGGAATGCTTTAGGTGATGAGTTGCCAATCAATCCGTACTACCTCAGCTGGGGCGGAGTGCTATAGGTGGTGGGTTCCCAATCGTACACGCTACCTCAGCTGAGGCGGAATGCTTCAGGTGGTGGGCTGCCAATCGTCCACACTACTTCAGCCGGGGCGGAATGCTTCAGGTGGTGGGCTGCCAATCGTCCACACTACCTCAGCTGGGGCGGAGTGCTATAGGTGGTGAGTTGTCAATCGTCCACACTACTTCAGCTGCTACATGCGAGCGATGATGAGAGACGGCGATCGGTGATGCGTATTTATTACGGCAAGCTGAGGATAGGCGCGCATACATTGTCGACGGCCGCTTCACCAACATAAAGTGCCAGTGTGAGGACACCAGGTGTCGGCAGTCGCGTCAGCTGTGCTCACATCACACCTGCCAGTGTGAGGACACCAGATGTCGGCAGTCGCGTCAGCTGTGCTCACATCACACCTGCCAGTGTGAGGACACCAGATGTCGGCAGTCGCGTCAGCTGTGCTCATCTCACACCCGCTAGCGTGAGGACACCAGATGTCGGCAGTCGTGTCAGCTGTGCTCATATCACACCTGCTAGTGTGACGAGAGATGTCGGCAGTCGCGTCAGCTGTGCTCACATCACACCTGCCAGCATCGGCAGTCGCGTCAGCTGTGCTCACATCACACCTGCCAGCATCGGCAGTCGCGTCAGCTGTGCTCATATCACACCTGCCAGTGTGAGGACACCAGATGTCGGCAGTCGCGTCAGCTGTGCTCACATCACACCTGCTAGTGTGACGAGAGATGTCGGCAGTCGCGTCAGCTGTGCTCATATCACACCGGCCAGTGTGAGGACACCAGATGTCGGCAGTCGCGTCAGCTGTGCTCATATCACACCTGCTAGTGTGACGAGAGATGTCGGCAGTCGCGTCAGCTGTGCTCATCTCACACCCGCCAGCGTGAGGACACCAGATGTCGGCAGTCGCGTCAGCTGTGCTCACATCACACCTGCCAGTGTGACGAGAGATGTCGGCAGTCGCGTCAGCTGTGCTCATATCACACCTGCCAGTGTGAGGACACCAGATGTCGGCAGTCGCGTCAGCTGTGCTCACATCACACCTGCCAGTATCGGCAGTCGCGTCAGCTGTGCTCATATCACACCTGCCAGTATCGGCAGTCGCGTCAGCTGTGCTCATATCACCTGCCAGTGTGAGGACACCAGATGTCGGCAGTCGCGTCAGCTGTGCTCATATCACACCTGCCAGTATCGGCAGTCGCGTCAGCTGTGCTCATATCACACCTGCCAGTATGATGAGAGATGTCGGCAGTCGCGTCAGCTGTGCTCATATCACACCTGCCAGTGTGACGAGAGATGTCGGCAGTCGCGTCAGCTGTGCTCATATCACACCTGCCAGTGTGGTACCCGCAAGCTGACGTTAGCGATCGGCGGAAATGTGACCTCCCCATGTGACCTCGGCGGGAACCAAGCTAATTGTCTCGCACTCTGCTTCGACAGCAGCCAGTCACAAAGTTCGGACATTTCGGCGCAACCTCGGTCGCACCTGCACTAACGCAGGAAATGGCGCTAAAAGTGACGCCGCACACCAAAATGAAATAGAGAGGATTATTGCGCTGCTCGCCGGGACAAAGTGTGAGCAAAAAGCGTACCGCCATTCCCTAGCATTCAATTGTGGCGATACGAAGAAGCAGGTGGGACGGGTAACCATCAATGCTGGCGCATATCAGGAGCAGTATGGTATCAGGCTGTCTTCAATTCCTCGCCCACCCTTGCCTTTCGCACAAGTGCTTCCTCGTGTCGAGCATATTCAAACCGGAGCACACCTTTTCACTTGGCGTCCGAACACCAACATTGCTATTTCTCCATTTCTTTCGTGACTTGGCGATCTTGCGAATTAACATATTCAAGCTAGGCTACCGAGCAAAACGCCATCCGTTCGTTCAGTCTGCCTGTGCAGATTACGGTGCCCCATTTGAACAGCGTCTTGGTATGCCAACGCCACACAGAAATCAACATGTATGTGCCGAAGCCTGGTCTCGGGTTATCAACACTGCAACTGCTGTGTGCAGCACCAGCAAGCAGATGGCGACATCCAATGTGGACGCATCTGGCATGCTGAGGCGACAACTAGCATGCTGAGGCGATATCTAGCATGCTTAAGTTACGTCTAGCATGCTGAGGGAGCATCTAACATGCTGAGGCTACATCTAGCATGCTGAGGCGATATCTGGCATGCTGAAGTTACGTCTAGCATGCTGAGGGCATGTAACATGCATGCTGACTACAACTAGCATGCTGAGGCGATATCTGGCATGCTGAAGTTACGTCTAGCATGCTGAGGGAGCATCTAACATGCTGAAACTACGTCTAGCATGCTGAGGCGACAACTAGCATGCTGAGGCGATACCTAGCATGCTGAAACTACGTCTAGCATGCTGAGGCGACATCTAGCATACATGCGAGCGATACGTCTTCGCTGTCGTAGCGATACTTTCGCGAGGAGAGCTTGGCCACCTCCGATCGTCAGCGGTCACAGATCGTACAGCTGGATACCGTACACGGCAGGGTTGCCTTCGATGGAGACGCTGCTGTTGTAGCGCAGGTGCACGTAGCGGCCATAGGAGGTGGAGGTGCAGACTAGTCGGCGACTGCGGGCGGCGGGCGCCGCCAGCCCGGCCGCCAGCGTCACGCAGTGCTTCTCCTCGCCGGGCACCACCGACACGGAGACGCGCATCCAGCCGGTGGCCGTTCCGGCGGCGCCAGTGTAGCGCACCTCCTTCACGTCGTACACGGCGCCCAGGTCGGCGGTGGCGTGGCCCGGCTCGCGGCGCCAGACGGCGGCCACGGCCGAGCCGAGGTACTGGCAGAGGGACGCCAGCCTCGCCGCGCAGGACACGTCGTGGAAGCGGTAGTTGGCCTTCACGTTGACGTAGGTGCAGCGCTCGTGGGTGCCGGTCGGCTCGTCGACGTCCCAGTCGAAATGCTTCACCAGCCGGCTGCTGCTGGACACGTAGGCCGGCCCGCCGGCGGTGCCCTCGTTGAAGATGACGTCGACGCCGACCAGCACGCCCCTCTGCGACAGCGCATCCTGCTGCGGCAGAAGCGCGGCCGTGATGTTCAGCCGGCCGAACACCATGCGGATGTCGGGAGCCGAGGCGGCCGGGTACAGCACCGCGTCCAGCCGGCGGCAGTTGCGCGCCGCGTCGACGGCCGTCATCGCCCGCGCGACGAAGGCCAGCCTGCGACGACCCGGCGCCTCGTCCAGCACGCGAAACTCGGCCGAAGGCTCGCCCTCGGCGTGCGGGAACCGCCTGGCGCGCACCAGCGACGCGGCGCCGGCGCGCGCGCCGTCCGCGTACGACCGGAGGCGCGCGAACAGCGAGCAGTCGCCTTCGGCCAGGGTGGTGGTGTTGATGATCAGACAGTCGGGCGTCGCGAGGCACCTGCGCTCGCAATCCGCAGGCGCCGTGTGCGGCTCGCTGGCCAGCAGACTGCCGGCGTCCGGCACCCCGGTCGACAGGTCGGCGAAGATGCGCGCGCGCTCGCCTTCGGCCGGCAGGCACGTGTCCAAGTGCAGCCGGAAGCCGTACTCGCAGACGCACCGTCTTTCCACGCACAGCGCGGGACCGCTGACGCGGCGGCAGTCGGTCCACCGGCGGCACGCCTCGTTTGCCATTCCTGCGCAAGTCGGCACCGCCGGTCAGTGCATTTCTGTGGCCGCGAATGCATACACTGGAGAAAAAAACATTCCCTGCCCTCCATTTCACCGTCCGTTCAATTATATTTCCGTGGTCGATTTCACTTCACGCTACTGTACGCCTGTGGTTTCTACAAAAGAAAAACAGCGTGCAGAGTGACAGGGCTCGCCGAGCATCACCGGTATTTGTCATTAGAACTGTATTTTTTTTCTTTCTAGACGAGCCTTATTTAGGCACTAAACACTACTCATTCACGTTTAAACTTTTACATATTTTTTATACGATTGCACATTTTGTTCCTACCAAAATTTGTGTTGACCCTCAGGCTCAGTGACTGCGAGGGGGATCAACGCCAAATATCTCCACGCACGCCTGTCATGTTCACGTTAGAGATGCAACTTTTGATAATCATGTCACTCGAGATCACACCAGTCCAGCTAATATGGATATAAGACCGGGCTTTACAAATATACCAGGGACCACACCGGTCCTGAAAAGCCTTGCTTAGGTCCAGCCCCTGGCCGGGCACATTAAATTAAGCTTGGCTTTTGAAATAACCACCTTTGGGCAAACAACTTGTATCGCAGAATAGCAATTTGGGATGGTAAAGTGCTCAAGTGAACATTTTATTTAGTTTCATGTGCGATCTGATACACTTACTATTTCCACTTTCTTCTCGCTCATCAATCAAAGTTCTACATTTGGTAGGCCCTTCGAATATATTCTATCGCTGAAGGAAATGCTTTAGTCTTAATACTGACAACATATCCCTATAATGCAAAAATTAGATTTCACCGACTAGTTGCAAATATAAAACATACACATTGGGTTTGTTTGGGTTTTAGGGTGCATCGGCTTCATTGGTCACACAGCGGCCTTGCTGACTCAGTCCAAAGCGGACGACCACCGAAATTGGCAACGGTGCATCACAAGAGCCAACGGAAGACAAGACTTGGATTCCATCTCCACACTTCTGTGCAAATGGACAAATGAAGAAAGCAATTATGGGACAGTATCGCCTGAACACCACCGCCTGCACGCATTCATACCAAGAAGCCATGTCCTCCAGTAAGAACGGGGAGCTGGGGCCATGCTCCTGTCCCTGTTTTGAGAAATTGAACATCATCACTCTTTGATAATTTGGCATTGGCCGCTTGATTCTCAACCGTGTCGACATCGGTGCATCGAATGTTGTATGCTATATGTTTGAATTGTCCAAGTCGTCTTTCCTCGAAATAGCTTTGACGAGATACCTCACCGAAAGTGTGAAAGCAGGAAGTTCTCAATTGGGCGTCACGGCCACCACTCGGCCAGTGTCGCGTCACGGTCAGTGTCGCGTCACGGTCAGTGTCGCGTCACGGCCACCACTCGGTCAGTGTCGCGTCACGGCCACCACTCGGTCAGTGTCGCGTCACGGCCACCACTCGGCCAGTGTCGCGTCACGGCCACCACTCGGTCAGTGTCGCGTCACGGCCACCACTCGGTCAGTGTCACGTCACGGCCACCACTCGGTCAGTGTCGCGTCACGGTCAGTGTCGCGTCACGGTCAGTGTCGCGTCACGGCCACCACTCGGTCAGTGTTGCGTCACGGTCAGTGTCGCGTCACGGTCAGTGTCGCGTCACGGCCACCACTCGGTCAGTGTCGCGTCACGGCCACCACTCGGTCAGTGTCGCGTCACGGCCACCACTCGGCCAGTGTCGCGTCACGGCCACCACTCGGTCAGTGTCACGTCACGGCCACCACTCGGTCAGTGTCGCGTCACGGCCAGTGTTACGTCACGGCCACCACTCGGTCAGTGTTGCGTCACGGTCAGTGTCGCGTCACGGTCAGTGTCGCGTCACGGCCACCACTCGGTCAGTGTCGCGTCACGGCCACCACTCGGTCAGTGTCGCGTCACGGCCACCACTCGGTCAGTGTCGCGTCACGGCCACCACTCGGTCAGTGTCGCGTCACGGCCACCACTCGGCCAGTGTCGCGTCACGGTCAGTGTCGCGTCACGGTCAGTGTCGCGTCACGGTCAGTGTCGCGTCACGGCCACCACTCGGTCAGTGTTGCGTCACGGCCACCACTCGGTCAGTGTCGCGTCACGGCCACCACTCGGTCAGTGTTGCGTCACGGCCACCACTCGGTCAGTGTTGCGTCACGGCCACCACTCGGTCAGTGTTGCGTCACGGTCACCACTCGGCCAGTGTCGCGTCACGGCCAATGTCGCGTCACGGCCACCACTCGGTCAGCGTCGCGTCACGGCCACCACTCGGTCAGTGTTGCGTCACGGCCACCACACGGTCAGTGTCGCGTCACGGCCAGTGTCGCGTCACGGCCACCACTCGGCCAGTGTCGCGTCACGGCCACCACTCGGTCAGTGTTGCGTCACGGCCACCACTCGGTCAGTGTCGCGTCACGGCCACCACTCGGTCAGTGTCGCGTCACGGTCAGTGTCGCGTCACGGTCAGTGTCGCGTCACGGCCACCACACGGTCAGTGTCGCGTCACGGCCACCACTCGGTCAGTGTCGCGTCACGGCCACCACTCGGTCAGTGTTGCGTCACGGTCAGTGTCGCGTCACGGCCACCACACGGTCAGTGTCGCATCACGGCCACCACTCGGTCAGTGTCGCGTCACGGTCAGTGTCGCGTCACGGCCACCACTCGGTCAGTGTCGCGTCACGGTCAGTGTTGCGTCACGGTCAGTGTCGCGTCACGGCCACCACACGGTCAGTGTCGCGTCACGGCCACCACTCGGTCAGTGTCGCGTCACGGCCACCACTCGGTCAGTGTTGCGTCACGGTCAGTGTCGCGTCACGGCCACCACACGGTCAGTGTCGCATCACGGCCACCACTCGGTCAGTGTCGCGTCACGGTCAGTGTCGCGTCACGGCCACCACTCGGCCAGTGTCGCATCACGGCCAGTGTCGCGTCACGGCCACCACTCGGTCAGTGTCGCGTCACGGTCAGTGTCGCGTCACGGTCAGTGTCGCGTCACGGTCAGTGTTGCGTCACGGTCAGTGTCGCGTCACGGCCAGTGTCGCATCACGGCCACCACTCGGTCAGTGTTGCGTCACGGCCACCACTCGGTCAGTGTTGCGTCACGGCCACCACTCGGCCAGTGTCGCGTCACGGTCAGTGTCGCGTCACGGCCAGTGTTGCGTCACGGTCAGTGTCGCGTCACGGTCAGTGTCGCATCACGGCCACCACTCGGTCAGTGTTGCGTCACGGCCACCACTCGGTCAGTGTCGCGTCACGGCCACCACTCGGTCAGTGTTGCGTCACGGTCAGTGTCGCGTCACGGCCAGTGTCGCGTCACGGCCAGTGTCGCGTCACGGCCACTGTCGCGTCACGGTCAGTGTCGCGTCACGGCCACCACTCGGTCAGTGTCGCGTCACGGCCACCACTCGGTCAGTGTCGCGTCACGGCCACCACTCGGTCAGTGTTGCGTCACGGTCAGTGTCGCGTCACGGCCAGTGTCGCGTCACGGCCACCACTCGGTCAGTGTTGCGTCACGGCCACCACTCGGTCAGTGTTGCGTCACGGCCACCACTCGGTCAGTGTCGCGTCACGGCCACCACTCGGTCAGTGTCGCGTCACGGCCACCACTCGGTCAGTGTCGCGTCACGGCCACCACTCGGTCAGTGTCGCGTCACGGTCAGTGTCGCGTCACGGCCACCACTCGGTCAGTGTCGCGTCACGGCCACCACTCGGTCAGTGTTGCGTCACGGCCACCACTCGGTCAGTGTCGCGTCACGGCCACCACACGGTCAGTGTCGCGTCACGGTCAGTGTCGCGTCACGGTCAGTGTCGCGTCACGGCCACCACTCGGTCAGTGTCGCGTCACGGTCAGTGTCGCGTCACGGTCAGTGTTGCGTCACGGTCAGTGTCGCGTCACGGCCACCACCCGGTCAGTGTCGCATCACGGCCACCACTCGGTCAGTGTTGCGTCACGGTCAGTGTCGCGTCACGGTCAGTGTTGCGTCACGGCCACCACTCGGTCAGTGTCGCGTCACGGCCACCACTCGGTCAGTGTCGCGTCACGGCCAGTGTTACGTCACGACCACCACTCGGTCAGTGTCGCGTCACGGTCAGTGTCGCGTCACGGCCACCACTCGGTCAGTGTCGCGTCACGGTCACCACTCGGTCAGTGTCGCGTCACGGTCACCACTCGGTCAGTGTCGCGTCACAGCCAGTGTCGCGTCACGGCCACCACTCGGTCAGTGTCGCGTCACGGCCACCACTCGGTCAGTGTCGCGTCACGGCCACCACTCGGTCAGTGTCGCGTCACGGCCACCACTCGGTCAGTGTCGCGTCACCGCCAGTGTCGCGTCACGGCCACCACTCGGTCAGTGTCGCGTCACGGCCACCACTCGGTCAGTGTCGCGTCACGGCCACCACTCGGTCAGTGTCGCGTCAACACACGCTGACCGTGGAAAGTGTGTGCCCCCTGGACTCCTGACAACAACGATCACCAACAATGATTCGATACACCTGCGTCACCATGACTTGGTGAAGCTCACGATTCTGGACTTTGGCGATCAGCTTCAGGTGGGTGGCCGAGGGTGTACAGCTTCACCATGTCGCTGTTACTCTTGGCCAGGAGAGGTCGGCCCAGGTTGTCCGGAGTGGGGCTGGTGCGGCGATCGTTGGCCATTGTCTGTGCCCGTCACCTGGAGCCAGCCAGTGTATGCACCCCTGACCTGGAGCCTGCCAGTTTATGCACCCCTTGCCTGGAGCCCGGTAGTGTCTGTACCCCATATGTGGCTTGCCAGTGATGGAAAATCCACTTAGAGCCCACCAGTATGTGTGGCCCCTCACCTGGAGCTCGGCAGTGTCTGTACCCCTCACCAGGCGGTATCTGTAGCCCTCATCTGGAGCCCGGCGGTATCTGTAGCCCCCCATCTGAATATCGGCGGTGTCTGTGCCCCTCACCTGGTTCCCCATAGTGTCAGTACCTCTCACCTGAAGCCCGGTGGTGTCTGTGCACTTCACCTGGAGCCCGGCGGTATCTGTACCCCTCACCTGGAGCCCGGCGGTATCTGTAGCCCTCACCTGGAGCCCGACGGTGCGCCAACATCCACGACTGGTTTGCCGCTGTCTCAGTGTTGCTCGGAGTGGGCTGGTCAGGAGAGATGCGACACTGCCGCAGACTGCGACTGTAGGCCACGCCCCAACAGCGGAGGTCCGCGTGGCACAGATTGTCGCACACGCCTGTGGTGAAGGGAGTCGTGGTCAACAGGCACTGAAGGTGGAGGGAGAAGTTGACGTGCGGACGTGGTGGAAAACAAAGGGCAGCCTTTGTCAGTGTGAATGAGACTCAGAACGGACTGGTGATCAGCACAGCCCCGAGTGTTCTTGGATGTCAAAAGGAACAAATGGCCAGCCCACCGACCGTCGCGTCCAATTATAGTATATATATATATATATATATATATATATATATATATATATATATATATATATATATATATATATATATATATGTATGATATATATATGACATATATATATATATATATATATATATAAACATATATATATATATGTATATATATATATATATATATATATATATATATATATATATATATATATATATATATATATATATATAGCAAAGATAATGAAATGCGTGGAGGAATCAGGCACACAGCGCTGGTATGGCTAATGCGAGACTAATACTAGGTAAAGTCCAACAGTCCGGTAAACAGCAGATAAATAATTATACTATTTAGCTGCCGCAAACAACCAAGAAAAGATGACCTATAGTGAAAAACAAAGGGACATTAACACGTCGCTAATGAAGGCGTAAGATGTATTACCTGAAGTAAAAATACGAGTGCTCGTTTCCATGGGTACAATGGCTTGGTTCTGTTATCCGCTACGTTGACACATATTTGAATACGGGGGATGTTCATGAAAAGGGTGGGACCCACATTGTTACGTACACATGTACATACACAGTCCATTACATGTACATGAGTATGCAAGAACAAACTATTTGTTGAATAGTGCGTCAGATAATGTTTGCCAACTTCGCTTCATTTTCTGCATCGGCTGAGCCGATCATTGCATCATGCAGAATCATGGCTGGAAAACCGAAGGGAGATTTTCTTTGGTGGACTGTTCAATATTGCAGCAAAAGAATCAACCCTTTTCCAGATCTTATCCGCTGTTTTCGCCAGCCACCATTCGACCAGGTCCGATATTCCTACCAAACACCATCCGACATGGTTCGATGTCCGTACCAAACACCATCCGACCCGGTCCCATATCCCCTCCAAACAACATACTACCAGGTCTGATGTCCCTACCAAACACCATCCCATCTGGTCCAACATCCCCACAAAACGGACACCTGTTTGAATATATCACCATTGTCATACCCTAGATCCACGCGCAGAAAACGTATTGATGGAACTGCAATTTGTTATTGGTGCCACTGCTGTTCGCAAACCAGTTATGAGACAAAACACAGCTGTGAGCGTGGGCTGCGGACCTCAGAATGGGCTTCGGTCTGCACTCCGCCGGATCGATATTAAACAAATTCCGCCCCAGTACCTCAGTTGGTTAAAGCGCCGGCCTGCACTGTGCTCCCCTGTCCTAGCAAGATGGCGCTGGAAAGTCGCTTCGCGCGCTTGCATTTGCCCCCGGATCTGAGGGTCAGTTAGCAGCTGGCCCGATAAGACCGGGGACCAGCTACCGGGGTGCAGTGTCGGTGCATTGGCGGCACGTTAAACTCCCGGCGAAAATTATCCCGCAAAACTGGAAGTCGTTCACTTGGTGGTGGAGCCAGGGTTCACGTAACAAGCTCTGCTTATCAATAGGGTCCTAGTTCATAAAGCCACCCCAGCAAGAATTCGAACTAAATTTCTATAGCATGGTACATTGTCCTGCCGAATGAAGCACGACTGAATGTAGCATTCATAATGAATTAAGAAGCATGAACGAGAGAAGAGATCGGATTCGGTTCGTCCGATTCCTTGCAACTTCTTGCACGATTACTTACTTTGAATCATCGCCAGCACTTACAAAAAGAGACGTTGTCCAGCACGCGACTGCAGTTGCCCTCCTTCAGAGTTGCATCGCCTGATGTGTAGTTGGAGAGGATGGCGTTCCAGAGGCTCCTGTCGGCCGCACAGATCGCCACGAGGCCGAGCGAGAGCAGGACACTGAGGACACGGGGCGGCGACATCCCGCCCGACCCACCGTTACCGAGGAGAAGCGGTCGATAGGCGGTCCGGGGGCAGGAGGCGACGCGCGAGGAGAAGCGGTCCACGGGCGATACTGGGGCAGGAGGTGACGCGCGAGGAGAAGCGGTCGACAGTGGATACGGGGGCAGGAGGCGACGCGCGAGGAGAAGCGGTCGACAGGCGATCCAGGGGCAGGAGGCGACGCGCGAGGAGAAGCGGTCGACGGTGGATTCGGGGGCAGGAAGCGACGCGCGAGGAGGAGCAGTCGACAGTGGATCCGGGGGCAGGAGGCGACGCGCGAGGAGAAGCGGTCGACAGGCGGTCCGGGGGCAGGAGGCGACGCGCGAGGAGAAGCGGTCCACGGGCGATCCTGGGGCGGAGGTGACGCGCGAGGAGAGGCGGTCGACAGTGGGTCCAGGGGCAAGGGGTGACGCGCGAGGAGAAGCGGTCGACAGGCGATCCGGGGGCAGGAGGCGACGCGCGAGGCGCCTGGCGGCGACCTGGCGAACCTGCAGCCGGCCGGCCGCGGTCGCGCCGGCCGCTGGTGGGGCTCGGGATGCGGAGGAGGCGCGGGCGCTGCTGGATCGTCCAGCAGGCGGCGGGACGTGGTGGACGTCTGCTGTCGGCTCCCCGGGGCAGCCGAGTGTGCCGGGTCGCCGGCGGAGCGGCCTTTTACGTGCCGCCGGACAGCCGTGTTGTCGGCGACGTGTCGCTGGTTACCGCCGGTTGCCGTGACAGCCGTGTCGCTGGTTACCGCCGGTGTCGCTGGTTACCGCCGGCGGGTCGCCAGCGGGGCCGGAGTCGTAACGGAAGCGGATTGACACTGCCGCATCCGTCGGCCGTCATGGCTTGATACGCGTGTGGCTGGGGGGGGGGGGGGGGGCTCGATCCGTTATTGCGAGCTGCTCGCATAAACTGTGTGGGGTATGTGGTGGTGGCCGGAGGTCAGTCACGATCCTCCTACCGAAGCGAGGAAGGGTTGACCCATCCGTACTGTGGGAGCAGGATCCCTCCGTGAGCTTTTTCGTTCCCTAACTCTGGGAACGAAAATGAGATGCGACGGGAGCGTGAATGTGGATACATATTGGCGCCTTCCTTGTTCTACTTCGCAGCGAAATATATTTGTGTCACTATATCGGAGGCGGTTCCAGCGGTGGGATGTCAGAGATGTGGGATCAAAGGCGGTTCCAGAGCCTACGATTTCAGAGATATTGGGAGGGACCTCCAGCAGATTGCGGCGAAAACCTAGCAACATGCATCGTGCGTGCAACAGCACATACATCGGAATACGTCCATTGCTCTGCTGTATAGTCACGTCCATTTGGTGACTATAATCCTGAATTGAATTACTGACATCGCTTTGCTTACCGAGCTGACTTGCTTAAGTACAGGAATGCTTATTCTTGTCATGCATTCGTGCATTTGTAGAGGCTAAAGGACATGTTGGAATTTTCCGCTGAGCAATCACTGGCTAGCTTAATTTCAACCAATCAATTAGATGCACTAGCACACTTCAATTCTCTGCTTTCACCTAGTCTATATGTCCTAAGGCTCGGTTTAAGGTTTTTAATCTTTGTTTATACCTGCTTCTTTGACACCAATAATTGTTGTACACCTGTGTCAGCCAAGAATGGCTTTCATCCTGTCCATTCTGATTTGCCTATTATGATGCATTTATATTTATAAAATGACATTGCGTCCGTTCTCATATGTAAATTGGGAATCACGCTGTCGTGATCTTGACTCGGTTTGCGTTTTAGGGATTTCCATATTTTATTTCATATGCGTCTGCATCAGATAATAGTTCTTCCCACTCAGTTTCACCCAGGAAAATCCCAATCGGATTATACATTCTTTGATGATTGGAATCAGTCTTTCAGTTTCCCGACATTTCCAGCGTACTGTAAGTAAAAGCCTATAATGCTATTTTATCAAATAAACTTTATCCGAGTTTTTGTTGGTGTGGCATTATGAACCAGGGTTATGTTGCTAAGCAGAGATTGTTGCGTGAACCCTGGCGCCACCACTCGATCCACGAATTCCGGTTTAACGGCAGAATTTTGACCGAAAGTTTAACGTGCCGCCAATGCACCGACACGGCCACCCGGTAGCTCGTCCCCGGCCTTATCGGGCCAGCTGCCAACTGACACTCCCAGCCGGTGGCTAAATGCGAGCGCGTGAAGCGACTCGAACCCTGTGTTGCCAGGACAGGGGAGACCAGTGCAGGCCAGCGTTCTAACCACCTGAGCTACCCGGGCGGCTATGATTGCTACGCCTTGAGTGTGCTTTCATCGGTACATTCTCCACAACATTTGCTGTCCTCGTAAGTATGATCCAACACGTCGCTTCCACTTATAGGCTCATGCATCATCTGCAACAAGACTTTCTTGCGAACTCCGAGGGAACATGTCACTGGCATGGCGCTGTGCTTGTTATGTCTTCATGACACTTGTTGCTATTCTTCTTGCTTGTTATTGTTGTGAACCTAAGTTTGGTATGGCCCAGATGTAGCTATCCGCATCGCACGCGCCCGTTACACACATGCTGTGAAGCGTTGCACCACAACATTTCATGATGTTAGTTTGATGATGAGGGAGCGTACAAATATTTTCATGAAATTGTATGATGCGAAGGTATTGTGTATTGAGTTGCATTATTGGGATTACTGTGCTTAGGTGGGTCACGTGGTCGAGTTGGACATCTTGCTCGCTCAGTCAGTTCTGCCTTAGTCATATTCACGGGAGGAGGGGGAATTTCCGTCCCCTTGAAGGATTTTCGACATGTTTTTGCGAAGCGTACATGCAGAGCATACACCTGAATATTTTTATTTTTGCTGTTCTCGTGACTACAATTTCTCATTCTCACATCGCCTTGCCTGCCAACTGAGCCGGCTATTTTGTGTCCAATGATGCCGAGGGTGAACCCAGGGGAGGATAGCAAAGGGCCAACAAGCGAGCGATTTTTCCAAAGCGATACACTTTAACACCGGACGGGTGGATTTAATGCACTATTCCATGGCACGCCTGACATTCTTCCTCATATTTTGCTTCAGCCAAGACGTTATCTCGCATGTCTCTGGACTGTAGATCACATGTCATTCGACCGGTGGCATGCGCGTAGGGACGGGGGGGGGGGGCAGTGGAGACATGGCTCACCAATTTTCAAGGTGTGGAGACAGTAATATTAGCTGGCACCTCCACTTTTTCAGCGTAAAAGTTGCGATTAGCATACTCCTGAGCTTTTCCAATACATGTATGACGATTTACCCACGATTCATCCTCCACAATACTATTTAGAATTATATATTATTTTAAAGGAATGATTTAATTATGATTGTCTACAGGAGAAAATGGACGATTGGAAAAATGAACTTGAATGTTTTGCATTATATCTGTAAATTTACACACAATGAAACACGGGAAGCTAACTAGAACGTTGTGCACCAGCGCGAAGGATAGAATGGCAGGATTCCTATGTTTATAATGCACATCCTACCCACCGGTATTAGCAGCGCCTATATCGGAATGCAACTTTGGAGCCAAAACTGTTGTTTCTGGGAACAAACCTGATAAGAAGGGGCATTGAACACGAAATCGCTTCTCAGAAACATGTAAACGCCTTGCCGTCCTCCCCAAAATAAGAACATTCATCCAATGCTTTGTATTCTTCTTTTTTCTTCGTTATTGACGGAACGATTTCAAGTCTCGGTCACATTTTGTTTCACTGCGATACAAAACACGAATTCTACCGAAGTTGTGTCTCACTAAAATCATATGACAAAACATTTGTATTCAAACAAATGTTGCTCGAAATCCGGTCACTTCACAATTTTGGTGTAGTATCGGTGGTGCAGCCAGGATTTCCATAAGGGGGCTTCGACCCGAAACAAATACATGAACGCATCCGGCGCGAGAAGCGCGCCGAAAATTTTGATTTCTCGTCGTGCGAGTCCAAAATTTTGTGGTTGCTCTATTGTGCATCTTTTGTGAAGGGTCGTTGGGTGCGTGCCCGTGCCGACCCCTGGCCGTGCCTCCGGACAGTGTGGCCACCGGGCATCTCTGATGGGTTCTAACTGCGTCAACAGCCTGGCCCCTCTACTGTCGAAAACACTCCCAGAGTTGGTTGTGAAGCACTACTGCTGGGGTGGTCGCTACCGAGGGCTTTGTATGATGGAGAAAGACGGAGGGCCACTTAGGCAGACTTGTGTTCGACTCGAGTTGAATCGAGAACCGACTCATGAATCAATCGTTTTTGAATGAGTCGCGAGTTGAATCGAATCTTTTCTTCAAAATGTAACTTGAGTCGTGAGTTGAATCACATATTTCTAAAAAGATGAGTTGAATCATGAGTCAATCATTCAAATATCATGTGTGGGCAGTACACACTGAATCATATGGCTCATGAGTCTGATACCACTGAGTTGAATCTGAATCGATTTAAATTTCTGTCAATCTGCTTGAGTCGCGAGTCCAATGATATCTCAAGGTCTATGAGTCACATATGAGTCGACTAAAAAAATCTGAGTCGAGCACAAGTCTGTACTTAGGCCAATTTGTATGCGTGCAACACCATTGGCGTAGATATATAATGCACGAGGGTTAGGGGACCGGCGCCCACGTCAACCTAACCTAACCCACGATGACGCTTATGGCTGTTTGCTGCAATCGAATTCGACACGGAAAATTCGCCCTGCCAGAATCAGAATGTTAACTGGTTCTGGAAAGCTGAATGACAATCCGGAGCGTGAGAGTCGGTGGCAATCGTGGAGTCTCATACGAGGCCAGCCACCTCTTAATTGTTCGATTCAGCAGTCCCCATTGGTTGTGAAGCACAAGCAGACGCAGTGCGCGTAATGGCGAAGGACGTCGTTGGTCAGGAATGTGATTTTGATTACGGATCAGCGAAGTAATTAGTGCCTTCCACTTTTACTTCCGTGTTCTGAGCATGCCCGACTGACAGAGGCGTATATGTGGGAATAGGCTGGGCCAAGCAGGTGGTGTCTGGTTTGATCCCTTTGATCCCATTTGTACCTTGATCCCTTGCCCTTTGTCCCATTTGACCTTATCTGATCCCATTACCTTGACGGGCCCTATCCCATTGTACATTGACCCGTCCCTTGACCCTTGTACCTTGACACGTGCCCTTGATCCCATTTTGACCTTTGATCCCATTCACAAATATTTGTCATCTTACCATCAGCAATCCGGATGGACCGGCACCGCCCACCTGTTCGTTCCCTTTTTGGACACCTCCACGGACGAGCGCTAAGGGCATGCCTTCAGTTCTCGAATCATTCAACACCTAGGCGAGAGTGGCGACAAGACGAATCGGACGCAAACGCCCAATCGCTCTCTCGATCCTGGGCGAGTTTGTGCACTCCTGAGCGTTGCCGGACGGGCAACAGTAGAGGGTGGGGACCTGGCACAGGTTCCAGCTACTGTTTTGCAATTGCCAGGCCATCGCGGGCAGCCCACCCGACGCTCGGCTCGGACAAATGGATCATGTCAGCCGGAAGGCTTTTGCGACCGGGCGCATTTACGGCCGCCGACGATGCACAACTGTAAATGGTGAGTGGCCACGTGGATATTGTCGGGCGGCGCCTCCGCTCATGACGTGCCGAAGTTTCCGAAGAGGGCCCATGTCAGACGGCGAGCGAGTCGTGACGGTGGCCGGGTGGTAATGGGCCGACCGCCGTACGACCGGCTGATGCTCGCAGTTACCGGTGTTCGCACCTGCAACGTCCGGGGGTAATAGCCACTCAGTGTCTGCTATCCAGGTGCGCCGGTGAAAGCATGGGCGGGCGAACGGTTGGCTAATGTGTGTGTGGATCGGTCGGCAGGTACGTCCGATGCTTGTCTGGAATGGTTGTGAGGATGGGTTGATAGGTGTGCACCGGGAATAGCCGAGGAGCCAACTGTTAATGGCAGGAGCTGACGCGAGACAGCAGTGTTTGGAAGCTCCGTTCGCCGCTTCAGCTTTGAAGCCGGACGTCCACGCGGTACAAAATAGCACATGGAAAATGCGGAGTGCAGGGCGTTCGCTCTATGTCCTTCACATGTCGGCTCGTGGTGTGAAAATTTGCAGGTTCTCTTCACGATTTTTAACTCGGGGAGAGTTATTTTACCCGCTCCCGGTAGGTATTCCCGGATAGTAAGAAAAGCGGTGAAGGGCAGCGCGCCAAGTCTGTCCGTACCAGTTTCCGCATCAATTTGCCATGTGTGTTAAATTTTTGTAGTTTGGTGAGGTCACCTGAAAAACGGTGAGCCAGTCGTCACGCTTTAAAATATGAAGATATTTGAATGAAGGTTTCAGTGTGTGCTTATCTTTGGAAGTCAAGAAAACGTCCCAGAGGAATGTTTGATTTACCCCGATTTTTGAAGACATTAGTTTTGCATATTTTCCCATTAGGGCTAAGATCAGATTCTGACTAAAGTAAGCAGTTTGCATTGGGCAAGTTAACTTCGAACAATATTTTCCAGTTCGATCTACCCATTAGGAAAATACAAATTCAGGAAAATTGAACCCTCAAAATTATGAAAATATCAAAGATTAAAATGTTGATTTTGTGGTGGACGTGCTTCTTGCAGCCATGGTCTGTTTCTCCTTCCTTTTCTAGTCCCAAATAATTTTTGTTTTTAAAATCTCTCCTAAAATGAACTCCATAGGAACAAACTTAAACAAACCTCAACACTTAAACACTTAATTTCCCAAACTTAAACACTTAATTTCCCAAACTTAAACACTTAATTTCCCAAACTTAAACACTTAATTTCCTATCTCTCCTACAATGTCCTTTACGAAATAATAGAGACACGTGGACCAGTACCAGAGCCCTGCGGCACCGCCCAGGGTTCCGCAGCATTTTCTTAAAACGGGAACCATCCGTATAGCAGGCGGTCGTGCTTGGGGCTGCGAGGCCCCTGTCGGCACGGTGTGTTCCGAGGATATTTATGGGTGCTCATGGCACTGCGTCGGCCGTCGGCCGTCGCCGACACATTTATTATGACACGCTTCATGTGCGATCACGAAGAATGAACTTGCACGTGCATTAAACCGTCGTGACTTGAAGTGCAGCCAACTTTGCCGGCCATGCTTCAATCCTGCCAAACCTTCATGGGCAGTCGACCGCTGGGCTCTACTATGATGCGTCCTGGCTCTTATAAGGGATGATTTATTGGTGCTTGGATAGCCATTAGATTCCAGCAGAAGTAGTGGAGTCAGTGTGAAAGGGGACCGGGGAAGGGGACCGGGGAAGGGGACCGGGGAAGGGGACCGGGGAAGGGGACCGGGGAGGGGAAGGGGACCGGGGAAGGGGACGGGGGAAGGGGACGGGGGAAGGGGACCGGGGAAGGGGACCGGGGAAGGGGACCGGGGAAGGGGACCGGGGAAGGGGACCGGGGAAGGGGACCGGGGAAGGGGACCGGGGAAGGGGACCGGGGAAGGGGACCGGGGAAGGGGACCGGGGAAGGGGACCGGGGAAGGGGACCGGGGAAGGGGAAGGGGACCGGGGAAGGGGACCGGGGGGAAGGGGACCGGGGAAAGGGACCGGGGAAGGGGACCGGGGAAGGGGACCGGGGAAGGGGACCGGGGAAGGGGACCGGGGAAGGGGACCGGGGAAGGGGACCGGGGAAGGGGACCGGGGAAGGGGACCGAGGAAGGGGACCGGGGAAGGGGAATTGTTGTTCTCAATAGACGGGCGTAATCGGCTGTGCCGGATGTTGTGCTCAGAGACTGGGTGGCGATAGCACAGAGCGTCTGTCTTGGCAAGCAAGCAGGTAGAGATGTAAACATGCGAACTGCAATGTCACGTGCACTGAAGCATCAGCTTAGCCTTATTACAAGAGGGCTCGTTTAGTCCTGAATATGTGGGGCGATGTCGGATTCCGCCCCTCTCCTCGCTAAGATCTCGGAATATAATCGATTAATTTCAAAGCTGAAGCTCAAGCGATTTCTTCTGGTCTATTCCACACACGTAAAATATCAAGTTGTCGGTTTTCCTCAATGGCGAAAACAGGGGGCCAAGAATGGGAAAATTGGTGGAAACCATTTGGAAATGTGTTTGAATTTTACATCTAGAAAGGTGTACATGGGTCGGCATAAAAAATTGTACGTGATGCGACAGACGCCACGTCAATGCGCACACTGCACACCAACGTATATTGTCGTGCCAATAATTGTATGAAGAGCAATGAAATTAATTTCAGCACGAAGGAAATATGCTGTCCGGTCTGCATTGACAGCGCCGCACATAAATTTTCAACGCACTTCGCGTACCGAAAGCAGTCTCGTATCGTCAGAATGCTTGGTGTTCGCGTCACTTGTAAGAAAATCCTGGCTGCGCCCCTGTACGGGCTGTCCCTGCCTGCGCCCCTGTATGGGCTGTCCCTGACTGCGCCCCTGTATGGGCTGTCCCTGGCTGTGCCCTTGCGCGGGAACGTCATGCGTTCGTAGATGTCGTCCTTGACACCGTTGTCACATGATCGTTGTTGTCCTTGACCCCGTTGTCACATGATCGTTGTTGTCCTTGACACCGTTGTCACATGATCGTTGTCGTCCTTGACACCGTTGTCACATGATCGTTGTTGTCCTTGACACCGTTGTCACATGATCGTTGTTGTCCTTGACACCGTTGTCACATGATCGTTGTTGTCCTTGACACCGTTGTCACATGATCGTTGTCGTCCTTGACACCGTTGTCACATGATCGTTGTCGTCCTTGACACCGTTGTCACATGATCGTTGTCGTCCTTGACACCGTTGTCACATGATCGTTGTCGTCCTTGACACCGTTGTCACATGATCGTTGTCGTCCTTGACACCGTTGTCACATGATCGTTGTTGTCCTTGACACCGTTGTCACATGATCGTTGTTGTCCTTGACACCGTTGTCACATGATCGTTGTTGTCCTTGACACCGTTGTCACATGATCAATGTTGTCCTTGACCCCGTTGTCACATGATCGTTGTCGTCCTTGACACCGTTGTCACATGATCGTTGTCGTCCTTGACACCGTTGTCACATGATCGTTGTCGTCCTCCTTCTACACCGTTGTCACATGATCGTTGTCGTCCTTGACACCGTTGTCACATGATCGATGTTGTCCTTGACACCGTTGTCACATGATCGTTGTTGTCCTTGACCCCGTTGTGACATGATCAATCGGACCGCCGCCGCGTCTGGCCCTCCAAACCGCCGGTCGGCACAGCCAGCTGACGCCGCAGCCAACAACACAGCCGGCAACGGCCGACCGGGCCTCTGGCTCCTACGTGGTGGTGGCCAGGGCAGGACCTCGGCCCGGGGGTGTCGGTGCCGTGACCGCACAACACAGGTCACAGGCTGACCCGTGGTGGTCTTGGACAGGGGCAGCCCGACCGGTGGACCTGCAATGGTTGGATATTCATTTCGGAATACATTTTATAGACAGCCAAGCAAAGAAACAGACACGCATGCAAACATTTCTCTTTCACTTACAACAATTCTGGGTGTACTCATTCCCCAGATGTCTTTCTCCTTCTCACTCTGTATTCCCCTCCTCCCAAGTTCATCAAATGTCGCATACGACATGAGGATGGTGCACTGGCATATCAGACAGGTACGCTCGATGCTCCAGGATGTCGAGACTGAAATATAGAGGCAAAACTAGCGAGTGGCAATATATATATATATATATATATATATATATATATATATATATATATATATATATATATATATATATATATATATATATATATATATATATATATATATATAAGTATAATATATATATATATAAAAAATATCAGATAGACGGTCCAATCATTAAGTAACATCTATATCCTGTGGGATCAACAAACGTATTAACTATTTGACCAGCGATTGACCGCTAGGCCATCCTGAGATGTAAGTCTGGATAGCAAGACTGAACGTTCGTCTGAGAGTCTGAGAGGCACGACTGTACCAGATCGTATCAGATCCAGCAGACGACACAGCTAAACAGCCAGTTTGTCAAATATGGCGCCAAATTTGGCGTCAAATGTGGCGCTAGTTTGTCACTCGTCCTGTCTCTCTCCGTCTATCGACACTCCATCACCACGTTCACCACATTCACAGCCCGAGGTTCGAACCTCCTCCGTCACAGGTCTGTAGGCTAGACAGCAGAACATTATCGTGTCCATACACTAAGCCAAGCTGGAATTGCTTCCTGAAGTTCCATTGTGGTATATATTCTTCCCCACATGGGGGAGTCACCCCTGTCGGTCCCAAATGAACTTGGAAGGGTCCCCAAATGGCCGTGATTGTGATCAATGTGGCACCGCTGTCGGCGCCGGCCGGTGTGTGCGGGGTGTCTCCGTGCCGGGGCCAGCTGAGGTGTCTGGTGGTGACAGCTGTGGTGTCTGGTGACAGCTGAGGTGTCTGGTGACAGCTGAGGTGTCTGGTGACAGCTGAGGTGTCTGGTGACAGCTGCGGTGTCTGGTGACAGCTGTGGTGTCTGGTGACAGCTGTGGTGTCTGGTGACAGCTGTGGTGTCTGGTGACAGCTGAGGTGTCTGGTGACAGCTGTGGTGTCTGGTGACAGCTGAGGTGTCTGGTGACAGCTGATATGTGGGTGGCACTGTGGTTCCGATGACAGCTGATATGTCTGGTGACAGCTGGGTGTCTGGTGACAGCTGATGTCTGGTGGCACTGATATGTCCGATGACAGCTGATAGTTGTACTGTGACAGCTGAGGTGTCTGGTGACAGCTGATATGTCTGGTGACATAGCTGGGTATTGTGGGTGTCTCTGGGGGACAGTTGAGGTGGCCTGTGAAAGCTGAAGGTGTCTTGGGACAACTGAGATGTCTGGGGACAGTGATTTGGGGACAGCTGGATTTCCTGGGAGACAGCTGGGATGCCTGGGGGACGTCTGGGATATGTCCGGGGACAGCTGAAATGTGCTGGGTGTCCGGGGACAGCTTGGGTGTGTGGGCTGTCCAGGACAGCTGGGGTAGCTGGCTGTCCGGGGACAGCTGGTGATGTGCGGGGGCAGGGCTGTCCAGGACAGATGGGGTGAGCTGGGTGTCCGGAAACAGCTTGTGTGTGGGGGGTGGGCTGTCCAGGACAGTTGGGGTGTGGTGGGTGTCCGGAGAGAGGTACAGCACGATGGTTGCAACGGTTGCTGCCCTTGACTGGCCTGCGCGAAGTAAGCTGTAGGCGACGTGGTGTGTTTACCGCCATGTTATCTGTGTCGGACGTGAACTGTTACACCCGTGTTTGTCTCGCACTGTCGGTAGCGATGTACGTTGTCTGGGAACGCTCAGGGCTGCCAGATACGGGATGGACAGTGCGGGGTGTGGGTTAGGAAGGAAGTCTTCATGTGCATATCTACGTGTAAATAAATAAATAAATAAATACAAAATATATAAAAAATATATAATATAAATATATAAATATATATATATATATATATATATATATATATATATATATATATATATATATATATATATATATATATATATATATATATATGGATAGACATTTGGAAACTTCCACAACACCGAACAATTTTCGTTCCGTAAAGCGCGCCGGAAGCATTTTGGGTGATACGGTCTTTTCTCCGTGGATCCCTCCCCCTTCAGAAAATCATGCCTCCGCCACTGCGCGTACAATTGATGACGATGAGGTGTATCAAGTACCTACTAGAGCCCTCCCTGATAGTACGAAAAACCCAATGAAGGTGCCAGAGCACCTCTCTGCAGCTGAGAATTCTCGTCTCCATCAACAGCACAAGCTGTGGTGCCTTTGCAGGTAACTGCAGGGTGCCTTGTACCTATACCAGAGTGCCCTTATGCAGTCTCGAAGTGCCCCTAGTCACATGTCAGGGCGTCGTCTAGAGGTGTGACGATTTCGCGCCGGCTCCAACATGAGCTGGGAAGCTGGGATTTCGCTGAAATCCAGGAACATTCATTTGCTTTGGCTGACATACCGTGAGGTGGGACATGGACGAACTTTCTGCAAATGAGTAGTGTTGGTTGGTTATTTGGGCTTACGGGCGCATCGACTGCGTTGGTCATACAGACAATGAGTAGTGTGAAACGCCACGACTGTTTTCAATTCTTGGGTATTGCTATGTGAGTATTGGACATAGCCGGAAATCTTAGAAGGGTTGTAAGTGAAATAGGCCAATCCCGAGGCAGTATGACCTGTCGACCGCTATCGACCCCGTATGACCTCTCGACCTGTCAGACGGCCAGTTAGCCTAGGACTAGATGCATCACTCCAGTGAGCATTGATAGATGCAGTCTCACCTGTCTCTAATGCGTGAGATTGGCACAATGACTCAACGGTCGATGTGTCGTAAAACCAATAACCAACCAACCATCACTCCAGTGAGTTATATAAATAATCATCAATACCCCAACTTTAGTAACGTAAGCATACAGGAAGTGGCGGGTCGAGCTGCGTTCTGCAATATCACTAGAAACGTTACCCAGACGGAAGTGAACAAACCGCCGCAAATACCTGAAGGGAAAAGATGAAAGATGGGACAGTGTGTTTCCTCAAACGGTGCATTGCAACCTTACCACCGCTGTACCCTCATGATTAATGCGGTATGCCGGTACGTGGCTTCAATTCGAAGTTCACCGACACATCGCAGGCCGGGTGGCGGCAGCCCGAACCGTGTATCGGACGGCAGACAGCGAGCGACTGCGGGCTGCGGCGTCGAATCCAGGCGCCGGGGGCGGAGCCTGCACTACGTCACGTGATACACGGGTCGATGACCTGTGTGGCGCGCCACCTGGTGGTACGACGGCCAACTGGTGTTCGAGTGGACGATCAACCTTCGCGAAGCGACGTCGGCAGTGAAGAAATATCACTTATCCCGTTGATAGTAGCACAGTGGCGCCACCTACTCAAAATTCCGTTATTTTGCTAATTGAGGGGGAAAATGCGGTTCGATAGGAACTGAACGTCGCCCGGATTTTTGGTGCTGTCGCGAGAGAGAACGGCCAACCACAGCACCGTCCGGTGGCGGCTACCGACCCCGTATGGGCGCCGCCCGACCTGTCGGGCGGTCGATTCTCACGGGAGGCAAAAGGCGGTTTGCTTTGTTTGGAACTCTGAAGATTTAATTTGTTTTCTAAAAATAATTTTTAAAGGGGGATCTTGTGATTTGATAGTTACAGAACACTAGTTGTTTACGTATAAATCGACATTTTGCGTCATTTCTGACCTTAACTTTCCGTGTGGGAATACTTTCTTAAAATTCAAAATAAATCGTCTATATGAAATTTTCCAAAATAACGATACAGAAAGACAATCGGCATCGCTTCTCGGCCTATGGCTAAGATCAAAGTGTAGTACCTGTTCTTATCAGCTTAATATCTGATACGTCCCCGACATGGGGACCAGAATATTAAACTGATTTTTGAACTTTGGCGGGACTTTGGGGCTTGCTCCTGTCCTGCCGCGGGTTGACCTGGCGTTGCACTACCGCCGGGATCAGCCCACTTAACACAAATTGAAAAAAGATGCTTTGGCAGAACATTTTGAATCACCTGCACACCTGAATGGGGATCCAGGTAGGCTGTCAGGTCAGGTGGTGCCATATTTATCCTGACCTAGCCTCATCTCAACGAAAAATTAATCCAATTGGAAATGGGGAAATAGTCATATGTCTGCACGCATAACGAGAGAAACAAAAAGTCCACTCCAAGCGCATGCAAGTTACAAATATGGAAAATTTGTTACAGAATTGGCCGTATGCTCAGGTCATTCGCCAAACCTCGAACAACAATCGAAAGGATACGCTTCGTTGGCGCCGCCTAATTGTGCAAACATTCCAAATTTCCTGCCAATATCTTTTAATTTCGATGAGTCATTTATCATGCATTTTCTAGGTGGACTTCGTTTACCTGAGCAAGGAAAATGATGTTATATTACCCAAGATTGAAACTTCCACATCAGACACAAAACAAGACTAAGGGAAGGGCAATGGAAATTTTGCGCCTTCTTGACATTCTATTAATTTGGGCACTTCGGCCTCAGGCCATTTCGTGGATGAAAAATTGTGTATTATACTATTTTAACTAATCCAGTTTATAGATCTTGTAACAGGTTTGCATTCCGGAGAAAATTAAAAAGTAATTTAGAAAAAGTTGAATTTGGTGAGGAACGGATGATCATTCCCGAATAGTGTAGCTAGAGTAAAAATAATTTTCTGCGTGTGACAGTAATCATTCAGTATTTTTCGAGGGCCATGGAACTTCTGACAGTGAAGACGATATGTAACTGTAAGATGGGTGCTGCATGATGGGCATGAATGTCTAGGTGAAGCCAGATAGATATATCGATGTGTAAGAAAAGTATGGCTGATGCGTAAACGGGATAAGACTTTTTCTTGGTGTCGATTTTTTATATATGCTGTGGTCGAAGCAACGAGGACAGATTTGATGATACGTAGTTGTGCATGGTTCGTGTTTGAATCCAGTTTGTAGTCCAAAAGTGTCGAAAGCGCTGTTGTATTAATGATTTAGTACCTTCAAGATGTGTTAGAATTTCTGTAATATTTTGGAGGTTTAATGACGTTTTTGCTAATGTGTCGGCTTCTTCGTTTCCTGGTATGTCACAGTTACTGGTCGCCTACAGGAAACAGACCTTCACGCCCATCAGGTAAAGTGTTCCTAATGTTATAAATGGAAATATGGCAACGATGTGAAAAAGAAAGTGACGAAATAGATTGTGAAACACATTTGGAGTCCGAACATATGACTACGCTGCACATGGGGTGACAGAGAAAACGGTTGTGAATATAGCGGAGGGCAATGAGGATGGCATGTAATTCAGCGATGAAAATTGATGTTCCGCCTGGCAATCGATGTTGTTTTTGGTATGCTCGGGAAGCTATGGCATTTCCTACAAGCTTATCGTCTTTCGAATAGTCAGTTAAAACAAAACGATGCATGGGAGTATAGAGGCCGAAATTAGTGAAATTTTCGTTTCGCATATTCTGGACAGAGCTGCAATTTTGGAGTGGTGGCCAAATAAAAAACATATCATTCAGCTATCTGCCACTGTGGTGTAATTGGTGGAGAAAGCGAAGTAATGGGTCGAATAGTAAAATGAAGTTGTTCAGAAAATGTTTTGACTCGAGAAGCCATAGTGAGACCGGTTCGTTTTTCGGATTGACCTAAATAATCATGGTGTATATTTTGGAGGATTTTAATGCCGCGTGTGTGGGTTTGCTTAGCTTGCTTGAAAATGAATTTTGCGGGCGTACCTAAGTGTTTGTTGCATTATTAGTCCAGGCATTATTTGATATCACCTCGGACAAATTGCAACAGAAAGTCTGTCAACTGTTTTATACCCAGAAATGTGTCCTCTATAACATATCAAAAGTCTTAAGGAATCCTGATGGTGGAAAGAGCCATGACAGCCATTTTTCAACATGGCCGCTATAAACCTTATATTTCCCAATACCTCCGCTTCGAAATAACAGAGGTTTTATTTTAAGTGCTAAACATATATTTTCTGGGACCAGAAATCCAATGACACACATTTCAATAAGCTACACCTGACCAAAAAGCAATATTCTGATGGACGACATACATATATAGGTCATAATTATTATAATAGTGCATGTAGTTACCATACCACAGCCTCAGAACATCGCCTCAGACTACCATAGTCGATACATGTACAGAAGCATTCATCAGTCTTCCTCAAACAGTCTAGTCATCATGATCACTGTCACATGTAACTCGTGTTGAGTTCGTACATGCCGACCCTCTACAGTTGCCACATGCAGCTGAACACTATGTCGTGCTTCTTGCAGGTGCACTTCAGACTGCTGCAGTCTGTCTGGCAGTTGCACCGGATTATCTTGAGAAGCTCTTTCGGAGCTGGTGGCAAGTCCGTCTGCTCGGGCACGAGTCCTCCACTGCTTTCCCACCAACCCCAGTCGTCTGGCCGTAGCTCATTAGCTGGTTGCTGGTAGCTCGTAGCCCTTCCACTGCTGGACCTGGTAGTAGACACGAAGGCTGTGGTGTTTCGCTGCTGCTGATGTGAGCGTTAGACTTTGGGGCTGCACTTGAAAAGTGTTGGAGGCGACCTTCTGGCAGAACCGCTTATGTCGCACCACGTTGAGTGACTCTCCAGGCTTCCCCTTGTACAGGCATGCCAGGGCTTTCTCTCCTGCTTCTACAACATCATCGGTGGACGCTGCCTGTCTGTCAAACACATTGGCTTGTTCACGGAAGTGCGCACTGGTTTTGAATTTGTTGAGAGAAGCTCCCTTGCCAATGCCATACACGCGGGAAGTAGCATCACATCCCAGGAGAGCGTGCATGAAGAAGATGTGCTGTGATACATCGGGGCCTAACTGATCCTTGACATACTTCATGTTCCAGACACGCGGTTTCTTCACATTATTCTTTGGCTTGGTTGGAAGAACAGGTCTCATGACTTGAGGTTGGTAGATGAGCAGGATGAGCAGATCTGTGTCATCTCCGATAAGCACAGTATCAGTGGTGGCTGCGGACTCCACTGCCTTCCGCACTATGAGGAGATCAGCGTCACCTGCAGCATGATGTGTCTGGCAGTTCTGTGCCCGTAGTTTGGCGCTGAGCATGTTGATGAAGCGCTGCTTGTTTGTCTTGTTTGTCAGGAATTGTTCCTTCTTCATTGTGCCCTGCATATCTTCATCAAACGTCACCGTTGCTCCAGCATTCCCTCTCGTACGTCTCTGGTGCGTAGTGTCCTTTGTTGATGTACCATCATAGCCATCAAACACGACTGTTGCCTGTCCATACTTCTTTGTGACATACTCTGTGTATTGCGTGCAGATACCTTTGTATGTTGAGCCACGTGCCCATGGAATGCGCTGGACTAGTGCCCCACCATCCAGCACGTAGTGGACTTGGTCTGTGATTCATGGTGCATCGTGTGTCAGGAGTGTCCAGATAGCATCTGCTAGCACTGGCTTCTGTGGCTGTCGGAGCAGCAGTGTTGAATCAAACAGAGCTGGTGGGTAACTGCACAGCTCATATTTCAACACAGACTTCAGATCATTTGTAGCTTTTGCAGCAATTGTCCATCGCTGGAAAAGCAGCTGGGGATCCACCTGTACTGCCTCCCCATCTATCTTTACTGCCGATTTCGCAGCCAAGGTGATGGCCTGATCTTTTCTCTTAAATGTGTAGTCAGCAACAGTTTGTCCATCCATGTTGGTCAGGATAGCTGTTCCAACAGTTTTCGCTGAGTCAACATTGACTGTGCTGGTTGCATGCACCCCTGTCGAGATGCTGCGCAAGCTCGGATCTGAGCTGAAGGGTGTTATCTCTTGCAGATAGCTGATAACTACATGTGTGTCTTTCATGTCACGTGCTTGTCTAGCATTTCTCATGTCCTTGTTTTGTTCACCAGTGTTGTAGTTGACACCTGTGAGCTGCTGCATAGCATTGTTGACATCAGTACAGGCAGGCATGGAGAACGAGACGCTGTTGTTCTGTCATGCCTCGCCCTCTCGTCATGCCAACGCTGGTCTTCATACTCCTCATCAGGACCTGCTCGATGGTGAGATCTACAGACAGACCAGCCCATAGGCGATCACTTCTTCTGACAACACGGAACACGGAACCCTTCTTCGAATCGTTGGTACACATCTGGATATTCATCCTTGAGCTTGCTCATCCGCTGCACATAGAGGCGGGCTGATTTGGTGTAGAGGTTGTGCCCAGAGGCTGCCAGGTAGGGCAGCATTTCTGACACAGCTTCAAGGTGCAACGCCAAGTTGCCGATGCGCTCTGCTCTGACAAACTTCCGTAGTATGTCCACCATCTCCATGTACTGTAGCCAAAGTTTTGCAGTCCTAGAGGACTTCAAGGATTCGGTTTTTGCCCTGAGGAGCTCCTTGATCCTGGTTAACACATCAACTTTGCAGAACTCCTCTGCAGACACGGAACCTTCCATCAGGTTCTTGTAGAGGGCAGCAAGTTCATCAATATCAGTGTTTCCAGTTCCATCTGTCGTAGGCTCATCATCTGGTGACACTGTTTCCTCATTGGTCTCCTCCACTTCATGTGGCTCTGCAGATGGTTGAGGGAGTGGCACACCAAGTGCGTCTGACAAAATCAAGGCATTCAGTGCTGCATCAACAAGGAGATGTCCTCGTACTGCTCGTGCAATAGCCTTGCCTGTCATCATGTGTACCACCGCGTTGTCTGTATAGATTAACTCCAAGACTTCCTGCAGTCCTCATCCAGCCATGAGGTGCCCGATGCTTCCCAAGAAACTCATTTCTGTGTGAAAGCCCTCCAGGCGTAAGACTATGTCATTCAAGACACTTCCTGTGGGCTCAGTCTCGATGATCATGAGGGCCTTTCACCACAGTGGTTGGTCAAATGTGATGATGGGCGTAACACCATGGCGACGAGCATGCTCACACACGAACTTCAGTGTGGAATAGATGCACGTGACATCGCTGGGATTCATGTCGATCATTGGTAGAAACATCACCGATGATTTCCCGGGGTGGTCACCATGATGCACTAGCTGCATCAGTCCAGACCATGCCAGTCTTGACGAGGTGAACATGATGGATGTCTTCCAGAGGAGATCAAGGTCTGCTGTTGGATCCTTTGCCTTCTTGTTGACCAGCTTCTGGTATGCCAGTGTTGTCATACCGCGGCTCTCTTCTTCGTGGTACTGAATAGGAATTCGTCCCACTGTGGAGATATCCCTGGAGGTGACCTGCGCCATGAGGATAGGTCTGCTGGCCTTGGTGGCTGGAGCTATGGCAGCAATCATCCCCATGCCATGGAAGGTATTGTTACCATCCAGGGTACGGATGTTGTGGTCTACATTGTCTGCAGCATACTGGACAAACTCCGAACTGAAGTCGGATATGTCTGTTCCATGTGACATCACAGCATTCCGTTCAAACCTTTGAACTTCCTGATAGGAGCAGCTGAAGCCAAGCTTGTGGGGGGAATCAATCAAGAAGCGTGATGCAAAGTTATGGTGCATTTGGATCCCCAGTCCAATCTGCAGTGGAGCCAGCAGAACTTGAGGTCGGGCTGCTTGCATAACTGCTTGCCCAATTGAGGCCGTCTTCATGCGCACATTCTTCCCGACAAACAATACTCCCAGCAGTAGCCTTAGGCTTTCTGGCAGGAAATTGACGTTTTTCCTCCTCCAAAAGCATGTCAGGGTACTGCTCATGTGATGTCATGACACTTTTTATGTCAGCTCTGATCAGTTTAGCCGCCGTTTTTATTAATCTCATCTTCTCTTTTTCAGGATCAGCGGCCTGTGCATGGCCATAGAAATCTTGCAGAACCACCTTCGCTGTGCTCCGGAATGTTACCACGTTTGGCTTCCCATTGACCTCTGTTTGCAAGATTTTGTCTCCAAAGTGTTCATCCAGCTTCATCTTCATGTGTTTGTAGGTATATGCTTGAAGTCCTGATCCATGGAGATTCTCTTCCATAAGGCCAACTAGGTCATTGATTGTTATCTGCTCATCATCATTTTCCTCAAGGAAATGGGCAACTCTGAGAAATGCATCTCCCCGTGTTTCATCTTTGGGCCGACCAAGTTTCTGTTTTTTTGCCTTTATTCTGTCGGTCTGATGGACAGTGGGTATTTGCTTGTTGGTGCGGAAGTTAACACTGCAGACCTGGTGGTACACCGCATCTGCAGCATGAAGGTCGTGCACATGGAGGACACGGGCTTTCACTGTTTCTGCCCAAGCATCATTCCTTTCGTCACATGATTCCAAGATATTGTCCTTGAATTCAACAATCCGCACTGGGAATGATGGTAGATCTGTACTCTTTCTCTTTCTCCCGAGCTTCACTTCCTTTCCACAGAAAAGTCCGTCTGATAGTTTAATTATCCTTCCGTAGATCGAAGCACAGGTATACATTGGGTAGAAGGGCCTTCTTCTTTTTCCTTCACTGCCTTGGCGATATGCTGGGGATTACAGTACTTGTTGCGACAGTCCTGATGTACCTGTTGGCCAGGAAGTGTCTGGATCACATCCTTTCTGTCTGCGCTTGCCCTGCTGATAGCGTCGCTACCCTTCACACCAAGTGTTGCTGGTGGTCGCTCCACACTCACTGCCGGCTTCTTGCAAATGGGACATAGGGTATGATCCCACTCCATCATTCAGTATGATTCACGTTCCTGCACTTATATGTAGTTTTATGTTGTGCTTACAGTGGCCGCAAAAATAATGTATACACCGCGAGCGCAAAACAAGTACACACGGTGATCTCAGAAACTTTTGTTTTGCGTATCCTAGCAACAGTCAGTTGGAGGAACTTGGTATGACGTATGTAGCTGGGCCCCATCACTACCCTGACTCACACACAGCGAGAAAGCTCAGTAAGCGATGGGCTCTGAGAGGGGTGGGTGCAACTGTTTGATGCCTTTCTGGGTGCCTTTTTTTTGCTACGACGCCCGACTTTGGATGCTGGATGGATAACTTTGCTCTCAGTGGTCAGAATGGGACGAAAGAAGCTCACGGATGTTGAGTAGAGTCGGGCTTTGACCCTGTTGCAGCAGGGCATGTCTGTGATACGTATTGCCGGAGATCTACAGGTCACGAGGCAAGTTCTTTACAGCCTCAAAATGGCCGCCGCCTCCCTACCCCAGGCACCATTCCGGAGAGAAAGAAAGGCTCTGGAGCATCTCGCAAGACTTCCCCACGCACTGACCATATTCTGAAGAGAGCTGTGTTATCAGAGCCTGCAATTACCGCATTAGCGCTTAAAAAGAAGCACCATGATCTTGTTTTATTGGCCAAATATTGTTAATGTATACATTTTTGCAGCCACTAGTATGCAAGCATTTTCTCTTTATCATGGCCAGCTACGACCACCACCACCACCAGTCTTGAGACGTCATCATTGGATTCCTGGCCCAAGAAAATGTATGTTTAGGCACTTAAAATGAAATCTCTATGCTACTTAGAAGCGGAGATATAGTAAAATATCTGTTTTATGGGGGCCATTTTGAACAATGGCTGCCTTCTTCGCTTTTTGGTCAGGTTTAGCTTATTGGAATGTGTGTCATTGGATTCATGGCCCCGGAAAATATATGTTTAGCACTTGAAATGAAAGCTCTATGCTATTTAAAAGCGGAGATATTGGGAAATATAAGGTTTATGGCGGCCATTTTGAAAAATGGCTGCCATGACACTTTCCACCACTAGGATTCCTTAAGACTTTTAATGTCATAGAGGACACATTTCTGGGTATAAAACAGTTGACACACTTTCTGTTGCAATTTGTCCGAGGTTGACCACATGTTTTTCACAAAATGCCTGGGCTATATACTAGTGGAGTGTCATGGCGGCCATTTGGAAAAATGGCTGCCATGACACTTTCCACCACTAGGATTCCTTAAGACTTTTAATGTCATAGAGGACACATTTCTGGGTATAAAACAGTTGACACACTTTCTGTTGCAATTTGTCCGAGGTTGACCACATGTTTTTCACAAAATGCCTGGGCTATATACGGGCTAGTGGAGGAATTCCCGATTCGGCTTCTAAAGAGATAATGGGTGATGTCCTTGCACCGAGTGCGATAAGGATAAATATATTTTGAATGGTGTCTAAAACGTGTAAAGAGGATGTGGTCGCACCGGTGATCCATATTCGATCATGGGTAAAACGAAATATTTGCAAAGTTTTAGAAGTGCATGACGGTCGGCATCGAAATTAATTGAGTCGGTGAAGGCATTTGTCCTGGATATGTTTGACATGTTTATGCATTGCAAGCCTACGGTCAAGAATAGTCCCCAAAAACGTTAAACTAATTTACAAAAGGTATCTCATTGTTTCGGAGGTGACGTGTTGTTTCTCGATTTGGGCGGGGGAGTGATTTACTATATAAATATCATCCTTGCGGATTTTGTAGCGGAAAAATTAGACCATTCTTTAGAGACCATGGATGTATTTTGTCTAGTGCGTTTTGTAGGTGAAATAAACAATGCTGGCAATCTTTTCCTGAACACCAAATTGCGCTGCCATCGGCAAATAAAGAGTATGATGTATTTGTAGGCACATCAGTGAAAAGGTCATCAATGATGAGGTTGAATATAACCGATGAGATGCAGCTTCCCTGTAGTAGTGCATGTTATAGAATATGTGAATCGGAGATGGTTGACCGGCACCTGATGTGGAATGGACGATACCGGATAAAAAACCTACTAAATAATGAGCTATATGTCCCTATATTCCGAGTTGCTAAATTTTGAAAAGTAATGCGGGTTTGAAAACCATATCGTGTCCTTGCTTATGCATAAAAATATTGTGACTGTGTGTTCATATTTTTTTTGTAGCGTAGTCTTATGTCTGTTCCTAGCCGAATAAGGTGATCTATTGTACTACCTCCACGCCGAAAACCGCATCAAAAGGGAGATAGAAGGGAGTTTTTTTCGAAGTGCCAGGTAAGTCTTTTGATAACCTGCGTCCAAAAGGTTGTCCTAAGTAGCTGGTGTGAGAAATGCGTCGATAATTAGTAGGGTTATTGTGGTTAGGTTAGGTTTAGGCTTTCATTTGCATTTTAGGTTCCCATTGGCCGTTCAGATCGTCCGATCACCTCCTTCGAAAAATCGTAAGTAAGCATGGCTTTGATATAAACCAAAAATGCATACCGCCTAAACGTGTAAGGCGAGACGCTAAAATTACATCGCACAAGGCGCCCATTTGGGTGAAATGCTTATGATGGTAGATCATTAGATGCTTGTACGGGTCAGTAGGCTCTCAGAAGAGTCCGCACGTGTTCCTAATGCCCGTACACGTTCGACAGGGCCCGTACAATTTCGCAAGTTTACACCGACCTTAAACCGAATCTGTGCGATCGATTGTGGGACTTCAAACCCCAAAATGGAAGGTTTGGCCACTCTACTGGAGCGATTCAGAAAGTGGAGACATCCCAATCGCCAAACAAGCGTCTATTCGGTACGACGGGGGCGACTGTGCGCATGTATAAGCTACTTCCATCTATATTATCAATCATGTTAAAGCAAGCATTCCAACGGTTCGAATTGATGCAGGATGACCTGTATGTGTGGTATTTAAGACACCCCAGACATTCACGGCGCTACAGACTTTGCAGGCAATGTCGAAAGGCGTAATGCTAAGCTTAACGAAATTTGTGCAGAGCGGATACGTCCTCCCATCCCACGCTTTAGCACCGCTCATAGTCACAAGAGACCAGAGCACACTCGGCAGAGGTGAAGACCATGAACCGACCGACGCATCAAGAAGTTCGAATTTTGCAACAAAACCTTTCGTCGAAAACTTATGTTTGGTCTGTACATTCACTATTTGGCTAGTTGGTAAGCTGGGTCCGATCGCCTGAGGCGATACCGTATCCTAGGCGGGAGCCGGCCAATGTGCATATGTCACGCCAGGAACAGTCCAGGGATTGTCATCGGGGATTCGTCCAGATCGGCACAATTTCCCCCGAGGCCATGTTCTAAGTCTCGCATGGTAAACGCCAGAACAAACGTCAGGAATTTTACAGATGTATTGCACACTCACGGACAAGGAACACCATGCCCCGAGATTCGCTTGCGTTCAGGTTCACCGGACAACAAATTCGCTCCCCTGCCCAGTGCGTTGACACCTGTTGGACACTTTCAAGACACTGCTGATGAGGCACTTCACGAAGCACTTTCACCGCCTTCCTCGCCTCGTCGGGGGCTGCGCAGCGCGCTGGAGGGGTGCCGCCGGTCTGGCAGGGTGGACGGGAAGAGAGTGAGTATGCCGCGGTACAAGCTGAGAAGCAGAGTAGTTACACAGCAGTCCTCAGTAAACCATTGACGCCCTGCCTCACCATTTGTACTATCTACGGTTCATGAATCAAACATTTGTCTTCTGCCTTTCATCCGAGCCAGACCGGTGGCTTATAAATTCAGATGTATGTATGGGATGGGATATGTACCCCAGAGAGTGGGATAAATTATGGAGATGGTGATCTACATTGAAGAGGATTGTTTTTATAGGTAGGTGCTAGTCGAAGGATGGCTGCTCTAGCTGGGCAGAATAGGCATATCTTTGTTGGGTCATGAAAGGAAGGTTCTGTGGTGTTCTATTGCCGAAGAAGCTCAGTCGCATAAATTTAGAGGATGTATGGCATTGCAGTCGCGAGCTTGGTGCTGCAGCTGTACCACGTGGAAACCTCCAGCCATGGAGGGAACTCGATACCTACCGATCATGGAGGTCACTCAATACCTACCGACCATGGAGGTCACTCAATACCTGCCGACCATGGAGGTCACTCAATACCTACTGGCCACGGAGGTCACTCAATACCTACTGACCACGGAGGTCACTCAATATCTACCGACCACGGAGGTCACTCAATGCCTACTGAACATGGAGGTCACTCAATACGCATATCGATCACGGAGGTCACTCAATACCTACTGACTAAGAACCTTTCCAAATTGTTTTGTTCCCAAGTTATTCCTTTATAGCCGGACGAGGTTCACAAATGAAAAAGAAACTAGCATGAACAGCACAGCTCTTTGCATGTGCAGTACATCGCTGTGGTGAGGGGTGACCACATCCAATCCAGCAACCCACGAAATGTCCCGAGGCTCTCACCACATGAAAATCGATCATGCATACAATAGTGGATTTGATGAGACTTTGCCTACACTACGTTTTTCAACCTGGTTCCAAATAGTAGCTGGAACATATATTTATCTTTGTCTCTTTTCGTGAACGCCTGGTCGATTTCAGAAATAGTTCCAGTCTCGCATGTCAAACTTCATATGGAGTCTGCAAGCCTTTAGTTGGCGCATGAGAAGCGTTACCATATCCAAGAGGCACGACCAGTGTTATTCCCAATCGCCCAACATTGGTCCATCGGTACCACACCATCCCAGTCACCTGATCTCTGGCCAATGCAACTATAGCGAGGTGTGGACACTGGAAGGAGTGAAAGCATTCACATGAAAGATATCCATTAAAAACTATATGATGCTCTGGAGTATAAAATTTCACAGCCCCATCGGCCGGAGTTCAGATGGGATAGCCAAGAGGCATGCCTCCATGAATGCCTTGCAGAAGTCATGATCGGCATATCATGTCGGCTTGCCATGCCGCTATCAAATCATTTTATATGCCGGGGCCATGGTCGGCATGTCATGTCGGCATGTTATGCCGCCACCAAAACCGCACATGCTGAATCCCTGATCGGCATATCACGTCGGCATGTCGTGCCGCTATCAAAGCTGTGCATGCCGGAGCCCCTATCGGCATATCATGGCGGCATGTCATGCCGCCATCAAAGCCGTTCGCTCCTAAGTCCTGATCAGGTGTGCCAATCGACAGTAGGCTCGGAGACGCATGGATCTGACCTCCGACTTTGACACCGCTCTCGTGCGAGGTCAGGTCGGGTCGGGTCGGGTCGGGTCGGGTCACTTGACCACTCGGTCGCAGCCACGCGTCACGCTTCCCTCGAACCCCCGAAGGCTTGTGCTGGCGAAGACACTGTTGGTGCTGCTGCGTTATGTAGCGGACACTTCTGTGGTGCCGTCTCGAGGTTCGTCGCCGACGGAGATGGGTTCCGATTTCCAGAGGTTGGTGTCACCGGCGTGTGACGTCACTCGCCTCTCGGTTTGAAGCTCAGCCATAAGCTGCCCTCATGTCGGAGAACGACGTCGGTGTTGAGCTTCAGGTCGTCGAACTTGGTGTGGGAGGTGATGTGGAAGTTTTTGAGCACGGTCGCCACCACCATCTTCAGCTCCAACATCGCGAGTTTTTGGCCTGAATGCGCAGAAAGCATTGGCTATTAGTAGTCGAGCTCCATGCTGGAGGTGTTTCACATGTCGAGGAGTGGGCACGTGAGGTCACACTCGCATACAGGGGTCACTTCTGGAGGTGCTTCACCTGTGGATGATTGGGCCACGTGTAGTCTTATACCTATACTGGGGTCGCTTCTGGAGGTGCTTCACGTTATGGAGGATCCGTGAGGTCACATCAGTATATTGGGTCGTTTTTTTACACTTCAGGAGATCGTTGCAACTGGTGTCGTTTTGTATCCTTTTGGAGTGATATGTTCCTCCATCAAGGCTGATGTGCACCTTCTCATGCAAAATTATCCTTGTTGTGTCGTGAAACTACTTTGGGCTTAGTTCTAACATGAATGCGAATATGAATATGAATGCGTCGCAGGAAGGACAGGAAGTGACGTCATGGCGATCGGGTTGTTGTGGGTCTGTTTTTCGGAGAATACAGAGGCTCCGCTGGCTCGACCTCGAAGGTGTGAATCGTGACTTATACGGGTGATTAACCACAAGAGTCATAACAAATTGGCGACCAGGATAATTGACGTGCTCTTACTTCACTTCTTTTACGGCTGAATAATTGCTATGGACATCAGCCAAGGGCTGCCACCATTCCTCGCTGCGCCAGGTACGCCGCCTATACCATGGACCACGTGGATCCAGTGTTTTGACAATTACTTACTGGCTATTGGAGGACATGCATTCACGGAGCAGAGACAGAAGGCTATATTACTACACCGTCTCGGAGCAGAGGGACAGAGGGTGTTCTATTCATTGCCTCCTGAAGTTAAGCAGGAGGATGAAACCGAGCCGGAGCTTGCTCGGCGGACTTTGGCTTCCAAGAAAAAGGTGAATCGGGAAACTGAGAGCATGCGACGTCCCAGCTCAGGGGGTTTAATTTTGGAAAATTATTGGGAGAGGGGAGGGTGCTGAATGGCACAATACATGGAGACAATGGGCATACACACAGACACAAATGCTATCTCCTTTTCCCCTAGAAAATAATTATAAATGGTGGTTTACCAACCATTTTAATCAAGTTTCACCGTACGCACCGTTTCCTCCAATTATTGAAATAGTGCTATCCTTTACTCTACTGTATTTGATGAACTCACTCTGACGATGCAGACGATGCATACCATGAAGCCATATAGGTCATGCAGACCATACAGACCATACAGAGCATACAAATCGTACAGAGCATGTAGATCATACGGACCATGCAGACCATACAGACCACACAGACCATACGGTGACCACCTGGGGCGACTCACCGATGCAGTTCCTGGGGCCGGCCGAGAACGGCACGTAGCTGAACGGGTGGCGACCCTGCAGCGCCTCGGGGCTGAACCGGTCTGGGTCGAAGCGCTCCGGGTCGGGCCAGTGCCGCGGGTCACGGTGGATGGCGTAGATGAACAGCGCCGCCATGAACGACTGCGGTATCTCGTGGCCGTCTAGGGGTGAGAGAGGGTGTGAAAGAAAGAGAGGGAGAGAGAGGGATGAGTGGAGGGAGTGACAGGGCAGGGAGTGAGGTCGATGACCCATCAGCTTTGCGCTTGGTGAGCTTTGATCAGTTGGCTACGGCGCGGTTTACAGCATATTGTTGGAGACGGAACTGTTGAGTTGTTGAGAACTGGTTGAGAACTGGTCGTCATTACTGGAGGCGGCAGTATAGGCCACATGGAGTGGTGTTTCCGCGTCTGCAACGGATTTTGTTACTTTGTTCTTTTGTGTGACATTTCGGCCTTGACCCTGATGATGGCACTCAGCGATGACACCCAATGGCACTCTGATATCACTCACCAATAACATTCAGTAGTACTCAGATGACATTCATCGACGACACTCAATGACACTTAATGACACTCACTGATGTCACTCAGATGACACTCAATGGCACTCACTGATAGCACTGAGATGACACTTACCAATGGCACCAGTCAATGTCACTGAGACGTCACTCAGATGGTACTCACCGATGACAATGCTGGAGGTTAGACGTCGCTGGATGAAGGGCACCGGTGCAAACAGCCGGAGAGACTCCTTCAGAACCTGGTCCAGGTATTTTAGCTCCGCCAGGACATTGCGTGTCAGCGGCCTGAGGACGGCACAATCCCAGGTCACTCCCAGGTCACTTCCAGGTCGCCCAGATTACCCCACACTGCTTCCATTCAGGGCAGAGGGAGCGATTCCCGAGCAGCCCAGTTTTGATGGAGATTTATCACCGTCTCGAGTTGAATCCCTTTGGACGGGTAAAAGTGGACCAGTTATGTCGGTTGTCAGATCACCTCTACGTCACGTAAATTTGACGTCAATAATCCAGATCAAAAATTTGTACACAATAGCCATATTAGTATGATACAGAAATGCCGCGGAGTGGATTGCATATCTTTAACAGTGGCGTGATGCTCAAGCCGGATTCGTTGGGGAACGTTGGGTCCGCACTGAGTGAAAGCGATGTGATAGTGACGCCCACCCCAGTAGATATTTGCGCAACCTTTAAACAAACAAACAAAAATAGTGTGGTAGTTCGCTCCAACGTGGAAAACCTGTACCCAGTCGCCCATCACTGTTTGACATGACCACTATCGAGTGGACCGAGGACTGGATAGAAATGGACCGAAGGTGCATCGTATCGTCCCCCGGGTACTGAAGCGTCCTGACAGTGCAACCCCTTCCCCCTCTACCTCGCCACCACCCCGGAGACTGACCCGTTCCCCGGGTACTGAAGCGTCCTGACAGTGCACCCCCTCCCCCCACACATACCTCGCCACCACCACCGGGTACCACCCTTCCCCATATCCGCCACCACCCTTCCCCATACCCGTGCCACCCGACCCCCACACGGAAGAGACTGACCCGTCCTCCTACCCGTACCGCCTCCACCGGACACTGACCTGTCCTGCCCCAGCACCGCGTCCACCTCGGCGTGCGCCCTCTGCTGCACGTCCGGGTGACGTCCCAGGTTGTAGAGCGTCCAGCTGATGGCCGACGAGGTGGTGTCGTGACCCTGGCCGCACGTCACCGCCCGCCGGTTAGTCAGCTGACCACCACCTCGGGGGGGACTCCTGGGGTTGGGGGCTGTTGGTGTGGGTGTCGCCACGGGATTGGATGGGGGTGGGAGGGATGGGGCGAGAGGGTTTCATGTCGACAGTCCACAGTCGACAGTTTGCCATGCAACGCAATAGGCGTAGAAGTACATCATTGGATCATGGACACTACTGGACATCCTGTATTATAGACATTACTAGGCATCCTAGATTCTGAACATTGCTAGACATCCTGGATCCTGGACATTACTGGACATCGTGGATCCCGACATTCCGTACCGCGAACATGAAGGTGTCCACTTCCTCTCTGATGTCGATGTTGGAGAGCGGCTCGCCGTCTATACTGGAGAACAGCAGGATGTCCAGGAAGGCCAGACGATGACCTGGTGATCCGAGCCAACAGGTGCAATAGCGTTATGGAGGTTTTGCCTGTGTAGGGTTTCAGAGTGTGGGTGTTGTGAATTGTGGCGGTTATGACACACCTCCCAGTAGCGTGCGTGATTAATGACGAAGCGGGCGCTACTTAGCGATACACATGTACGATACTTGTGGATACATATATGCAATATTTAGCGAC